>JARHVA010002245.1:2327500-2645000 GCA_037957365.1 Torreya grandis | reverse complement strand
AAATATTTTAGGAACTCTATAACTAGGAATATGAACCAATGGATATCACAATAAGGGGAATAATAATAAATACATAATACAAAACACATAAAAGTTTATATGTGGTTGGTTGAGTGTATTATTAACAATGATTGGGTTGCATAATCAATTAAATTTCCTTACTTGTAATGTTATATTCAATCACAAAAAAATTAGAGGTAGAGATTCAAAACAAAGATAAAATAATGTGTCTTGTCAAAATATTCAAAACTCTAGGATCTAATGAAAAATTTTAGATCTAAAATCAATCCAAAATTAGATTAATTTTATAAGATCCATGGATATTGCATGAAGCATTTTAACTGAGTTGAACTAGAAGTAGAACCTAGAAGGGAATAAATAATATTGGAAATAGAAAAGGGAGTATGATAGGAATAATTGGAGGAAAATTTAAGGTATAAAAATTAAGAAACATAAAATTAACATGCAAATATGTGTGAAATAATGAATCTTAGGAACCAAATTTAGAAGATGAGGAGAAGGTGATAGAACTTCCCTCTTCTATAGGGGAGGTTACACAACTACCAATTACTTTAATATAACCACCACTATAAATTATTAAATCACTTATATTTAATACAAATCCATGTCACTAGGATGATACCACCATGGAAATTTACAAAACCACTATGGTAATTTTATAATACATGTGGTATTTGTGTAAAGTTGAGAGATGGTTTCATCACATAGGGTGACAATTCAATCATATATAGAAGGTTTTCAAAACTAGGAGGTCAAAGGCTATAGAAACCAAGAAAAATGAGGATAAAGGGACTTTAATAGGGAATAGTAATTAAAGATGGCCATGTGGATAGAGAGAACCTTGATTTGAACATTCAATGGGAGATATTACATCATCATCAAATATTATACTAGACATATCACACCATGTAATATTTAGGTGCATACATGAACCTACATTAATTTTCTCTCCCTACCCAGAAAATCCATGGTGGAGATTAAAGCTCCCAAATTACTTTTCAAAATTTGTCAAAGGCTAGAATCACCTAGAGAAATTTCAAGAAGATGAGTATCTCAAAATAAAAACTAGGTATGTTTGTATCAAGATATATTTATAAAATGAAATAAAATGGAATTTTTAAAAAAATATTGGAGATTCCATTAATGGTAGTCACACAAGGATGAGTAAGGAAAATAGGGATGAATATGGATAAGTCATCCTCCAAACCCTCCATATTTTTAAAAATAATAAATTGAAACATAAAGAGTGATTTGAAATATTTATATTTCCACTTATGGATTTATAAGTTTTCTTCATCTTGATCAAATCCAATGGTAAAAATAAAATAAATGTAATGGGTTAGATGGATCACTCCATCCTCAAATATATTGAGGATTCCATCGAAGTGCACCAAAATTTATGTGAGACATGATTTTCATGAAGGCCAAATTTGGGTGAACACATACAACTACAAATTATGAATAAACAAAGACAAATTTTCACATAACAAAGTTAATGTATCAACTCAATACATTTGAATTAGATAATATGTATGAAGTATAAGTACAAATAGGAGTAGATGTAATGGTCAAGGATGCCTCAAAATAGAGTGTAATTCCCTGATCTAATAATATTTGATCAATAGAGTAACCCCCATAATGAATGATACATAATGTAATTTCTATGACATATTATAGGTCAATAGAAATTCCTATGACTACCCACCTAAGCAAGACTATCCACAAATGTAAGAAATGTAAATGACATGGAACATCTAACTAGGAAAAATTAAAAAAAAATTGAGAAAAATAAATTTTACACTAACACCCCCCATAATCACAACTTAGGTGGGTGATGATAAAAAATGGGTCTTAACAAGTAGGCTTGATCAGGTACCCATGTACAATGTAATACATCATACATAGATAAGAGAAAACCTAGTGGAAATAACACCACCCAAGAAGAGGAATGAATAAGTGAAGAAGATAGAAGTCCCTCTAAAGATGATGTAGTTTCCAAAGTGGATCATACCCTAAGAAGAAATCATAGATGAATGAACTTGCTCTTAGTGAAGTGTTTGTTGAAGATATCAACAACTTAATCTAAATACTAACAAATTACTATGTTGATGACCTACTCATGAATTAGTGTCTAAATGAAATACATGTGAATCTCAATGTGCTTGGTCCTCTATTGAAGGAATAGATTCCTAATGATTTTAATGGTGTTCTATTTGTCATAAAATATGATTATATGCCACTTGATCTAGATACCAAGCTTAAAAAGAATCCCCTAAATCTAAATAGCTTTATTATTTGTGTTAATATCTCCCCTATACTCTAATTCTATGGAAGATAGAGAAATAACATTCTTCTTCTTCCATGACCAACTAATGGGACTTAAATTGAATGATAAATTGTAACATAAAGTGGACTTATGACACTTAGTGTTGCCAGCCCAATCTGAGTCTATGTAGTTGACCAAGTTAAAATCTAAACCAACCCTATAGTGTATCATATACATATGTGAACCCTAAATTTAGTGTAAGATCCTCTTAGTTATTATCTAGTGTAGCTCATGGGTCTCCTACATGAATATAAAAATAATACCAATGGCATAAGAGATGTTGGGTCTTTTGTGAGTCAATTAGATAAGGATGCCAATAAGTTTTTGATACAAGGTAACATTAACCAATGGAGTGGAATAGTTAGACTCAAGCTTGAATATAGATAAGAATGGAGTCATAGATGACTTACAATCATCCATGTTGAATCATTCCAAAAGATCAAGAGATTACTTATTTTATTCAACTGAAATCCTTGAATCATTCTGAGTGATCTTAATGCCAAGGAAGTAGTGCAGTAGGCCCGAGTTAGACATGGTGAATCTATCAAAAATAGTTTTATTCACTACTGAGATAGCTAAAGAATAAATATTGGTGATCAAAAGGTCATCAACATATAAAACCAATATCAACAATGAATCATCCTATCATAAAAAGTACACATTGGGGTCTGAGTGACAATAGGTAAAACCTAAAGTCATAAGGAAGGAAACCATTTTGGTATACCAATATTCAATGCCATAAATAAATTTCCTAATTTTACACACTAAAGAAGAATAAAAAATAAATCCAGGTGGTTTATCCATGTAAATCTCCTCCTCAAGTCCTCCATGAAGAAATTCACTCTTTTTGTCTATTTGATGTGCACTCCAACCATGTGTAGTAGCTACTACAAGTGTGAGTCTGATAGAAGTCATCTTGGCTAATGGTGTAAAGGTCTTTGAGTAATTGATGTTAACTACTTGTGAAAAACCTTTAGATACAAATTTATCCTTATATTTATCAATAAACCCATCTATATCATACATGGTCTGTTATATCCAATAGCATCAAACCATCTTCATTCCTTTAGGGAGTGAAGTCAAATCCCATGTGTGATTGATAATTAAGGAATCATATTAATCACCCATGGCTCTATCCCACTCAGGTATGTGGGATACCTCTATAAAAGTTTATGTATCAATCATGGAAGCAAAGAAGGCATGTGGTCCACTCTAAAATTCTACCTAAGTATGTCTATCATCATTTGGATCCCCTGCCCAAGTGATTACACATTAAAGTGTCTACCTAGCCCAAAGAGGGCCTAAAATGGGTGAATCAAGTGATGAATCCTCATCATTTGATGCATGACTAGAAGTAGATGAGGATGAATCCCAATCACTCTACTCACTTCTAGACTCACTATCAAAAGAAGAAGAAGAATAAGCCTCTACCTTAGGAACCTATTGTGAATAATCTGGATCCTCAAACTACTCATCCAAACTTAGTGAAAGAAATGTAGATGGATAAGTGTCTAATAAAGAGTCAATGGGACTCTCCTAAAACTTAACACTTCTCTTGATGAATAACTGATGAGTTATAGGGTGGATAGGCCTATAACCCTTGAGATCATCTAGATACCCAATAAAGATGAAATGTTTGGAATGTTCCTCCATATGGGAATGCACACCATCACTAGTGATATAAAGACCTTGAAATGATTCACCTATGGTTTATTATTATGCCAAGATTCAAAAGCAATTATGCCCTCTAAAGCTTTATGAGGAACCTAATTCTAAATGTACCATTCACAATTGATGGCCTCAACCCAAAACTATGGAGCTAATGATCTATATTGAATCATATAGTTTGTCATCTCCTTCTAGGATTGATTCATGTGTTCTACTACATCATTATAATGTGGAGTGTATGGTACTATCGGTTGAATATCAATCCCCTTTATGGTATAAAACTACTCAAATATATGGTTAACATACTCCACCTATTATTTGTCTAAAGGATTATGATGCACTTTCAATATTTCTTCTTAGTAAGAGCCTTAAATTCTTAAAAATTATCAAACACTTCAGACTTTAATCTAATAAATTAGAACCATGTGTATCTAGAAAAATCATCAATGAAGGTGAGGATGTATCTGGCCTTGATAAAATAAGGATGGAGAAACTTTCATGTGAAATCTTTGTGAATCATCACAAGAGGTACCGAATCTCTCCTAGATTTTTCTTTGTCAAATTTCTCTTCAGGATGTTTTCCAAGTGCACATCCCTCAAAAATTCCCTTAGAGAATTTAAATCTAGGCAAGCAAGTAACTATGTCCTACTAACTTAGCTACTCAAGATATAAGTAGTTAAGATGGCTAAAATACTCATGCCATAGCTTGCTAACTCCATTTAAATGGGTAATCAGTGTCATATGAGACACATTTAGAGAAAAATGGGAGGTGTAAAAATTGGAATGATTATTAGCCCTCCCTAATACAACTTTAGTGTCACTATGTATCTGTCTAATCTCAATAGAATATGATGTGAACTTAACTCTCACACCCTACCCTATGTGGGTAATATGATACACTACAACAAGATTAGATGATAGTGAAGGTATACTTAGAACATTTCTAAATTTTCTACCTTCAACTTCAATAGACCCTTTCACTACAACTACTACTAAAGTGTCATCACCTAAAGTGACAGAGGACATGTTATAGGGCTCTAAGTCAAGAAACTCAACCTTTGATGAACCCATATGGTGTGAAGCACTAGAGTATATAACCTAGGATGAAGTAGATGCAAAATCCACTACAACTAAAGCTTTACCCTTATGTTTATCTTTCCCTTTTTCCTTTACCTTAAACAATTATTTGACTGATGAAGATTATTTGACTATCTTAGGGACCCCTATATTATTCTTCTCCAAGATATGTGTAAGTTGGTCTATTTGTTTCTTCATGCACTTGTGCTCATCATGCCTATTCCTCATCAAATAAGATAACTTAACCTTCTCTCTTTGATTTTTCCCTTTGAAGGAGGTTTTAATGTGAGTTTTTATAGTGGTTTTCTATTCTTTATTCTTTTTTGGATCCTTACTCTTCTATTTATTATCCTTGTTGCTAGATGCGTTTTATTTCCCATTCCTGGCAATGAGGGCTGAAGGTTTGGAAGACTTGAACGTTCCCATCTAGATCAAATTATTTTTTTACTTAGTCATCTAGGGATGGCATTCTCTAGTTGGATCATATGGCTCTCTTGGTAGAATAAAAGGTAGAGACAACTATGAAGTAATCAAATCCTAGTTTTGTAAGCATAAAAAAACTAATTATTGATCTTTCTTCTTGGTTCCACACTCTTTTAACTAAAATCTAAGTGACTCAATCTTGGGTAATAAGTCCTATAATATGTCAAAGTTTCTATTGATCAAAATAATTAGTTTATTCTTAAGTTCATGACCCCTCATGGTGTCAACTTTCTCAAACAAGTTTTGTAGTGTGTCCCATACTTCTTTAGCAGATTTGGTAGACTCCATGTGAAATAGGAGTTATAACGACACTAAAAGACATAACATACCAAAGGATTCATCACATTTATTAAACAATTTTATCTTATTTTCATTAGTTGTGGGCTCAATTTCTACCCCTATAGTTATGTGAAATAACCCTTACTCCTAAGAAATATTGTAATCTTACTTTTCTATTCCTGGTAGCTAAAGGGTTTGAGTGCATTAATAGTGATACAATCCATTGAAAAATTAATATTAATGTGTTTTTGTTATTTCAAAAATAAAATTTGGAGAAGGAAGAGAATTGTAGATAAGAATCACAAACCACAATACACCCCCCCCAAAAAGAAAAAAAACTAGATCAAGTAGTCCCCCCAAATTTGGCACTTTATAATTAAGTATGTTTTATAATAAAAATGGGCTATCTACATGGGAAATTTAGAAATACACACTTTTGAAAAAGATGATGTGCAATTTTAAGCTACCATTTACAAGATATTAACAAAACAAATTCTTTTCAATAACCCATTTTTAATTTTAAAAAAGAACTAAATAATTAAACTATGCTTGATCCTAAGTGGTTACTATTATCACCAAATATTTTACCCCATAAGAGGTTGTTCAGGCCTCTTCCATATTTGGGAAACATGGGAACATTTATAGGTATGTGTGTGTACCTATATTGGAAATAATCCTCTAGATTTTAAGGGCTAGCTCTCTAAATATATCATGTACTATTTATTACTTAAACTACTACTTATTTATGGGGAAAAGAGTTAGAAGATGCATAAATTTAACCTAATCTAAATAAGATGATGTACCAATAATGTCTTCCACATGACCACCATATTTATATCATGATGAAATAAAATGTATAGACTAGTCTCTAAGCTTTAATGGGTTCTAAAATGAGTATTTCAATATAGAGGTGAGATGTGAGAAATAACACAAGGCAAATAAACCAGATGGTAGATTGCACACTCCAAGGATAATTGTACACTTGAAAAAGATTTACACACTATAATACACTCTATATGACCTATTAGACTAAGAAATCTTTTTCAAACATGAAAGGATAAGGGATAGAAGGATAGAGAATTAGCACTTCTCATCACCATACCTCACTTTCAAAATTAGACAATTGTTCAAAACTCAGAAACTGACTTGTATTAATTTTCAAAGTCAAAATATAATATCAAACTAGTAGGGATTCACCATACATGGTTTGGTGGTGTTTACAAGGGTCAAAATGGCATATAATTATAGCATTTAGGATAGAGAAGTGGGAAACAAGAAGCCTAAAAATGGGAATCAAATTAGTACAAACTCATTTAAACTATGGTTGCAATTGATTCTATAATTATGTTGATTCAATCTTCCTAATTGATCTTAGATAATTAAAGTGGATACATAGTTATATTATTTTCTCATTGATGTTCCATAATGGTTACATCAATATGATCAAGTGGTTTTGAGCTGAGCTTTGGCATTAATGCAATTATAAAAATCAAAGCTATCTATTATAAACTTTTCCTGGTGTTAACTTTTCTAAACTGGTTTGTCATGACATGTATAGTTGAGAGAAGAGGTCATTTTCATGCAGTTGGTTTTGAATATGGAACCATTGAAGCATACATGTATTCCTTTATGACATCCATCAAAATGCTACATCTTATTCCAACTAGATCATGTTTAAATTGGTCTCCATGTTCATGGCTGTACTATAGATGGAAAACCAATCTTAGACAATAAGTTTTCATATTAGGTCTAAATATACTTTTCATAGGTCCTAATAATGGAAAACATATTTATATAAATGACCCTAAAATCCATAAATATGTCAAACTAGAGGTCCACACTAAGCTCTAGTGGTGGTCTTTTATATTCTTTGTACCTGACTACATCACTTAACATATCTATGACATTTAAAAAAGCTTTAATGGTGTCAAGATGACCCTATAAAACCTTATTACCCTTAGTTGAAAATGGATTCTAAACCCCCATCAAAAACCTTGGGCTCACCTTTGTTCTAATTGGTTGTCAAAATCCAACTTAGCTCATTGACATATTGACTCATCTCACCCCATTGATTTTAATCTATATCAAATCCCACGAGTCATTGATCCTCTACTAGTTAAATGTGCTATTAACACTTATTATGCACAAATTTTATCTTAAGATTCACTAAATCCTTTGAACTCCAATAATTATTAGATCTAAGTGATCTATTAAACACCAATTGTTTATATGTTGGGATGCACTATTTAAAAACCAAGGGCTAGTTCATGATCTTAAAATTAACATCCTTACTCCCATAAAATGAAATTCATGTGATTTTTATTAACATCCTATAGACCATAAAATCTAGGATCGTATGGATTTATGTACTGGATTTAACTTGACATTACTGAGAACATCATATGTTTTTAACCAACTTTGAAGGCTTATAACTTGAAGCCCAAAAGTTATGGAGGCACCAAATTTTTAAGAGATGCTCTCAAGGCCAAAAGTAATGAACCCATTTGATCTATTAGTCTTAGAAGCCTTTTAAGTGAAGATATTAAATGGATAAATTTTATATTCCACTTGATCCTCTATGACATCCTAATGATGATCTAGTTTATTTGGCTATGGAAAACTTATCAAAATTTGACAGAGGAGTCAACTTTGAACATGCATAACTTCTACTTCACTTTGGTGGATGACCAAAAACTTAACACGTATAAAATAGGGACAAATATAGACAAACCCATGTGGTCACTTTATATTTATACTACCATACACATGATATATGGCCTCATCAATATGTTCACTTGGATTTATTTCAGCTTCTTCAAAAATGGCTATGGAACCTAGAGTATTTTGCCTGAGAGGCCAACTTTGGGTATTCATATATTTTAATGTACTTCAATAGATGAAAAAAATTTAGAACATATGTTCTTGGGACTAATTTTAACAAACCAATTTTATCTATTCTCCTTGACTCATCCACACATGGTAATTATAATATTAACAAACTACCCACTCAAAATTTCCACCACTAGACTCAAAATGTCTAGATGAACATAATGAAGAACCAAATGAATGTTATACACTTCCATACTCATTAAAAAAATCTTAACATATTATAGGGCCTCTAAAACACTATCCATCTAATCAACCATTAGAAATATAATCCATGTTCTAATGGTATTGATCACCATGAAGACCTACCACTTGCATATATGACTCTAAAATGACCTTTAAGACACCAGATGGCATAAGGATTGAATCTTACCATGGTAATGACTATAATGGCATAAGAAATTAAATTAAATGAGATACAACATACCCCATGACATTATAAAAATCCCCTATATAGATTATGACTATAGGGGGCTTGACCCATTTTGGCTCGAGGTAAATAATGGTCAACATCTTTAGTAATTTCCCAATAGTGGCATTCTTACTATGCCATGACTAGTTGCCTAATCTTATCCATTAGGATATGAAGTCATAAGTATTTATGCTAGACATAAAAAATGCCTTTAAGAATACACAAAACACAAAAAAATAACATGAATAAAACATGAAGCAATAAACACACATGTGCTCAAGAGCACTTATTGGAATGTAACACACAGCTATTCTAATATTTACAAAATAGACAATTAACTCTCAATAACAAGGTTTCAGGTGTATCCCATTCATAGGGATAGATATTTATTATACATTCATCCTTACTATCTAAAAGGAGTTGATTTGATTTTACTTAGTGATGATATACAGTCTATTTCATAGGGAATAAAATTTAGTATGCCTTTCTAATTTTACTCTATCTTCATCCCATTTCAAGACTATGTCACCTTATTTAAATGATCTGAATTTTCCCTCTTATCAAAATACTTCTTCATTAGTACCTAGTGATGTTCCATGGACTGATGATCTTTACCTCTAGTCTCTTATAACTGTATTAATTCTATCAATCTCACTTTCATTGGAGTGTTCTCAAGAAATTCTAGTTGGTGTGATAATTTTAAGGTAGGAAACTCTTGAGAGATGGACAACCTAGCTTCCCTTCCATAGACAATAACAAAAATATAGTTCCTTTTTGACCTCTTGGGAGTTATCTTATTATCCCATAAAGTTATCTTCAATTTGGTGTGTTAAGCTCTTTGGTTATGCTCCAAGGTTCTCTTGATGATTCTAATCAGGTTCTTGTTGGTAGATTCAACCAATCCATTACTTTGAGGGTAATAGTTGGATTAAGTGCTCAATAATATGTCATTATTATTTACCTAATTAGCTATCCTAGCACCCATAAAAGTAAGAGCATTATCTAGAATAATAGCATAAGGGAGGTTAAACCTTATTATGATGCTCTCATAGAACTCCAAGATAGCACTCATTATCCTCCTTCAACAATATTACCTCAACCCATATCATAAAATAGTCAGTTGATATGAGTATCCATTTGTGACCAGTACTTGATGGGGGAATTATTATTGTAATGAAATTAAGACCCCATTTCATGAAATCTTGGTCTACTTGGATAGGATTCATAAGAAGAGCTGAAAGATTCTATTTTCCTACAAAGAAATCACATTTTCCACACCTTCTCACCTAATAATGGAAATCCTTGAAGAGGTTAGGCCAATAATAGCTAGACCTCATGATCTTGGCAACTATGGTTCTTAGAGAGAAATGACCTTCTACTATCCCATCATGTAACTTCTCAAGAAACACTCTAGACTACTCATTATCACTACATTTCAATAACACACCATTGATGCCCTTCTTAGATAGTACACCATCTAAAAGACAAAAGGAATATATTTTAATCTAAAATATCTCTTTTGTGATCTATTCATATGATCATGATACTTACCAATTTGGAGAAATATAATCATATCTTGTGTCCAACTTTATGGGGGCAATGAACCAGTTAGTTGGGGATAATCATGGTTAACTAAAGCCTCTTATTTTGACTCATGAAGATATGAAGCTAGATGTTCACAAAGTCCTTTGCCCCTTACCATTTTTGTCACATTGATATCAAAATCATACTCCATTACCTTAGTGATCCACCCTACCTTCTCTACACTGATATATTTTCTCAAAAGAAACTCCTTAGTGATGGGATAAGAAACCATAACATGAATCTTGTTATTTGACACCATATGTCGAAACTTAATTAGTTCTCTTAAAATAAAAAGGACTTATTTCTCCACAAATGTGTACTTGACATCATAATCTTCTAAACCTTGAATGAAGAATGCAATTGGCTGCTCCACACCCTCATCATTCTTTTACATCAGCATGGATGAGATAGTCTCAAGGTTAGAAAATTAATAAAACATGAATTACTTAGTAAAATTAGGATTCACAAGGGTAGGAACTTCTGTAATTGCATTTGTTATGGCTTAAAAACTACTCTTACCCTCTTTGGTCCAAGAAAAGACTTAGTTCTTCTTGAGCATAGTTATGATAGGTTTTACTCAAGATGAAAAACTAGGTATGAAGCTCCTTAATAAATTTATATTTCCCAAGAAACTTGAAGACCTTTCTTATTCAATGGAAACTATAATCCTAGAATAGCCTCTATTCTCTCAGGATCAATAGTCAAACCATCTTTAGAAATAATATGTCCTAAGAGATTACCTTCATGAATAACAAAGATGCACTTCTTTGGATTAATAGATACTCAATATTGCCTTCATATTTCAAACACTTATCTTAAGTGTTTCATGTGTTCATTAGCATCCTTCGAAAATAAAGTTATATCCTCTAGATAAACCAGTAACATCTCATTGATCAAACCTTTGAAGGCCATGTCCATTACTCTTTAAAAAGTGGTATTAACATTTGACAGAGGAAAGGGCATATTCCCATAAGAAAAGGTACCCCATTTGGTAGTGAATTATATCTTAAATAGATTATCTTCATTAACTAAAATTTTATTATAGCTTGAATATCCATCTGGAAGGGAGAAACACTAAGAACTTAAAACCATCTACAAAATCTGCTCCATTAAGGGTAGAGAATAGTGATCTTTGAGTGACACTCTATTAAGATCTCTAAAGTATACATAAAGCCTTATCTCTCCATTCTTATTTATAATAGTCAAAAGTTTAGATACCCATTTTGGATACTTGATGGGAAATATTATCTTAGATTCAAGGATTTTGGTAAATTCTATCCTCATGAATTATTTAACCTTTGGGTTAATGGGTCTTTAATTTTGTATAACTGATTTAACTCCAAATTACAAATCAATGGTATGGTGTGATATAATAGGATCAAATCCTTTGAGGTCCTTATATTCCCAAACAAATATATCATGAAACTCTCCACACAACTCAATGAATGCTTACTTCTCTAATGTAGAACATACCTTGCCTAGTTTGAGGAGTTTATCTTTGAAGTTCAAGACCCTTTCATAAGTATTATCTTTTTTAAATACACTAACTTTGTCCTTCCTCTTCTATTAATTCTCATTAAAGATACTTTATAAGGTCACCAAAACCTTAGGTATCTTATTAGTCCTTAGTTACATAATCTGATCACCCAATTGTTCTTGAAGCCTCTTTTGATTATTTGAATAAAACTTAACCTCATTTGGAAAGAAACATGTAATATGTTTGTCACTATAAAACACTTTACAAGATGCTTAATTATCAATTATATAATGTCTAATAATTATATTAATATGAGACTACTTTCCTTCTTCTTTTTATGGCAATTAGAGTGCCAAATTGAGCTCTTATGGTAGTTAATCTATCAATATGACTATTATGTTCCATTGAGATTGAGTGAATATTTAATGCATTGAAGTATTCAAGTATATCCCATACCCTATTCCTATATGACTTAATCAAAGGGCTATTGGCATCAATCACATTCTTCATCTTGTGCACAACCAAATTTCTATCTTCATACACTCGTAGGTTCTTGATTCCTTTTTTACTTGCCCATTGAAGGCCATGAATCAAACCTTCATACTCAACCATATTAAAATTGTAATTAGAATGAAATTTGTATGAAACATAATACTATTTTTGGGATGGAGA
The DNA here is from genome assembly GCA_037957365.1 of Torreya grandis. Classification (NCBI taxonomy): domain Eukaryota; kingdom Viridiplantae; phylum Streptophyta; class Pinopsida; order Cupressales; family Taxaceae; genus Torreya; species Torreya grandis. The sequence continues at coordinate 2,632,114 of JARHVA010002245.1, read as the reverse complement.
GACTAACATAAAACTAGCCCCTGTACCAACTTTACTTCTTGAACCATTGAAAAACATCTTCCAAGTTCATCATCTTCACCCTCTTCCTTAGAAAGTAGAGGTGTTGGTATTACTTATTCATGTATATAATATACTCATAGATCAATTTCCTCCATGAGAACATAAGGATACTACTCATAGTTATTAGTATCATATTCATCAAAAAACAAATTTACAATGCCCTAGAGCTTGGAGGAAGTGCCATCATCTATAATAGAATCCTTTTCTTCATGAACAACACAATTCAAATTAGAACTTGTCTCAATGTAAGGTTTAATGTGAAAACATATGAGAGGTTGTGTCATAATTTTCAAATTATCCTTGTATCTTATTATGAAATCTAAGAAAGATCATTTAGTTGAGATGTATCCACCTATCTTGGCTATAAATTCCCTTGATATACATATTGCAAATTGGGGTGGGACATCAACCATGACTATGTCTTGCAAGATAGGAAAACTAGGACTACCATGCAAAAAAACATTCAAGGATTTTATTAGCAATACCATATTGGTAGTTATACCATCTAATTGAAGGAATACTATGTTATGTGGCTCATATTTCAGTCCTATCTTGCCAAATACAATTTTGGGCATGATAAAAGTAGAAGCTCCACTATCAACCATGCAATTATGTACCAATTTGTCACCTATAATGAGGGTGAGAAAAAATGGTTGAAATTTCTCTACCCTAGTGGATGGTTCAACAATGGTACTGTGAAAATTTGAAATATTAATGTGGACATGACTTTGATTTGAGGTTGAGACACTAGTAGGGATAGAAGATAACTACTTTTGTAGGAGCTCTTTTTGACCAGGCATATGAAGGACATCCCAAAGAGAAATATATGGTTTAGTGTTCTTCAAAGAATATATGATGTTTAAATAAGCCATACCAACTTTCCCTTTGGACGTTTTTGGTAGATAATTACTTGTAACTTGAGGAATAAGAGTAGACCTTACCATATTTTGACTTGTTGGAGGTGTAGAAGCCTTTGGAACTACCAGAAAAGCCTTTGGAACTATCATACTTACACTTGTGTCCTGTTATCTCATAAAATAAGTGGATGAGCCTATGGTCATGATAATAAAACCTCCTAGATCATTACTCTTATCCATTGTATTGTCTGTAATAGAGGCTCCTTGATTTAGCACAAAAGTGTCTTCAACTAGAAAATTGGTAAATATATCTCCTTTAGGTTGCCAATCCTCATTAATTTGCATCATTACCTCATATTCATTTGATAGGAGGGGATTAATAACCCCTTGAGACACCAAATATTATTCTCCATTATAATTATCATTCATGAATTGGTCTTATTTCCAACCTTTTCTTTGCACCAAATTGCTATGAACTGGTACCATATCCTTTGCATTGGTGGTAGAGTTAGGATTGTATACATTAACATGCCTATTGGGATTAGGATTCCATTGGCCTCTTAATCTTATATATTATTGACCATACTATTTTTGATAAGGGTAAGAATTATTATAGGTACCTTTTTGCATGTTAGCTTGTCTATTTTGAGCCTCTAAATCTAGGAACTTTTTTTTTCAACATTATTTTCTACTTGCCTAAGAGCCACCTTAGTTTTCATATTGGCTTTAGGAACTTGGGCTATATCTAAAGTACTAGCAAAAGAATGAGATAAATGAGGCATAAATACTTTATATTAAAATCCTCCATATTGGATGATATTATTTTAAAATTTGATATAAAGCTCATGTGCTTTAGGGAGGGTGGATCCTCCCATAGATTGAAGCATGAAGTCAATATCAGTCCCAATGGCTCTTAAGTAAGTAGGGAACACAAAACTAGAAGGTGGTATCATAAGAGGAGGAAACCTATGCCAAGCCTTTTGAAACCTTTTGTTCAATTAATGAATTATTTTTTTGGGTCCCCTCTTTATCATGTTGAGATGATGTATGAGAGAAGTGTGGTCACTTTCATTTCCAAATCTGGAAGTCAAAAACACTTTGAACTCATCCCATGTTATGATGCATCCACCTTCTAGAGTCTTATACCAATCTACGGTCTTCACTTTAAGGGAGATGTCAAGGAGTCTAATGGAAATGTTTTCTCAAAAAATATTATAGAAAATTAAAAAGTTAGAAACATCTCTAATGTGCTCATTAGGTGTGATATGCCTCTTACCATTAAATGTGGGCACACCTTTTTGGTGTTAGAAGGGATGGCATCATATGCATGAAGTTGGATTAGATTATCAATGTTGAAGGTAGGGAATGCATGAGGCATATCCATGTCCTCTTCTTAAAGATATTTAACTTCTTTATCCTCTTCAACCTCTTCCTTTCTAGTAAAATATACTCATTCTTCAAAGGGTAGATTAGGTTGTGGATACTGAATTGCAAGAGGAATTTTATGTGAAATGTGCAAGTTAATAGGATTGGATGTTCTAATAGAGGATTACCTAGTGAGGACCATGAATTATGGGGGTAATTTTATAAAAAAATAATGGTTTAAAAATAGATTTACCTTGAGGAGCTTCCAAATGCCAAGTAGCACACCAATTTGCAATTAACATTTTTCAAGACTAACATTCACCTTGAAAAGTTATTTTGAAGAAAATGTGTCCCATCAGTGTGCTAGAATTATTGTCACAAAATATTACACCTTATAAGAGGTTGTTCAGGCCTCTTCTAGATTTGGGTAACATGGGAACGTTTCTAGGTATGTGGGTGTACCTATATTGGAAAGGAGCCTCTAGATTTTAAGGGTTAGTTCCCTAAATATATTGTACATTGTCTATTGCTTAAAATACTACTTATTTATGGGGAAAAGAGTTAGAGAATGCATAAATTAAACCTATTATAAAGGAGGTGATGCACATAGAATGTCTTCTACATGACCATCATATTTATACCATGATGAAATAAGACATATAGACTAGTCTCCAAGATTTAATGGGTTTTAGCATGAGTATTTCAATATAAAGGAAAGAAGTGAGCAAAAACATAAGGAAAAGGAAATTGAGGGTAAATTTCACTCTCTAAGGAAAATTGTGCACTTGAAAATGATTTACGCACTAGACTACACTCTATATGACTTGTTAGACTAGGAATTCTGGCTAAAAATGAAAGGATAAAGGATGGAAGGATAGAGAATTATCACTTATCATGACTATAAATCACTTAAAAACTTATAAAATTGTTGAAAACTCAAAAATAAACTTGTATTAATGTTTAAATACAAAATATAGCATAAATCCAATAGGGATTTACCATAGATGGTGTGGTGGTGTTTATAATGGTAAAATTGGGATCTACTTATAACATTTGGGAGAGAGAAATGGGGACTAAGAAGCCCCAAAAAGGGAATAAAATTAGTTTAACCTCATTTGAATTGTGGTTTCAACTGTTCTACAATTACTTTCATTCAAGCTTCCTGATTGATCTAAGCTACTTCAAGTGGTGCATAGTTATATTTTTATTTCATTGATCCGCCTTGATGGTTACAATGATAGGATCAAGTGGTTTTGAGCTATGTTTTGGCATCAATGCAATTAGAATAATTATATCTATCTATTATAAACTTGTCCTAGTGTTAACTACTCCAAACTAGTTTGTTATGATGTGTATAGTTGAGAGAAGAGGTCCCTTTCATGCAATTGGTCCTAGAGATGGAACCATTAGAACCTATGTGTATACCTTCATAACATCCATTTAAATGTCAACTCTTGTTCTAATTGGATCATGTTTGAACTGATCTCCATGTTCATGGGTTTACTATAGATGGAAAACCAATTTCAGACTATTGGTTTTCCTATTAGCTCCAAATGGACAATGCATAGGTCCTTATAATAATGGTAAACATAGTTATAAAAATGACACTGAAAGTTATAAAAATGTCAAACTAAAGTTCCAAACTAAGCTCTAATAGTGTTCCTTTATATTTTTTATACCTAACTGTATCACTTGACTACTTTATGGTATTTGAACCAGCTTTAATGGTATCAAGATGACCCTACAAAACCTTGTTTCCCTTGCTCAAAAATGGATTCTCAACCTTCATAAAAAAACCTTGGGATCACCTATGTTCTAATTAGAAATCAAAATATAAATCTTCTCATTGACATATTGACTCATCTCGACCCATTAATTTTGATTTGTATGAATGCTCATGAGTCATTGATCCTCTGCTAGTTGAACACACTATTGACAATTATAATACACACATTTGTTCTTGAGATTTACTAATACCTTTAACCTATTCTCATTAATATATCTAAGTTCATAATTAAATACCAACTGTTGATCTACTAAGACCCACTATTTGAAAGCCAATGGCTAGTTCATGATCTTAAAATTGATGTCCTCACTCCCATCAAATGGCATTTTTGTGATCATCATTAATGTCCTACAAACCATAAAATTTAGGATTGTATGGATTTATAAAATGACCTTAACTTGATGTTAACGTGAACATCTTATGTTTTTAGACCAAATTTTAAGGCTTATAACTTGAAGCACAAAATTTATGGAGGCACCAAATTTTTAAGAGATGCTCTCAAGGCCAGAAGGAATGAACCCATTTGATCTAATGGTCTCACGAGCCTTCTAAGTGAATATATTAAATTTATAAGTCTACTAGTATAACTGATCCTATGCTATGTCCTAATGATAGTCTAGTTCATTTGGCTAAGTATGGGAAACTTAGAGAAATCTGACTGAAGAGCCAACCTTGAACACGCATAACTTCTACCATGCTTCAATAAATGACCAAAAACTTACCGCATAAAAAATAGGGACCAAAATAAATAAACCCACATTATAAATTTTTCCTAAGACTTCCACATGTGTGAGATATTACCTTGTCAATATACTCACCTTGCTCTATTTGAGCTTCTCAAAAAATGTTTAAGTGTGGAAACTTAGCGGATTTTACCCAAGAAGCCAACTTTAGGTCTTCATATATTTTGATGCACTTTGATATATGACCAAAAACTTGGAACATATGTTCTTGGGACTAATATGAACATACCCATATGATCAATTCTCCTTGAATCATCATAATTACCCAAACCACTTACTCAAAATTTCTGCCACTAGACCCAAAATGTCTAGATGAACACAATGAAAAACTAGATGAATGCTATGCACTTCAATACTCATTTCAAGAACTATTGACATATAATAATTCCTATTAAACATTATCCATTTTTTCATCCATTACCAATATGATCCATTCTCTAACTACATTGATCATCATGAGGACTTACCACTTGCATATATGACTCTAAAATGATCCTTAAGACACCAAATGGCACAAGGATTGAAATAGACCATGACCAAGACTATAATGGAATATGAAATGACACTAAATAAGATAAAACATATCCCATGAAATTATGAAAATCCCCTATATTGATTCAAGGGTTGAACCATTTTGGCTTGAGGTATAAAATGGTCAATAGTTACCTAGCCTTCTAACCAGTTGTTGGAACTAGCTTGGAGTGTAGAATATAGAGGTTTTTATGGTCAGGGGGAATTTTCCTCTTGACAACTCAAGCCACACCCTTCATCTTCATCAAGTAGAGATACAAGGCTTAAAATACTTCTAAATTGACTTAAATGCTAATTTCTAAAAAATGACTTAATTCATAAAATTATAAAGTCTAATTTTATAATATAAAGATAAATTCAATGAGAAATAAACATAAAAAATAATTTGAAATATTACAGTGTAGTGTAAGTGGGCCCACCAAAGAGAAGTGCCTGAATCCTAGTTTCTTCTTTTTCTAGCCATTTACCTAATTTTGTGTACCACCAAATAAGAAATGTAGGTTTAAAGATGAATTGGGATGTTGTTGGGAGGATAAGTAAGGTTGTGAGTAGCTACCAGAGACATGCAGATAGAAAAATGTAGTTTTTTATGACACTAAGTACAAAAACATGGTTGAGGTGACATATTTATAGTTAGAGCCTTCAAAAATGACTCCCATAGATCTAAGGCTGCATGTAGAGGCCAAAAACACTTTGTCCTAGGATATATGACTAGTCAAGGTGCCTTTTTACTCTATTTCAAGACTAAAATAGAGATTATTGGGCACCAAACTTCCACTAGAGAGAAAAAAACATGGTATGATTTTTATATTACACTATAAGACATTGGGAGGGCCATGTAGATCCTTTATAGAGCTAAGAAGCACTGAAAATGAGTTGTTAAAACCTCCTTGTAAACATGCAAAAGGATTTGTCTTGACAAATAACTAAAACCACAACCAAACTAGTAAATATCAATACCACAATAACTAGAAAAAATTTATTATAAAAGGAATTAATATCAAATTTGAAACTAATTACAATAATAAACTAGACACTAGTGATACCAATATGGCTCTGATACCATATCAAGGATGTCAAAAATACGCTAGTTTGTCAAAGTGTACCAGAATTAAAGTGAGACATGATTTACATGAAGGCCAAATCTGGGAAAACACATATAGCTACAAATTATGAATAAACCAAGACTAATTTGTACATAACAAATTTAATGGCTCCAACTCAATACATTCATATTAGATTATATATATATATATATATATATATATATATATATATATATATTATAAGTATAAATAAGAATGGATGTAACTCCTCTATGAAATGTGTTCAAGGATGCATAAAAATGGAGTGTAACTCCTTGGTCTAAGAATAGTCAGTCAATAGAGTAACCCCCATAATGAATGAGGCATAAGGTAACTACTCTAACGTATGATAGGTCAATAAAAACTCCTATGATTACACACCTAAGTAATACTCTCTACAAATGTAGGAAATCCAAATGACATGGAATATCCAAGTAGGGAAAAAATAAGAAAATGCACTAAAAATAAATCCTACACTAACAAAATAGCTAAGCAAGGAAAAGTTAGATCATTGTTTAGGTCAAATGAGGAGTATGATTGATTTTTACTAAATATTTTTTAAAAGGTAAGTCAAATTGAATATATTTTCAAGTTGTGACTTCAAATGCAAATTGAGCCTTATGATTGATTAGTTAGAATCACTAAGGATCCCCTTTGAACCTTGTTTTGAATTTGGATGAATTTTTGAGGCAATTTTTGTTCAAACCCAACTCATAATTTATGAGAATACATTATATACCTTAGGGTTTTAAGATCTGTATACACATAATATTTTTAAGATTTATCAATTACTAATGCTTTATATCTTTTAAGAACCTATTGATTTTCAATCTCTCTAAGTGCATGACTTAAAGGGTGCACTAAGAAAGGTGTGGGCAGACTATTGGTGATTCATAGGACTATTTTCCTTTTACTACCACTTGTTACCTACACAACCATCTCCTAAAACATTTCCTTAAACTTTGCCTCCTATTTTCACCCTCCTCTAGTCATTTTATTATTTAATTAACCCTTCTTTAAGCTTAAAACCTTTTCTAATGATTAATGTTACACTATCACCCCATCAACCCTATACTCTAATTGATAAAACTCATTTAGGGACTAGGTTAGCCCCTGACTAGCCTAGACCAAAAACTAATTTGATTTTATTAATAATGATATAGATTTGATTGGGTTAACCCTATTAGCCAAACTTTTAGAAAGGATAAAGGTTAGATTCAACTATATAAACACATATATTTCATCATTCTTAGAGAGATAGAAAGAGTTAATTGTTCATTTTTTATTTTTTACAATCTACACTTCCACCATTTTATTTAAGGAGTCTTAGCTTATGGTTTCTACTTGGATAAGAATCTTATCTTGTGGAAAAGTCTTGGATGTTTTGTCCTTTCTTAGTGATCTTTAAAAACCACAACAACCTCTTGTGAAGCACCTTTTGCCAAGGGAGATATTTAGTCTCGATGGGTTTATATTTAAAGTATCTCTAACCTTACTCCTCTCTTTTAGTAGATAGAAGTAACATAAGTAATATCTTTTGAATATGTTTATCTCTCCATGAATTAGGGTCTTACCTATACATAAAATAATTAGGATTATCCTATGTATGTTTATTTTAATATTTACTAACCTCATTTCATGCCACAAGATTTGGTGAGAACTAGATTAGATTTTAATTTACTTATTATTAGTTTAGGAAATATGAAAACATAGGACCTAGTTAGTGTTATTTCATTGTTTTGCTTGATAGGAGGCTTTGTAACCCTCCCTAGTGATATTATTGTGGTAAGAAATCCCTTGGTTAGGTCTAATGGATACATATTATTAATGACCCTAAATATATAATGTATCTACAATCGAAAGTGAAAGTAGTATTTATCTTCTCTAAGATAGCATTGATTTATAAATTAGTTTCATTTCCCTTTGTATACATTTTGGTGAAGCCGCCATGAATCTCACCCTTGAAATTTTTATTTCATGCCATCATGTTTATCAATTTATAATATTTTTCCATGTTTTTAGTATTGTATTGAACTACCTGATATAATGATAAATTTTTATGTTCAAGTTTAACACAATCAATTCAAAATGACTTTATTCTATTTGTACAGGTCTTCATTAACTATAGGTTACTAAATTGAGTAGTTTAACACATTATTTTTCTTCAATTCAAGATTTGAATAAAATTTTGAATAGGTCAAATCTATCTATTAATTTCTTCTAACAACATAGAGGTGAATGAACATTTTTTGCACAGGTTGACCCTGTTCATTATTCTTATTCAACATATAGGGTTTTGTAGAACTTAGTCGAATAGTTGATCTAGTTTTTAGAATTTGAAAGAAGTAAATAAGTATTAAAACATGAAAATTTTATATCTAAATCATCATCAATCCCAAAAATATTCATTTATTTTCATTCTCTATCATTTTAGTACTCCCTTCAGTTCTATTTTTCACAAGTTGGTAGTCTTCAAAATTATAACCCTACAACTAACTAGGTCAACTTGGCTAGCTTAGTTATGTAGTTTACCTTATGTCTAAGATACATAATTGACTTATTTGAATCTATTATTAATGGACTTGCTTCTTTAGAATAGAAGTGACCTAGTCAAATTTATTCAATACTATTTACATATAGTATCACTTAAACTAACTCTATACTATTTTTAATCAAGGAATTAACTTGTATTTACTAATGATTAATTAAAATTTAATTTTTAGTTATTTTCATGCTTATATTAACTCACATATTCTAAATAGGTGGTTTTTTAAATTACCATTTTAATTACACTATTTTACTCTTTTGCACAAACTACCAAATCACTTAACATTCAAATCACATTTAAACATTTGTCTTCCCAAGGCCTACCTACTTGGATTTCATCATAAAAGGTGAAGTTAACTTGGTTATATATCCATGTATAAACACATGGTTAATGGTAAAATTTTGTGTTTGTGAAGTGAGGGGATAGGCCCCAATACTAGACTAGTACTATTGCCAATATAAATCTCTTTTATCCCATGTCTTCAAACCAAATTTAGACTACTTTATAGTTGACTATTTTAGCCAAATTTATTATGATATTAAAATAAAAACTTTTTAATAATCTAATAACACTTAGGATTACCAATTATTTAGCATTTACATTTTAGTTGATTATTTTCTCTTTCATCATTATGTGTTATATTACAAAACTTGCATTGGCCAGTGTTGCTACAAGGTTTGTGTTGTGTACCCTAATGGTATATATAAATCACATTGATCCAATTATTTATGTGTTTTCATACATTCTTTCTTAAAAATATCTTTAAAAATTCTTCCCCTATTTTAGAACACTATCATCTTGCTTGTGATAGTCTCTTACAGAATATTTATCACCCGCATGTCTATAATACACATTCAACTTGAATGATTATGTATTCCTCTATCTATTTTTTCCCTTTTATATAAATACACAATTAACCCATATGACTATGCATTCTTTTTATCCTATAACTTAGTATTACCCTATTGACCTAGTCTATTCTAGAATTGTTGGAAGAATCTATTCTCTTTTTGGCAGACTTTGTCCTTCATTATGCTTCTTTTTTTAAAATTCTATTTCCTTCATAAATCATCATGAAATCCCATATTAGAATATTATTAGACATCCTAAATCCATTTATACACTATATGGGGTGCTCTTTTCTTCCTTTATTTACCTCCAAAGAAAATCTTTACTCTTAGAGTATTTTTTGTCTTCCCTCATCTTTAGATTACAACATAGTTCAAATCATGCCACAAGATAAGGTAAGTGGATCATATCCTTTTTTATACCTATCAAGATAGACTCAGGGACCCCTATATTATTCTTCTCCAAGAGATATGTAAGGTGGTCTATATGTTTCTTCAGGCACTTGTGCTCATCATGTCCATTCATTTTGAAATAGGAGAACTTAAGCTTCTCTCTCTTAGGTTTCCCTTCAGAAGAGGAGGTTTCAGTGCTAGTTTTTGTAGTGTTTTTCTATTATTTATTCTGCTCTAGATCGTTACTCTTATGTTTCTTATCCTTTCTACTAGAGGTTTTATGTTTCCCATTTCCAGTAAGGAGGGATGAAGGTTTGGAAGACTTGAGGGTTCCCATCTAGATAAACTTATCTTGTTCCTTATTCAAATTAAAATGAATTCATCTAAGGATGGAATTTTTCTATTAGCTCCTATGGATATCTTGGTAGCATAAAAGGTAAAGACAAATATAGAGTAATCAGGTCCTAGTTTTACAAGCATAAAAAAAACTAACTACTCATCTTTCTTCTCAATTCCACACTCTTTTAACAACAATATAAATGAATTAAGCTTGGTGAATAAGTCCTCCAATGTGTCAAAGTTTCTAAGGATCAAAATAATTAGCTCGATCTCAAGCTCATGACCCCTCATAGTGTAAACTTTCTTAAACAAGTTGTCTAGGGTGTCTGATACTTATTTAGGAGATTTAGCTGACTTTATTTGAAAAAAAGTTCTAATGGCACTAAAAGACATAAAATCCTAAAGGATTCATCACATTTATTAAATCATTTTATCTTATTTTCATTAGTTTTGGGATTAGTTTCTACCCCCATAGTTATGTGAAACAACCCTTTACTCCTAAGAACCATTGTATTCTTATTTTTCCATTCATGGAAGTTGAAAGGTGTGAATATATTAATAGTGATAAGATCCATTATAGAATTAATATTAATGTTTTCTTGTTATTTTTTCAAAAATAAAATGTTTCAAAGGAAGATAATTTTAGAGCAGGATCACAAACCTTAATACTGATGTAGGAGCATCTACAATGGTTCAAATTCTAGCATGAAAATTTCAAATTCTGGTTTTCCCTCCAAATTGTGAAATTTCAAAATATTTCACCTTAAGAGTAAAATGTAATTATAAAAATGTGAAAGTAAAAAGGTAAAAAGTGATGGTTAGGATATTGAGGGAATTAGGGGGAAATGGTTGAAACTATTTTCAACCTTAGTATCTTGTTAAAACTTAAAAACAATATTTTGTTTTTCCTTAAGCCCAAATTGGGCGTAGAAGTTAGAAGGGAAGCTATTCAAAAGAACAAAAGAGAGAATTCATGAAGGAGAGAGGATGAGAAGAGAGAAAGTATGAGAGGGGCATAGAAGGGAATAAGGATAGAAAGGAAAAGTTCTCTCATTCAAGGAAAGAGAATAGAATGAAGAAAAGAGAGAAGAATTAGTGAGGGAGGACCTCACTCAAGAGATGTTAAAGGGAAGAGAAGGAGCAAAGAATGTGTGAAGGAGAAAGAAAGGATTTGAAAGCCATGGGAAACTAGAACTAAATCTTATATTGAGCTGTAAGTCTTCTATTTGATCTAAGAAAAATGAATGTATTTGTTTCATATATGGTTTCTTTGTGAATTTTGGTGACAGGCCTATATATATGTGTGTATGATGATTATTCAAAGAACATTGTGAAAGATACATGTAGAATATTTATTTTATGTTTTGGTAACAATTTAAAAACAAATATGATGTGGCCAATAGATCTTAAGTACTTTGATTGTATAAAAAGCCTAAACAGGCCTAAACATGGTATTCAGGCATCCAAAAACTCCAACCCACTGTCTAAGATAAAATCAATGTATAAATGTTTGAATGAAGTTCATAATGACATGGAGAGAATTATAAATACAATTATAAACCTAAAGGAAGAATAAATAGGCTTCAAAAATCTCTTTTGATATCTTAAAACTCCATAGTTGGAATTCAGGCCTGTAGGTGACAGTGTATAGGAAAAGACAAGAAAGTTGCATGTTTTGCATAGTAAATGGTTTTATCAAGTCATATTTGATAGAGAATATGAATGGGGAGGTATTTTATATTTTTACATGTTCGTATATCATCTTGGAACCCAGTTGACCATTGTATTTGAAAAGAAACTAAGAACCCTGCTGACTGTTATGAAAATACAGTCAAAGACAACTGAGTTGTTGAGCATTAGAAGGTACAGAAGGTTGACATGACCAAGGTGATTATTGGAGAAGGTGTAGGACACTAATAAATACACTATAAAAGTGATTGGAACCTTTGAAACAAGCTAAAACACTCCCATAAAAATTAATTAGCTCTCAGCCTGTGACTGTTCAAGGGAAAATTTTGAATTAGCTTCTAGCCCTTAAAATGAGTTTTAATGATTGAAACCTATTGAAATTTTTAAATATGAACCATGAAGGTGTTATAAAAATTTTATAAGTGGTATGAATGTGCTAAAGTATGGATAAGTATGGAAAATAACAATTGCCAAGTGGATCCTAGGTGTATGTGAAGGAAAGAGCATAGGCCAATATAGGAAAAGTGAATTTCTCCAAATAAGTGCACTAAAAAATGATTGATTCACCTGTAAGAGGGTAATGGGTATTTTTAATGATGATTATTTTTACTATAAAGTCCATACTTTACTCTGTAAAAGGTATTTTGCACACAATGAGGGCTAATTAGAACAGGGCATAAAGAAGGAAGTAAAATTACGTACAAAACAACCTTAGGATATTTTTTAGTATGTTATATAAGTGATTAATGGGTATCCATAAATGGTTTTACTTTCATTATTGAGTTAACCAATAAATAGTTATGGCCAATAAATAGGGAAAATATGGCTACAAGGAATGAATGATATAGATAGGTCTGTATCAGTTTGTTGATGGTTTCAGAGCAGTGAAAGATCAGTTTAATCATTTGGTATCAGAACTTGAAGCTCTTGGGAATTGGTAACTTGTTGTTGGTTGTTATTTCTAATGAGTTGTTACAAGATTTGGCAAGAGGATTAGCAGGACAAGCATTAGGAGACCCTGGGGAGAAAAGGTATGAATAATTGTGCTATTTGATTTGAGTTATTGTATTGAGAAGCAATCAAGTGAAGGAGTTGCAGGTTCAAGGCAGCCAAGCCATTGAGTCTTAAGAGGAAAAGAAGCCAAGGAAGGCTTAGTGAAGATCCAAGAAGAAGCTTGGATAGTTTGCCAAAAGACTAAGGTGAAATAGACTTAGGTGAGGTAAAGGATGGAGTTTGAAGCTTGGAGAGCTCAAAAGTAAGAGAGCACAGTGGATGCTCAAGAGGAAGATCCAAATCAAGGTAAGCTTGGATTTATGATTTGTATTTGATGAAGTGTTGTATAAGACTTGTTGCAGGATTGAGAAGGGGATCAAAAGACTAGGATGCAAAAGGCCTAGGTGAGATCAAAGAGATTGTCAAAAGACCAATCAAGGAGAAAAGGCTTGGGCGAGACAAGGGATCAAGAGACCAAGGTGGAAAATACTTGGATGAAGATCTTAGAGATGGAAGTATTGTTGAAGCCACTGCAGAGCAGCAAGGTACATGGGGGCACCAAGAAGAAAGCAAGCATCAAAGATATGGACAATTTTGTAATTAATAAAGAGATTGCTAAGTTGAAGAGAGAGTTAGCTAAGATTAAATATGAATATTAGTCTTGGATGCAGATGGATAAGCAAGCATGGGTATGGCCAATGAGGAGGAGGTTGAAGTGGCCAATAGATCTCCTAGTGAAAAGGAGAAGAATGCAAAAGAAGATTGCCATGAAGAGAGAATCCCATAGAGGCTTGAAGAAGATAAGAAGGTTGCCAAGTGAGCAGCAAGAGGAAGAAGTTGAGAAGAAGGTTCTTATTGAGGAGAACAAGAGAGAAGAAAGAAAAGATGAAGTCCTAGGAAGAGCACTTGAGAAGATGAGAGTGTTGATGAAGAGGACACTCATGGAGACATTATGGTCTCTTGTTTTTATATCTAATGTTGTTTTTGAGTGGGTAAGTGCAGGTATGAGCAGCCTTATGAAGGTCAAAAGAAAGGCCTTGAAGAATGAAGAGATTGGTGCAAGAGAAGACACCAAGTACACAAGTGAATGTGTAAGAGGAGAGAGAAGTGAGTTTGCTGCTGTTGATAAAGAAGAAGAGATGCATAGGTTAATGCATGAGAAAGAAGAGGTAGAAGAGGAATCTGAATTCCATGATGCCATTGAATGCCAAGAGGAAGAAAGAGAGCAGCCAAGCCTAAAGGAAGAGAAAGGTTGCTACATAGAACAAGCTATCAAAGAGGTAAATGAAGTGCTAAAATCTGATTTTGATTGTTATTATGATCATGAAGCTGCTAATGTACAGGTGAAAGAATCAAGGAAGATGATAAAGCCCTCAAAAAGAGAAATTAAGCATGGGTATGTGATGCCTAAATGGTGGAAGAAGCAAACTCTTAAGCAAGAGGAGGTGCTGGTACAAGAGCATGGTTACAAGATGCCTAAATGGCTTATGAAGACAAATGATAAGAAGAAGAATCAAATGTGGGTGCCTAAGAAGGCAAAGAGAAAAGATGTGAGTGTTGAGATAGCAACACCAAGAATTCAATGGAAGAGGATTGAAGGTAATTCAAGCAGCCAAGAGAATGAAGATGAGAAAGAAAACTTCTCAAAGAATGAGGTAGAGTATGAGGATGCAAAGATGAAAGGTAAACAAATTGTTTTTGATGATGTTTTTGATCTTTTTATAAGAAATGAAATATGGAAAGTGGCTATAAGGACTAATATGTAGCAAGGAGAGAATTCCAAATGGATGGATGATGAGGAAAGGAGAAAGTATACAGCAGAACAAACAAGATGGCTTCAAGCAGAGATTGAAGAAAATAAGGAAACACAAGGTAAGAGTGCTTCAATTGTATTTGATGAGTATATTGATGAAGAAGTTGGTTTATGTGAAGACAAGCTAAGAAAAATAGAGATAAGAGGTAAAGGACAAGTAAGCCTTGTGAGTGATTAGCCCAAGTTTGATGAAGAGAATGGTGAGATAGATGAGAGCTCACTAAAGGAATAGTTGAAGATGTTGGAGGAGTTGTTTGGTAATTCAAGATAGATGAAGGAAGGTACAAGCCATGGTGAAGGCAGCATTGGGAAGAGTGAAGCAAGAAAAGAACAAAAGAGTGAAGAGGCCAAGGCAGTTTTGGTTAAGAAAAAAGAGCATGGAGGTAGCCAAGAGGCTTCATGGCCTCAAATGTTTTCTACTAAGGTGGCTTTGAATGTTTTGTATGTAGGAATGAAGGTTGATGAAGTGAATGACATACATGAGTCATTGAAGAAGCTCATGAACCAAGAAGAACAACAAGAAGATCTAGAAGATATGTATGAAGATGAAGAAGCATGGAAGCAAGAGATGGCATCTTAGAAAGAGATGAGGAAAAGAACATACCAGAAGAGGAAGAAAAGCAAGACGCTGAAGGACAAAGAATATGAAAGACAAACAGCGGCATTGGTATTGGCAACAAGACCTTGGGATCTAGGTATACAAGTGAAGACTAAAGTGAGGAGGCAACATTTCATTTGAACTAAGGTTCAAATATTTTATAAAGGGAGAGTATGATGTAGGAGCATCTACAATGGTTCAAATTCTAGCATGAGAATTTCAAATTCTAGTTTTCCCTCCAAATTGTGAGATTTCAAAATATTTCACCTTAAGAGTAAAATGTAATTATCAAAAAGTGAAAGTAAAAAGGTAAAAAGTGATGGTTAGGCTGTTGAGGGAATTAGGGGGAAATGGTTGAAACTATTTTCAACCTTAGTATCTTGTTAAAACTTAAAAACAATATTTTGTTTTTCCTTAAGCCCAAATTGGGCGTAGAAGTTAGAAGGGAAGCTATTCAAAAGAACAAAAGAGAGAATTAATGAAGGATAGAGGATGAGAAGAGAGAGAGGATGAGAGGGGCATATAAGGGAATAAGGATAGAAAGGAAAACTTCTCTCATTCAAGGAATGAGAATAGAATGAAGAAAAGAGAGAAGAATTAGTGAGGGAGGACCTCACTCAAGAGATGTTAAAGGGAAGAGAAGGAGCAAAGAATGTGTGAAGGAGAAAGGAAGGCTTTGAAAGCCATGGGACACTAGAACTAAATCTTATATTGAGCTGTAAGTCTTCTATTTGATCTAATAAGAATGAATGTATTTGTTTCATATATGGTTTCTTTGTGAATTTTGGTGACAGGCCTATATATATATATGTGTGTGTGTGTGTGTGTGTGTATGTGAGTGTGTATGATGATTATTAAAAGAACATTGTGAAATCTACATGTAGACTGGTTATTTTATGTGTTGGGAAAAATTTAAAAACCAATATGATGTGACCAAGATATCTTAAGTACTTTGAATGTATAAAAAGCCTAAACAGGCCTAAACAGGGTATTCAGACATCCAAAAACTACAGCCCCCTGTCTAAGATAAAATCAATGTATAAATGTTTGAATGAAGTTCATAATGATATGGAGAGAAGTCTAAATGCAAGTATAAACCTAAAGGAAGAAGAAACAGGGTTTAAAAATCTCTTTTGATATCTTAAAACTCCACAGTTGGAATTCAGGTCTGTAGGTGACAGTGTATAGGAAAAGACAAGAAAGTTGCATGTTTTGCATAGTAAATGGTTTTATCAAGTCATCTTTGATAGAGAATATGAATGGGGATGTACTTTATATGTTTATATGTTTGTATATCATTTTAGAACCCAGTTGACCATTGTATTTGAAAAGAAACTAATAACCCTGTTGACTGTTATGAAAATACAGTCAAAGACAACTGAGTTGTTAAGCATTAGAAGGTACAGAAGGTTGAAATGACCAAGGTGATTATTGGAGAAGGTGTAGTACACTAATATATACCCTATAAAAGTGATTGGAACCCTTGAAACAAGCTAAAACACTCCCAAAAAAATTAATTAGCTCTTGGCATGTGACTGTCCAAGGGAAAATTCTGAATTAGCTTCTAGCCCTTAAAATGAGTTTTAATGATTGAAACCTCTTAAAAATTTTCAATATGAACCATGAACATGTTATCAAATTGTTAGAAGTGGTCTGAAGGTGCTACAGTATGGAGAAGTATGGAAAAGAACAATTGCCAAGTGGATCCTAGGTGTATGTGAAGGAAAGAGCATAGGCCAATATAGGAAAAGTGAATTTCTCCAAAGAAGTGCACTAAAAAATGATTGATTCACCTATAAGAGGGTAATGGGTATTTGGAATGATCCTTAGTTTGACTATAAAGTCCATACTTTACTCTGGACAAGGCATTTTGCACACAAGGAGGGCTAATTAGAAGAGGGCATAAAGAAGGAAGTCAAGATCAGTTTCATCAAATACACCCCCTGAAACTAGGTCAGGTAGTCCCCTCCAATTTTGACACTTCATAATTCAGTACATTTTATAATGAAAATGGGTTAGCTATGTGGTAAAAGTAAAAATACACACTTTTAAAAATTATGGTCCTTAATTTTGAGCTATCATTTACAAGATATTAAAAAAATAAATTATGGTTAATAGCCCATTTTTAATAAAAATTTGCACTAAATAATTAAAATATGCTTGATGCTAAGGGGTTACTTAGCCTTCCAACCATTCATTAGAACCTGATCAAAGTGTAGAATGTATAGTTTTTTATCATGAGGGGGAATTGGCCTCTTGCCAACCTAGACATCACCCTTTATCTTTGTCAAGCAGCAATAAAAGGCTTAAAAAACCTCTAAATTAACTTAAATGCTAATTTCTCAAAAAATGACTTTATTCATAAAATCATAAAGTCTATTTTTAGAATATAAAGATAAATCAAATGATAAATAAACATCAAAAAAGATAATTTGAAATATTACGTTGGATTTGAAGTGGGCCCACCAAAGAGAAGCACAAAAAATGAAGCATCCAAACCCTAGCTGCTTCTTTTGCTAGTAGTTTACCTAATTTCAGGCACCACCAAAGGAGAAATGTAGGTCTAAAAACGAACTAGGATGTTGCTAAGAGGTTTAAGAAGGCTATGAGTAGCTACCAAAGACATTCTCACCTCTGACAGATTTGAGGCTACATCTAGATGTCAAAAAAACTTTGTCCAAGGGTTTACAACTGGTCAATGTGCCTTTGTACTTTACTTCAAGACTAAAATAGAGATTATGGGGTGTTAAAATTCCACCAGAGAGCCAAAAACATGGTCTAATGTTTTTACTAGATCATAGGATGTTCGGAGAGCCATGGAGATCCTTCATAGAGCTGAGAAACACTAAAAAGGAGCCATTAAAACCTAATTGTAAACTTGTAAATGGATTTGTTGTAACAAACAACTAGAACCACACCAACCAAAATTTTTTCAAAAAGAATTAATCTCAAATTCAAAACTAATTATAGAAATAAACCAGATACTAGTGATACCAATGTGACTTTGATACCATATCTAGGACGTCATGGATATGATGGTTTATGGAAGTGCATCAAAATTGATGTGAGACATGATTTACATGAAGGCCAAATCCAGGCAAACACATACAATTAGAAATTATGAATAAATAAAGACTAATTTACACATAACAAAGTTAATGACTCGAACTCAATACATTCATATTAGATAATTTGTATGAAGTACGAGAAAAAATAGGAATGGATGTAACTCCTGCATGAAAGGTGGTCAAGGATGCCTCAAAATAGAGTGTAATTCATTGATCTAAGAATACTAGGTCAGTAGAGTAACCCCCATAATGAATGAGATGTAAGATAACTGCAATGACATATGATAGGTCAACAAAAACTCTTATGACTGCACACCTAAGTAAGACTATCTATAAATGTAGGAAATCTAAATGACATAATATCTAAGTAGGAAAAATACAACAAAATGTGAGGAAAATAAATCCTAAACTAACAAACTAGATAAGAAAGGAAAAGTTAGACCATTTTTTAGGTCAAATAAGGAGTATGATTCCTTCTTTCTAAACATTTTTAAAGGATAAGTTAACTTGAAAATATTTTCATGTTATGACTTAAATTGTAAATCAATCCTTATTATTGATTGGTTAGAATCACTAGGGATCCCCTTTGTACTATTTTTTTAATTTGGATGAATTTTTGAGGTGATTTTTGTTCAAACCCAACTCATTTTATTTGAGAATCCATTATATACCTTGGTGTTTTGGGGTCTAAATTCACACAATATTTTTAAATTTTATAAATTACTATTTACTTATATCTTCAAGAACATGTTGAGTCTTAATCTCTTTGAGTACATTACTTCAAGGGTCCACCATAAAAAGGGTGGGTAGACTATTGATGATTCACATGATTGTTGTCCCTTTACTACCATTTGATACCTATAGAACCATGTCCTAAAAACATTTGCCTAATCTTTGCCTCCTATTTTTCACCCTCCTCTAGTCATTTTATTATTTTTTTATCCCTTATTTAAGCTTGAAACCCTTTTTAATGATTTACATTACACTATCAACCACATCAACCCTATACTCTAATTGATAAAACTCATTTAAGGACTAGTTT
This sequence comes from Torreya grandis, assembly GCA_037957365.1. NCBI lineage: Eukaryota > Viridiplantae > Streptophyta > Pinopsida > Cupressales > Taxaceae > Torreya > Torreya grandis. Next base: position 2,612,356 of record JARHVA010002245.1, on the reverse strand, counting down.
GCCCCCTAGTCAATTTAGACCAAGACCTAATTTGATTTATTAATAATGATATAGTGTTGATTGGGCTGATCCTATTATCTAGTATTTTAGAAAGGATAAGGGTTAGATTCAACTATATAAACACATTCATTTCATCATTCTTAGAGAGATAGCAAGAGTAAATTATTCATTTTTTTATTTTTACAAACTATACTTTCACCATTCTACTTAATGAGTCTTAGCTTAGGGTTTATACTTGGATAAGAATCTTATCTTTTGGAAAAGTCTTGGATGCTTTGACCTTTGTTAGTGATCCTTAGAAACCACAAAAACCTCTTTTGAATCACCTTTAGGCAAGAGAGAGATTGAGTCTTGATGGGTTTGTCTTCAAGATAAGTATCTCTAACCTTACTTCTCTCTTTTAGTAGATAGAAGTAGCATAATTAATGGCTTTTGATTATATTTATCTCTCCATGCATTAGGGCCTTACCTATACATATATTAATTATGATTATCCTATGCATGTTTTTTTAATGTTTACTAAACCTATTTTGTGTTACAATATTTGGTGAGAACTAGATTAGATTCTAATTTACTTGTTATTTGTTTAGTGAATATGAAAACATAGGACCTAGTTAGGGTTATTGCATAGTTTTGCTTGACTATAGGCTTTGTAACCCTCTATGGTGATATTATTATGGTAAGATATCCCTTTCATATTCTAATGGATGGATATTTCTCATGACCATGAATATATAATGTATCGATAATCTAAAGTGTAAATAAGATTTATCTTCTCCAAACTAGGACTGATTTATATATCAATTGCATTTCCATTTGCATACATTCTAGTGAACCCAAAGTGAACTAACCCTTGAAATATTTATTTCATGCCATCATGTTTATCATTTCATTATACTTTTTCATAGTATTATTATTATATTGAGCTAGATGATATAGTTATAACTTTTTGTGTGCAAGTTTAACACAGTCGATTCAAAATGACTTTGTTTTGTTTGTGCAAGTCTTCATCAACTATAGGTTACTAAATCAAGTATTTTGACACATTAATATTCTTCAATTATATATTATCATAAAAAAAGTTAATAGGTCAAATCTATTTTTTATTTCCTTATACCAACATACAAGTCAATGAAAACTATTGAATAGGTTGACCCTATTTCTTATTCTTGTTGAAAATATAGGGTTTTGTACAACTTGGTGAAATAGTTGACCTAGTTTGTAGAATTGGAAAATATAAATTAAGTAATAAAACATGAAAATTTACAATCTATATCATCATAAATCCTTCCAAAGTTCTTTTTTTTCTCTATCATTTTTGTACTTCCTTTAGTTCTATTTTTCACAAGTTGGTAGACTTCAAAATTACAACCCTATAACTAACTAGGTTGACTTGGTAAACTTAGTTTATAGTCTTCCTTCTATCTAAGATACATAATTAACCTATTTTATTTTGTTATTAAATTCATTTCTTCCATAGAATAGAAGAGACCGAGTCAACTTTGTTCTATACCATTTACATATAGTGTCACTTGAACTGACTCTATACTATTCTTAATCAAGGAATTAACATTTATGTGATAGTAATTAATTCAAATTTACTTTTATATTATTTTCATGCTTAGAATAACTCTCATAGTCTAAATAGGTGGTTTTTCAAATTACCATTTTAATTACACTATTTTGCACACACTACCAAATCACTTAACACTTAAATCACATTGAAAAATTTGTCTTCCCAAATCCTACCTACTTGGACTTCACACCAAATGGGAAGTCAACTTGGTTTTATATCTATGTATAAACATTTGGTTAATGGTATATATCAACAAATCAGATGACACCCTTATCATTGTGAGATTGTGAAGTGAGGGGGTAGGACCCAATTCTAGGCTAGTACCATTGCCAATATAGATCTCTTTTAGCCCACATCCTAAAACCAACTTTAGACTACTTTCTAGTTTCCTATTTTACCCAAATTTCCTATGACATTAAAATCAAAAATTTCTAATAATCTAATAACACTTAAGATGAATTATTAGTTAGCATTTACTTTTTAGTTGATTTCTTGCTCTTTCATAATTGTGTGTTGTATTATAAAAATTACATTGGCCAGTATTGGTTCAAGGTTTGTGTTGTGTTCCCCAATTGGATAAATCACATTGATCTAATTGTTTATGTGTTTTATTTCATTCTTGATTCACAATATCTTACAAAATTCTTCCCATATTTTAGAACACTATCATCTTACTTGATACAATCTCTTATAAACAATTTCTCACCTTCATGTCTATAATACACATTTGACCTAAATGAATGTGTATTCCTCTCTTTATTTTGTCACTTGTCTAACATTACACAATTGACCCATATGACTGTGTATTATTTTTATCCTATATCTTAGTAGTACCCCATCGACCTAGTCAATTCTATAATTATTAGATGAACCTATTCTCTATTTGGTATACTATTTCCTTGATTATCCTTCTTTTTTAAAAATTCTATTTCCTTCATCAATCATCATGAAATCCCCTCTTGAAATCTTATTAGATAACTTAAATCCATTTAGACACTATATGGGATGTTCTTTTCTTCCTTTCTTTATCTCCTAAGAGAATCTTTACTCTTAGAGTATTTCTTGCCCACCCTCATCTTTAGATTATGATATAGTTCAAATCATCCCTTAGGATGAGGTAAGTGGATGATATCATTTTTTTATCTATCAATATAGACTCAGGGACCCATATATTATTCTTCTCTAAGAGATATGTAAGGTGGTCTATTTGTTTCTTCATGCACTTATGCTCAGCATGTCCATTAATCTTGGAATAGGAGCACTTAACCTTCTCTCTCTTAGCTTTCTATTTAGAGGAGGAGGTTTTAGTAATAGTTTTTATAGTGGTTTTCTATTATTTCTTCTTCTTTGGATCCTTAATCTTCTATTTCTTAGTCTTACTGCTAAAGGATTTTTGTTTCCCATTCTTGATAATGAGAGATGAAGGTTTGGAAGACTTGAAGGTTCTCATCTGAATAAACTTATCTTGTTCCTTAGTTAAATATAAACTGAAGTAATCTAAGGATGAAATTTTCTAGTTGGCTCTTGTGGCTCTTTTGGTAGCATATAATGTAGAGATAAACACAGAGTAATCAGGTCCTAGTTCTGCAAGCAAAGAAAGAATAAATTGTTCATCTTTCTTCTCAGTTCCACACTCTTTTAACTACAATATAAGTGACTTAAGTTTGGAAAATAAGTCCTATAATATGTCAAAGTTAATAGGTATTAGACTAATTATCTCGATCTCAAGTTTATGACCCCTCATGGTGTTGACTTTCCCAAACAAGTTTTTTAGGGTGTCCCATACTTCTTTAGGAGATTTGGCCAACTCTATGTGAAATAGGAGTTATGATGACACTAAAATACAACATCCCAAAGGATTCATCACATTTATAAAACCATTTTATCATATATACATCAACTATGGGCTTATTTTTTACCCCTATAGTTATGTAAAATAACCCTTTACTCCTAAGAACTATTATAACCTTACTTTTCCATTCTTGATAGTTGAAGGTTGTGAGTCCATTAACAGTGCTAGGATCCATTACATAATTAATATTAATGTTTTTTTTTATAAATAAAATGTGTATAATTTAAGTGCATATCATAGTCACAAACCATAATACACCCCCTGAAACTAGGTCAGGTACTTCCTCCCAAAATTTGGCACTTTATAATTTAATGCATTTTATAATGAAAATGCGCTAGCTACATGGGAAATTGAAAAATTCACACTTTTTCAAAATATGGAATGTAATTTTGATTTACCATTTATATTATATTAATAAAACAAATTCTTGTTAATAGCTCATTTTTAATTAAAAATGCACTAAATAACTAAAATATGCTTGATGCTAAGGTGTTACCTACCCTTCTAACCAGTCATTAAAACTAGCTCAGAGTGTATAATTTAGAGGTTTTGATCTCTAGGGTGAATTGGCCCCTTTCTAACCTTGGCCTCACCATTTGTCTTTGTCAAGGAGAGATACAAGGCTTAAAAATCCATGCAATTGATTTAAATACAAATTTCTCACAAAATGACTTAATTCATAAAATCATAAAGTCTTATATTAGAATATAAATATAAACCCAGTGAGAAATAAACAATTAAAAGGATAATTTGAAATATTACATTATATTTGATGTGGGCCCACCAAAAATAAAGCACCCAAACTCTAACTTCTTCTTTTGTTGGTATTTTACCTATTTTTGTGTATTGACAAAAGAAAAATTTAGGTATAAAGATGAGTCTAGACATTTTTCCAAGGTTGAGGAAGGCTATGAGTAGATACCAAAGATAAGAAAATAGAAAAACCGTGGTTTTGTTATGACACCAGGTACAAAAACATGGCCCAAGGGACATTTTGAAATTTAGAGCCTTCAAAAATGCCTCTGAAAGATATGAAGATGCATGTAGAGGCCAAAATTTTTTGTCCAAGGGTTTGTAACTAGTCAAGGTGCATGTTTACTCTATTTCAGGTTTGAAACATAGATTATGGGGTGTTAAACTTCCACTAGAGGGCAAAAAAGGTGGTTTGATTTTTTTACTAGATTATAGGATGTTGAGAGGGCCATATATATCCTTCATAGAGCTGAAAAACATTGAAGAGGAGTTGTTGAAACCTCCTTGTAAACCTAAAAAATTGATTTATCCTGATAAATAACCAAAACCAAAACAAAAACAATAAATAATAATACCACAATAACCAAAAAAAATTATTACAAAAAGAATTAATCTCAAATTGGAAAATAATTACATTATTAAACTAGACACTGGTGATACCAATGTGGCTCTGATACCATATCGGGGACACCAAATATATTCTAGTTCATGAAAGTGCACCAAAATTAATGTGAGACATGATTTGCATGAAGTCCAAATTTGGCAAACACATATATCTATAAATAATTAATAAACCAAGATTAATTTTCACATAACAAAGTTAATGGATCTAACTTAATACATTCAGATTAGATAATTTTTATGAATTACAAGTACAAATAGGAGTGGATGTAACTTATCCATGAATAGTGGTCAATGATGCCTCAAAATAAAGTGTAACTCCTTGGTCTAAGAATAGTTGATCAATAGAGTAACCCCCTTAATGAATCAGGTGTAAGATAACCTCTATGACATATGATAGGTCAACATAAACTCCTATGACTATAACCTAAGCAAGACTATCCAAAAATATAGGAAATCCAAATGACATGGAATATCTGAGTAGGAAAAATGCAATAAAATGGGAGGAAAATAAATCCTACACTAACAAAATAGCTAAGCAAGGAAAAATTAGACCATTTTTTAGGTCAAATGAGTATGATTCCTTCTTGATAAATATATTTTAGAAGGTAAGTCAACTTGAAAATATTTACAAGTTGTGACTTCAAATGAAAATTGAGCCTTATGATTGATTGGTTAAAATAACTAGGGATCCCTTTCGAAACCTATTTTGAATTTGGATGAACTTTTTAGGCAATTTTTTTTCAAACCCAAGTCATTTTATTTGAGAATCCATTGTATACCTTGGGGTTTTGGGGTCTGTATACAAGTAATATTTTTAAACTTTATCAACTACTAATGCTTTCTATCTTACATAAACTAGTCAAGTCTCAATCTTACTAAGTGCATGCCTTAAAGGGTCCACTGAGAAAGGGGTGGGTAGAATATTGGTGATTCAAAGGATTATTTTCCCTTTACTAATCAGTCTTTACCTAAATAACCATATCTTAAAAACATTTACCTAATATTTGTCTCCTATTTTTCAACCTCCTCTAGTCATTTTATGCCTTCATTAACCTTTATTTAAGCCTAAAACCCTTTCCTATGGTTTACATTATACTTCCAGCCCCATCAACCCTATACTCTAATTGATAAAACTCATTTAGGGACAAGGTTGTCCCCTAACTTACCTAGACCTAGACCAAGACCTAATTTTTTTTATTAATAATGATACAGAGTTGATTGGGTTAACCTTGTTAGCTAAACTTTCATAAAGGATAAGGGTTAGATTTAACTATATAAACACATCCATTTTGTCATTCTTATACAGATAACAAGAGTTAATTATTCATTTTTTATTTTTTATAATCTTCACTTTTGCCATATTACTTGAAGAGTATTAGCTTAGGGTTTCTACTTGGATAATAACCTTATCTTGAGGAAAAGTCTTGTATGCTTTGGATTTTCTTAGTGTTCCTTACAACCCACAATAACCTCTTTTGAAGCACATTTTGCCAAGGGAGAGATTGAGTCTCAATGGGTTTATCTTCAAGGTAATTATCTCCAAACTAAATCCTCTATTTTAGTAGATAAAAGTAGCATAAGTAATGGATTTTGAATATATTACTCTCTCCATGCATTAGGGTCTTACTTGTACATAGATTAATTACAATTCTCCTATGCATGTCTGTTTTAATTTTTACTAGCCCCATTTTATGCCATAAGATTTGGTGATATCTAGATTATATTTTAATTTACTTGTTATTAGTTTAGTGAATATGAAAACATAAGACCTAGTTAGGGTTATTGCATAGTTTTACTTGATTAGAGGCTTTATTACCCTCCCTAGTAACCTTATTGTCATAAGAGATACCTTGGATAGGACTAATAGATCCATCTTGGTCATTACCCTAAATATTTAATGCATTGACATTTGAAAGTGTAAATATGATTTATCTTCTCTGAACTAGGATTGATTTATAGATCAGTTGCATATCTCTTTGCATACATTGCGGTGAACCTGACATGAATATAATCCTCGATGTTTTTCTTTCATTCCATCATGTTTTTCATTTTATTATATTTTTCCATATTTTTAGTATTGTATTGAGCTAGTCAATATATTTCTAAGTTTTTGTGTGTAGGTTTTTTAACATGCAGTTGATTCAAAATGACTTTGTTCTATCTGCGCAAATATCCATTAACTAAAGGCTATTAAATCATGTAATTTGACACATTAGTATTATTAAATTATATATTAGCATACAATTTCAAATAGGTCAACTTTGTCTTTAATTCCTTCTACCAACATACATGTCAATGAATACTATCAAACAAGTCAACCTTGATCAAAATTATTATTCAACATATAGGGTTTTGTAGAACTTGGTCAAATAGTCAACCGAGTTTATAGAATTTGAAATCAAAAACTAAGTAATAAAACATAAAAATTTTCAATCTAAATCATCATCAATCTCACTAGGGTTCCTTTATTTTCTTTTATGTCATTTTATTACTTCCTTCAGTTCTATTTTTCACAAGTTGGTAGTCTTCAAAATTATTACCCTACAACTAACTAGGTCAACCTGGTCAACATGGTTCTATAGTCTTCCTTCTATCTGAGATATATACTTGACCTATTTTAAATTTTTATTAAAGGCCTTGCTTCCATAGAATATAAATTACCTATTCAATGTTTTAAAATACTATTTACATAAAGTGTCACTTGAATTGACTCTATACTATTCTTAATCAAGCAATTAACATTTATTTTTTAGTAATTAATTCACATTTGATTTTCAAATGTTTTCATGCTTAGATTAACTCACATAGTCTAAATAGGCGGTTTTTTCAAATTACCATTTTAATTACACTATTTTATTCTCTTGCACATAGTACCAAATCACTTAACATTCATATCACATTGAAACATTTATCTACTCAAGGCCTACCTACTTGGATTTCATCGACAAGGGGGGAGTTAACTTGGTTTTATATCTATGTATAAACATGTGATTAATGGTATATATCATCAAAGTAACTAATACCCTTATCATTATGATATTGTGAAGTAAAGGGGTAGGCCTCAATACTAGGCTAGTATCATTTCCAATATAGATCTCTTTTAGCGCATGTCTTGAAACCAACTTTAGAATACTTTATAGTTCCATATATCAGCCAAATTTCCTAAAATCAAAAATTTATAATAATCTAATAACACTTAGGATGATCATTTAGTTAGGATTTACTGTTTAGTTGACTGATTTCTCTTTCATCATTTTGTGTTGTATTATAAAACTTGCATTGGCCAGCATTGGTATAAGGTTTGTGTTGTGTACCCCAATTGGATAAATCACATTGATCCAAATGTTTGTGTGTTTTATTTCATTATTTCTACAAAATATGTTGCAAAATTCGTCCCTTATTTTAGAACACTATCATCTTGCTTGATATAGTCTCTTATAGACTATTTGTCACCTTCATGTCTATAATACACATTTAAATTGAATAAAATGTATTCCTCTCTATATTTTATCCCTTATATAATAGTACACAATTGACTCATATGAATGTGTATTCTTTTTATCTTATATCTTAGTAGTACCCTATCGACCTAGTTGATTCTATAATTGTCGATTGAATCTGTTCTCTAATTGGGAGACTATATCCTTGATTATCCTTCTTTTTTAAAAATTTTATTTCCTTCATCAAGCATCATGAAATACCCTATTATAATGTTTTTATACAACCTAAATCCATTTAGAAACTATATGGGGTGCTATTTTCTTCCTTTCTTTACCTCCTAAGAGAATCTTCACTGTAAGAGTATTTCTTGCCCTCCCTCATATTTATATTTAAAAATAGTTCAAATCATGCCTCAAGATGAGGTAATTGGATCATATCCTTTTTGTACCTATCATTAAAATTCCCATCTTCAATTATCTCATCACAAAGTGGGGCTGAATGACACAATTGTATGTAATAATACCATTGATAATCCTTCCCTAATACCAATTTGGGGAGTCTTCCTATAAACACCAACCCACCAATTGATACAACCCAAATTATTGAATAGTTAATGAAACAAATTAAAACATATAAAACCTCCCAAATTATGTAATTAAATCATAATTTTATCAATATGGCTAACCAACTTCTTGTTTTCCTCTCTCAAAATAACCAAATATTTATTCTTCAACCTCTTAGAGATGTTGCAAGAAATTTCATTCCCCAACCTATCATGAAAAATAAGGTGCTTCAAAACATCCAAAATGAGCCTTTATCCCCTTCATTTATTTCCACTGATATGTTTAACATATATCCAACTATTAATTATGATGGGACTAAAGACACTACATCTTTCCTAAAGGGATTTAACAATCTTTACAAAAATTGATCCAAACTAATAATTTTTCTACAAATAAAATTTTGATTAAAAAATTTACTAGATATGTATTATAATGGTACAAAAAACTTCCCCAACATTCCATATGGAAACTAGAATATTTATTCAATCCTCTAGTTAAAGAGTTTCAACACAATGATCTTCCCAAAAACTACCTTATCAATTTCATTAATGCTAAGTAATCTCCCACTAAATTATCTCATGATTTTATCAAGAGATGTAAATATTTGGCCCATAATGATGACCATAACATTAATAATGATAATATATTTAGTCTCTTTATAATTTCCTTAACTCCTCTTCAATATAAGGTTTGAAGTTTTACCCCTCAACCACTTAATGAAGCTCATGACCAAGCCATGTGTTAATACTTCTTAATGAAATAGTTTGAACCTAAATCCAAATTCCTTAAAGGGTCTTTTCAAACTTATACTAATGTAATCACCAACAATACTCCTTAAACCAAGCTAGGAGTTACCAAATCTGACAATCCCCCATCTTCTCACATACCTTTAACTATACAATAAATGAAACAAATTTTAGCACCTTCTAAGACATTTATTTATCCCAATAAACCTCTTAAATAGTAAAACCCTAATAATTTTTTTGGTTCCATGCCAACATTAGTCATTCTAATGAAACTTGTAAAGGTTTTGCCAAATTTTTTGTCTCATATATGCTTGGTGATTCATTCAATCATGAAGCTATGATTCAACTCCATCATCAAGATTACAAAACCACTTCTAAAAAATGATAATCTCTCAAAGATTTTTCTTCCAATAACCAAAAAATATGTTTCCACATATAATGCTCAACAAGCTCACAAGGTTGCTTGTGCCATTGATGTTGAATATGACCAATATTATAATAATTCTCAATATGTTTATGTAATTATGGTTAATTATCAATAAAAATTAGCTCATAAAGATCCTATCACTAAACCCAAGAAACCATATTTGGAAGATAAAATCATCAAAGATAATACAACCATTCTCCTAGTTTCAGAAGCTAATGTGGAACCATCTCCTTATGAACTGCCAACCACTTTTATTCCTCCAAAATCTAAGTTACCTTTTAAAACTCACACTAATTCTTCTTCTAAAAACCATTGGAACTTATTAGAAGAGATTAAATCCATGCCTCATAAGATTCCTCTTATAGAGTTAGTTTATACTTCCCATTATCATCACAAATTCCTCATACAATAATTGCAAGAAATTAAAGAATTATCTTCCATTGAAGAAGAACCACATTCTCATGAGCCTCAACCAACTAATGTGCATACCATTGAATCCATTTATGCTTCTTAAAAACCCTCCATATAATTCCTTGAAGAAGATATGATTAATGATGATATCCTCTTTTGTGCTAATGATCCAGCTCTATTCATTAAAATCACCATCAATACCACCCTCATTTGTAAAATATTAGTAGATAAAGGTTCTGGTATTAATGTCACACATTTTTGGCTCATCCAAAAATTTGGATATAATAAGCATAATCTCAATAAAACCCACATAACATGTAGTGGATTTTACAAACCTAATCAAAATCCACTTGGTTATATTTGGATCCCTATTACAATTGGACCCAACACTGTTCAAACTAAACTTATGGTCCTTGATTTACCCCTATCTTACAAAATAATCATAGGATGGCCATGGACTCATATAATGAGGGATATTTCCAATGTAACAAGTTACTTCATAATAGGAAAAGATATAAACATGAGGCTGATCCTAACCTTTAGAATATTTAACTTACAAATCCTAAATATCGATATCACATTCCCACCATTCTAATGATCAATAGTGCTCCATTACTGAAATTCATAAACATTAATAAAAAATTACATGTCATTCTTGCTGAATCAAATGATGATGAAGCTAATGACTTGAGAAATACTTGCAACACTATTAAGCTACATGCTTCCATATCAGAGTGGCTTCCTCCTTATTTAATGCCTTGTGGTCACACCATCCCCCTCATTGATGTGATCACTGATTTCCCCCTTCATGAAATGCTCATGAAGGATATCATATAGAAGATGCCTTCAAATGAAATGATTATAGAGTTTCTAAATTATTTCATGATAATTTGTTCATATCTCCACATAAATTCAGTGATCTAGGCATTGCCCCTTCTAAAATTTCTCCTAAATATCAATCTTATATGATTTATCCAACCTATGACGATAATTACATCATGGCCCAAGATCAATCATGAGACTTGTATGTTCAACATTATCAAAAAAATCTAACTCAAATAAATGATTTTAATCCTGATGTTCATACCATTTATACTAAATTTGAGTTAATAATTAAAGTTCATTTACCTCCTACTAATTCTCCACTCCTTAATAATCCTTGGGTGGTTGAACACATCTTACCTTCCAACCCTATAGAAATTATTGCACCTTCAATGCCACCTACAAAACCAATCATTACATCCAATTATTACCCCATCAATTATGTTAATGATAACCCAGTCAACTCTAATCAATTTTTTTCCCCTAATCTACCTACTCATGAGATTACATAAGATGGCAAGGCCACATATGTACATGAAATACATTATGAATATATCACCATGGTAATATAATTATTGATATTAAATTAGATGTTGAGTATTATGGTCCTCTTCCTACCTTTCCTAGTGATGAAACCATTCTTGAATTAATTAATGCCTAAGAACCTCAACTACCTCATCAACATCACAAACTTAGGAATAAAACAAAATGCCCTCATTTCAAAAACTTCAGATCTAGCTTTGATCCTAAATCAAATCCCATTTCCTCCTAACCTAATGTACCATATCATTTTCAATATATAAATGATATGATTATCGAGGAAACTACCAAAATCAAATATGGTACCCGATCATTTCCTCAACCAATTATAATCTCTAATGAGATTCTACCAACTGAACATGGTAACTTTAACTTATTATTTAATAAATATCCTGAGACTTTTTCTCAGTTGTATGTGAACATGCCTAGTATTGACATCATGGTGCAAAATATCATCACCTATCTTGATGCCACACCTATGTGATAAAAGTAATAGAAATTTCCACTAGAAGCTTCTAATTTATGACATAAATAGATCATTAAACTTATTAATGTTAAGTTTATAAAACCTATGGAATATTCAAAATGGATCTCCAATGTTTTCTATATTTAGAATAAAGTCACCATGGTCATTCTCATTTTCATTGAATTCCATAATCTTAATCTTACTTGTCCTAAGAACAATTTCCCTTTACATTATATATATGTTATAGTTGATTCAACTATTGGTTATTAAATTTTGTCCCTTATAGATTGTTTCTCAGGTTATAATCAAATTCACATTACCCTTGAAGACAAACATAAGAAAAATTTAACCATGAGATGGGTACCTAATATTACATTAAAATTCCCTCTTATTTCAAAATTATTGGAGCTACTTATCAATAGGCAATGACCCACATTTTTCATGATCTTATCCATAAAATTATAAAAACCTATGTGGATTAACTCATTGCCAATTTTCAAATATTAAAGACTCATTACTCTAATATTATTATCATATTTTATCACCTCATTAAATATAAATTTAGACTAAATTCCTACAAATGTGTTTTTGGTGTCACATTTGGAAAATTTATAAGGTTCTTAGTCTCTCTTCATGGCATTGATGTCGATCCTGCCAAGATAAATGTTATTTTTAACATGCGCATCCCTCATTCCATTCTATATATTCATACTTACCTTGGTAAACTTGGGGTAGTTAGATGGTTTGTCCCTAAAATGGCTTACCATATCTATTTTATTAATTTTCTTATCAAGAAAGGTAATGCCCTAGAATGGATAAATCCTTGTCAAAAAGCATTTAAAAATATGAAAGAATCTTTGCTTCACCCACCCACTCTTCATCCACATTATTAAGATCACCCATTAATATTATATACTTTTTCCACACCTATATCCTTTGGGGCAATGCTTGCCCAACATGATGATACCAAAAATGAATATGTCATCATTTATATCATTTAAGGCCACATCAACTAGGAGAAACATTATACAAAAGTAAAATATGACTGCCTCTCCATATATTTTACTTTTACAAAGATCTAAAATTATATGCTTTATCAAACCACTTACATTATAGTTCATTGTAATCCAATCCATCACTTATTATCCAAAGAATATCTTCCTAGAGATATAATTAGAAAGTGGATGGTCCGTCTCATGGAATTTGATCTCTAAATTATTACATAAAAAAAATTCAAAGGATAAATCATTGATGATCAAATCATAGTAGCTCCCAGGCCAGCTACCAACCACCTTAAATATACTCTCTTTGACAAAAATATTATCTATATTTAAGGTCTTAATCAATCCATATCTCTTAGATATTACTTCCATAACTTCACTATAGACCTTGAAGTAAGTAATGTTGAAGAGTCCTCTATCTTACCTAATACTACTAAGTGAAAAATAGTTATGGAGGAACTTCTTGAGATTATTATTGATTTACATGAACATAATTGGACCCTCCATTTTGATAATTCCAAATGCCTTCAAGTAGCTAGGGTAGGATGTATCCTCACTAGTCCTCTTGGTAAAATTATGCCTTTGGCATTTTACCTCACATTCATTATCACTAATAGCATGGTGGAATACACAGATTTAATCTTGGGTACGAGAGTATCCCTTGATTTAGACATCACATATTTGTATGCTTTGGGTGACTCCCAACTCATTTACCACTAGTTTAATGGTTGTCATCAATTGAAAATAAAAAATCTCATTCCTTACCATCAAATAGAAACTACCCTTGCCAAAGACTTTGTTTTTTTAACCATTGAGCCTATCCATTGAGATCATAATTCTATTATTGATTCACTTACTTCTTCAACATCTCTTTTCATTCACACCAATTTCTTATCGATTCTACTTTTCTTATCCAAATAAAAAAGTCCCCATCTTCCATTCAACCAAAAGATTAAATTATCTACCACATTAAGTCTATCACCATTTGATAAAGCCTATAGTACAAATAAATTATTCAATATCTTGAAAACCAAACCTAACCTCCAAACAATGATTCCCATAAAATGGCTCAAATTCAAAAATAAGCTTTCAAGTATGGATTTCAATATAACATCCTTTATTATCACAATGATGAAAGTACCTTACTCTACTATGTTATGGAAGATGGATTTCCTTCTTTTCTTGAACAATTACATGGAATCACTTAAGGTGGAAACTATAGAGGACATGTTACAACCTGTAAATGCTTACATATGGGATACTTTTAGCCCACTCTTGAAAAATTTTCCATTAAATTCACTAAAATTGTAATTCTTATCAGCTTCATGATGATCTAATTTACTCACCTCTAGATGAGCTTCAAATTGTGGAGTACCCCTAGTTATTTTAAATGTGGGGATTAGATCTCATAGGAAAATTACCTAGATCTCAAGATGAGCATGTCTTTATTATCATAGCCAATGAGTATTATACCAAATGGGTCAAGGTTATCCCTTTCATTAATCTTATCAATACCACCATTTCTAAATTCATCCTCAATCAAATCATTTACCATTTTGGTGTTCCTCATACTCTAATTTTAGATAATGGTGGTAATTTTAAAAATAAAGATGTCAAACAACATTGTGCAAAATTAAAAATTAATAAAAAAATTTCCATGTCCTACTAGCTATAATATAATGGCCAAGCTGAGGCTAATAATAAAATACTTAAATTTTTTTTGCAAAAGATAATACATGACACTTTTAAGGATTGAAATCTTCATCTATATCCTAATCTTTGGTCCTATCACACTAGCATATGCACTACCACTAGGGCAACACCATTCTCTCTAGTTTATGGTTCTAAATCAGTCCTCCCATTACAAGTTGTGCTTCCCTCTCTTTGTATCTCTCTTCATGGTATCATACCCAATGAATAATTATGTGAATATTTCCTTAATTATATTTATCTTATTGATGAACAAAATCTTTCTACCCTATAACATAATTTCCAATAGAAAGCCTGCATTACCAAAAAACATAACAAAAGAGTTAAAGTTTGCACTTTTAATATTGGCGATGTTATCCTTAAACTAGACTACATTCATGAAAAAGAAGGTAATTAATTTCAAATATGGCATGTTCCTTATTTATTCAAAGACATCCTTGGCTCAATAACCTATCAACTTTAAACTAATCAAGGCCATATTTTCAAGGAAATCACCAATGTGAAAATTTTAGATAAGTATTTTGCCTAAATATTTCCCCTCTTATTATAATTTCTAGATGTTATCCTTATAAAACTTTCTAAAGGATATGCACATGGGTCTCACCTTTTGCTAAAATATTTATTTTTAAAAAATCTTAGTTCCTTTTATTAATCCTTTGGTTTCTTTTTTTATCATGAGTTGTATTGTAAAACCATGGATAGGACACAATATTCCTCATGATTCTCCATTTTTTCTCCTTGTTTCCTTATTTTATAATACTTTTTGGCACCTTATGGGTTTCTCTTTTATGATTTTTAGTCTAAGACCATGGATAGGACCTATTCATCCTCACGAATAACATATTTATTTCTTTAATTTCCATTGCTTTTTACATTCTCATGGGTTTATCTTTTATGAGTTGTATTGTGAGGCCATGGATAGGACCAAGATTTTCCTCATAAAATCACCATTTTTAATTTGTTTTTGTTTTTATAAAAAATTTAGTGTATACACATAAAATTTTCAACCTTTTATCAAATATTGATGCTTTACATCTTATAGGAACCCGTCGAGACTCAATCTATTTGAGAGCACACCTTATAGGGTACACTCAAAAAGGGGTAGATAGACCTTTGGTAATTTTTAGGATTATTTTCCCTTATTAAGACATTAATACCAATCCAAAAAAATCTTAAAACCATTCCCTAAACTATTACTCATCCCCTGCACACTTCTCCAGTCTTTTTCTTCTTTTTATCCCTCTTTTCCTCACCTTGATCCGCTTTTGCAAGTCACCTATACTATGTTGACTGGGTCAACCCTATACAATTTTTGGCGTCTAATTACTATACAAGGTTGACTGGTTTAACCCTATATTGTTTTTAGGTATTTTAACTAGGATTTTCATTAGCCCTTCGATCGACCTAGCTTAGGACCTAGTGATTTATATCCCAAAAACATATACGGTCGATTAGGTTGATCCCTTCTAGCTGACATATTCATAAGTATTTAGGGTGAGATACAACTATAAATAAAAGATAATTTCATCATTATTTCAATATTTAATCAAGAGTTATTATTTTCTTGTATTTCTTTACAATCTATTCTTACACTAGTCTATTTGAGGAGTCTTAGCTTAGGGTTTCTACTTGGAGAATCTAGTCTTGTGGATAAGTATTAGATGATTTAGAATTTTTTAGTTATCCTTAAAAACCATAACAACATATTATGAATCCCATTTGGCCAAGGGAGAGATTGAGTCTTGATAGATTTACATTCAAGTAGGTATATTCTAACTTTGTTCTCCTCTCAATCTTATACATTTTTTAAGCTCTCAATAATAGGTTTTTGTAAATCTTGATCGACCCAGTCAGCCCAGTTAGTAGAATTTACAAACATATATAAAGGTTTTTGAACAATAATATTTATTATATGCATCTCTAATCCACCAAGGTTCCTTTATATCTCTCTATCTCTTTTTTTATAGTCTTTCCTTTTTCAAATTTTAGTCTTCAAAACTACCACTGCATAGTCAACTAGATCAACCCTACTAACCTAGTTCTAGTTTTTGTGTGCTATCTGGATAATTGGGTTGACTCTACCAACCCTATTCATTTTTAGAGCTTGATTTTGTAGTATAGGTTTTAACCTATTAGATATTTTATTTATATAATGTTGACTATATCAACATTGTACCTTGTTTAAAATTTGGAATTAACCTTATATGTTAGTAATTCTCTCACTCTTTCTTTTCTTGTTGCTTTCATGTTTAGAATAGATCACATAGTTTAATTAGGTGGTTTTCAATTAACCATTTAGTTTCACTATTTTATATTTTATGAACACATAACCATATCATGAAATATAAACAATCATTTTAACATTTATCTACCCAAGGCCAACCTACATGGACTTCATCACCAAGGGAAAAGCTGCCTTAATGTTCTGGTCAAGTATAAAGCATAGTTAATGGTATATTCTCATTGAGCATGTGACACCCTTATGTTTTAACTGTGTGAAGTGAGGGGGTAGGCCCCAATAAAAAACATGTATCATTATCACTATACATCCCTTTCAACCCAAACTACCTGAAACCGTTATTAGATTTTCATTTTAGTTTATCACTTACAACCAACTTGCCATCACATTTAAAACATATCTTAATAATTTAATAAACATTTAGGTTGACCAATTAGTTAGCTCTTTACTTTCCAAGTTCATTTCTTACTCTTTTCTCAATTGTACTTTGTATTGAAAAAACTTGCATTATCCAGTGTTGGTGCAAGTTTTGTGTTATGTGCTTCAATTGGATTGGCCAGCATTAATCCAATTGATTATTTGTTTTATTTTAGTTATTTATTTTCAAATTACTTATAAAAATTTATCCTATTTTAGTTTAAAATTTGTCATAGGATTCTTAAATTTCCCTATCTACTATAGTGAGTCAACTTAGTCAACCTTGTACCTTTTTCTACCCTCTGGTCACTATACTAGATCGACTTAGTCTAACCTGTACTAATTGTAGGCCCTATTTTCTATGCTTGGTCAAACTAGTTGACCCTGTACTACTTTCTACCTTGTTTATCAATCTAGTTTTCTATTTATCTTCATTTGTATTTTATTCATCTCTCTTCAGTCATAATGAAGTCTCATATCAAAATATTCTTGGATATCTTGAATCCATTTACATACTATATAGGATGTTCATTTCTCACTTTCTTTTCCTCACAAAAGCACCATCACTCTTTGGGTACATCTTCTCATCCTTCATCTATGACTTGAAATATGATACAAATAACACCTCAAGATGAAGTTGATGGATCTAATCCTTTCCTTACTTACCGAGAAACTTCTCATCTTTAAAATCTTCAAAGTAATGTGGGAGTAATTGATACAAGTTTACTTAACAATCCTACTAATAATCCTTCTTCTAGTAACCCTCCCCCTAACACCAATTAGGGGAGTGCTCCTAATAACACCAAACTAGGATATTTTAAAACATATAACTCTATCACTATTAATACTCCAAAAACCAAACTAGGAGTTTCCAAAATTGATATTCCTTCATCTTCTCATACACCTCTTTTGGTTCAGCAAATGAAATAATTTTTACCACCATCAAAACCTTTCATTTATCCCAATTCTCCTCCTAAGTGATATGACCCCAATCCATTTTTTTAGTTCCATGCTAACATTAGGTATTCTCATGAATCTTATGGAGGTCTCACTAAGTTTTTTGTCGCTTATATACTTGGTGATTCATTCAATCATGAAGCTATGATTAATCTCTGTTGTCAACAATACACCACTATTTTTAAAAAATGATAAACTTATAAAACTTCTACCTTAAATAACCAAAAATATTCTTAAAATAATCAATCCAATGCCAAGGATTTTTGTACCATTTATGCCAATTATGACCAATATTTTAACAATTCTCAGTATGTCAATATTACTAAGGCCAATTATCATTGTAAATTGGCTCACAAAAATCCCATTACCAAGCCTAAGAAGCCATCTTTGGAGGGAAAATTTCTTAAAGATACCACCACTACAAATGTTGCTTTAGAAGCCCAAGAGGAACCATCTCCCCCTTTTGATTCTTCAACTATAATTATTCTTCCATAATCTAGTTTACCTCTTAAACCTCATGCTAGTTCTTCTAAGTCTTATTGAAACTTTCTTGAAGAACTCAAAACTATGCCTTGTAAGTTCCACTTATGGATTTGGTTCATAATTTTCCTTATTATCATAAGTTCCTTATGAAACAACTCCAATAAATTTATGATCCATCCTCCTTAGATGAATAACCACCTTCTATTGAATCTCAACATACCAACATAAATACCATTGGAACTATTTATCCTTCTTCTAAACCTTATATTTATTTCCTTGAAGCGGACATGATCAATGATGAAATTTTGTTTCATGTTGATGATCCATGACTTTTCATCAAAGTATCCATTAATACCACTCTTATCCAAAAAGTCCTAGTTGATGAAGGTTCTAGTATTAATGTGACATCTTTATGGCTCATCTAATAACTTGATTATAACAAGGATCATCTCAAGAAAATATATCTTACCTATCATGGTTTTGATAAGACAAATCAAAATATATTTATTTTCATTTAGCTTCCATTAACCTTTGGATATAAGACTATTTGAACCAAGCTTATGGTCTTTGACTTACCCCTATCTTATAACATACTCCTTGGTCATCATGGACTCATCGAATGAGGGACATTGCTTCTTCTGGTAGTTATTTTATTAATTTATTACATAATGTAAAATGGTATAGGCATAGATTTTATCCCAATCCATGGAGCATTCAACATCCCAATCCTAAATCACACTATCATATTCCTATCATTCTTAAGATCAATGTCACTCTTTTACTCAAATTCATCAACATGAATCATGATTTACAATTTACTCTCATGGATTCTAATGATGATGAACCTAATGATTTATAATGTAATTTAAATACTAACAAGTTACCTCCATACACATTTCAATGGCTTCCTCCTTTATTACCTAGGGATTGTAATATTCCTCTTATTGATGAATTTATCAATTTTCACCTTCCATACAATGCTTAGGATCCTTATTTACCTAAATATGCTTTCACTTGTAATTATTTTAGAGTGTCCAAATTATTTCAAGATAATCTCATCATGTCTCCTCATACATTCGATAACATTGGGATTTCACCCTTTGAAACTCCCCTTGATTCTCAAGCATGTACAATTTATCCAACATATGATGAAAACTATATAATGGCTCAAGATCAATTTAGATACTTGGATGTCCAGCATTATTAGAAAACCTTAATGAAGATACATTCTCTTTATTAATATTTTCATACCATTTTTGTGGACCATACCTTAGATCCTGAGGGTCATGTGTCTCCCACCAATTCTCCTCTTATTGAAACTCCTTGGGTGGTAGAGCAAATTATACCTTTTAAACCTTTGGAAATTTTTTAATCTCCTTTACCACCTATCAATCCAATCATTACATATATTCCTTCTCCCATCATTGAACCCACTGATATTCTAACCCATTTTGATCCATCTACTTATTCTATTCCTAAAATTACATTAGATGCCAAGGCAATTGATGTTCAATAGATACATTCTGAGTATGATCACCATGGCAATAAAATTATAGATATTAAAGTAAATGTCAAGTATTATGGTCCTCTTCCTACCTTACTTAGTGATTAATATATCCTTGAGTTAATTTATGCCTGATAACCTCAACTTCCTTGATAACATCATAATTTTGGAAATTTTAAGACTAAAACTCCTTGCTTCAACAACTTCATTGTTGGTATTAATCCTAAAACAAATCCAATTTATACCTTACCTAATACACCATACCACTTTCAAGATTTAAATTCCATGATTATTAAAAAAACCACTCAAATCATATATGGTACTCCATCTTATCCTTGACCAATTACTATCTCTCATGAACTCTCACCTATCAAACATGATACCTTTAGCTTATTCTTTGATATATATCATGAGGCTTTTGCTTAGTCCTACAAGGACATGTCTAGAATTTACCATAGTAATGTGGTGCTTAAAATAATTATGTATCTTGATTCAAAGACTATGCATAAGAAACTATGAAAATTTCCACTTGAAGTTTCCACTCTATGTCACAAGGAAACCGTTGAATTACTTGATGCTAAATTTATCAAACCAGTGGATTATTCTAAATGGGTTTTCACCATTGTTACCATTTAGAAGAAGGTTACTATGGTCAATCACATTTTTATTTATTTCCTTGATCTTAATCTTACTTTTCCAAATTACAACTTCCCTTTATCTTCAATTGATGCCATTATTGATTCCATAGCTAGTTATGAAATGTTATCTCTTATCGATGGCTTCTCAAGATACAATGAGATTCATATTACTCTCAAGGACTAGTATAAGACAACTTTGACCATGGAATGGGACACCTATTACTATGTCAAAATTCCCTTTAGCCTTAAGAATGCTAGATCTACCTACCAAAATGAAATGACTCACATATTTCATGATCTAATTCATAAAATTGTTGAAACTTATGTGGATGATCTCATTAACAAATCCAAACATCATATGAATTATATTTTTGATCTTGATATCATCTTTGACCATATCCATAAATATAAATTTATAATTAATCCTTAAAAATGTCTCTTTTGAGTCATATCAATAAATTTTTTAGGATTCTTAGTCTCTCTCTGTAGCATCAATGTTGACCCTAGAAAAAATAGTGCTATCATCAATATGCCCATTCCTCATTTTATTCCTAATGTTCATACTTATTTAGGCAAACTTGAGGAAATTAGGTGATTTTTCCATAAAATGGCATATCAAATTCACTCCATCAATTCACTTATAAAGAAAGGTATTACTTTAGAATGGATGGATCCATGTCAAAAATCCTTTAATAATATGAAAGTTTCATTGCTTAATCCACATATACTTCATCCTCCTTTGAATGATATACCTTTGATTCTATATACTTATTCCACACCTATTTCATTTGGGGAAATGCTTTCCCAACAAGATGATATGGGAAGAGAGCATGATATATACTACATTAGCTGAGCCCTCATCAATTATGGAACATGTTATACCAAAATTGAGCATGATTACCTCACCATCTATTTTATAACTAAAAAGCTTTACCACTATATGCTTTACCAAACAACTTATGTCATTGTCTATTCCAACCCCCTTCATCATTTTTAATCCAAAACATTCCTTCCTAAATATATAATTGGTAAATTGATGGTCCTTCTTATGAAATTTAACCTTTGAATCATCACTCAAAAAGATATCAAAGGGAAACTCGTAGCTGATCAACTTGTCACAACTCCCATACCAACCACTTCTTCTTTTCAAGATAATCTTCTAGATGCCAATATCCTTTACATAAAAAGTCTTAATCAATCTATTTATCTCAAAGATTATTTTCATACCTTTGTAACCAATCTTCAATCCCATAATATTGATAAATCCACTACTCCCTTTGGTACTACTTAACCAAAATTAGTTATCGAGGAACTTCCTAAAATTAATGTTGACTTGTATGAGGATACTTGGACCCTTCACTTTGTTTGTGCTAAATGCCTTCATAGAGCTAGGGCAAGTTCCATTCTCACAATTCCTCTTGGTAATATCATTACTTTAGCTTTTCACTTCACCTTTGATGTCACCAATAATATGGCCAAATATGAAGTTCTAATTTTAAGCATGTAATCTACTCTTGACTTAGATATTTAATACCTTCATGCTTTATGTGACTCTCAGCTTATTTGTCATCAAGTAAATGGTGATTATCCATATAAAATTTAGAACTTCATCACATATCATCAAATTACAACCACTCTTGTTAAGGATTTCATATCTTTCACTATTGATCATATTCTTAGAGATGAAAATTCCATTGTTGATTCCCTATCTTCCTCAAATTCTCTCTTCCATCCACACTAATTCCTTTTTGATCCTAATTTTATTATACAAATAAGACAATCTCCATCCTCTACTCAACCACTAGATTCACTTATATGCCATATCAAGGATTTTACCATTTGACAAAGCCCCTAATACAAAGACATAATTCAATTATTAGAACATAAAACTTATCCTCCTAATTATTGAGGTCAACATACCCCCATTTTTGAAAAATAGGGGCCCTTTTGATTATTTTGAACCTTAGAACTAAAATATTGATATTAATCTTTTTATTATACCTGAAGATCATCCATAACTAATAAAATTAGCCCATTTATTCATGTCTTTATCTTAACCTTCCGTAATGTTACTAATAGTTGATCATCATGTCTTAATATTGTAGGTTTCATGGAGATCCCTTTAATGGATCATTTTTGGATTTTCATATATTAATTCTATCTAGGCCTTGATAGCCTTTGGTCTAAAAAAAAACATAGTTGGACTCATATGATAAAACCCTCCTTCAACCAATCTTATCTTGAACCCCTGGTTTAAATTCAAATATTGGTGAGAATTAATCTGGTAGGAACATTTTAAATCTACTTTGTATTTAAGCCCAATTTTCATGATAAGGCTTTGTCATGTTTCTTAACATGATGAAACCTTATCTTTAAAATCCATCCTACTTGGTCCCTTTTATTTTCCCCCTTTGTTCCTTATATTTCTAACATAGTCTAATGTTTATGTTAGTTGGGTCCTTTTATCTTAGCATGGTCCCCTTTGTTATAAACTTATCCTAAAATTCATAACCCTAAGGCATTGTTCATATTTATCAACATGAATAAGACCTTAGTTTTAAAGCTTTATCCTAAGTTCCTAATTAACCAAGTCATAATGTAAGCCCCTAACTTTTTTATAGATCTAACAACATGTGCTTCATTGTGAGGAATGATCCAATAAAGTGAAGAAACCCCAATGAATGTAAAGTTTTGATCCATCAAATGAATCAAGTGTAATCACTCATATCAAGATCGGTGATCCATACTTAAGAGGGATTGAGGATCCAACAATGTGAATTTATTGTTAAAGTCAAAGGCCCCGCTATATCAAATATAAATTTAGCCTAAGTTTTAACCTTAATTCTCATTGTATTTATTAATACAATGAAACCTTATGATAAAACTTATGCTTAGTATAAATATCTAGATCTTGATCAGACAGACCATGGCTATTCATAAAAAATTGATCGAATGGAGTGAACACAACATTGAAATGTTAAAATCTCAAGAAGCCCCATAGATTCTCCATATGGCACTCTTGCATTTGAAGCTTGGTAACAAAATGTTGCACATATTAAATTGGGTCAATTACATGCATCTACATAGATCATGATCAATGGTCTATGATTCATCACAAAGATTGATCGAATAGAGCATATCAAATCCAAGTTCTATAGACCAAAAGAGTTTCATGAAATTAAAATTGACATTATTGTGATCATCATTTGACATCTATGAATCCATCATTGATGTTTAAAGGACCATCAACTTTAAGCCCATGAAAATTTATGATCCACTAACTTGAATTTAACATTATCACGACCATAATTTGATGTCTATGAGGTTATCATTGATGTCAGTGAGACCATCAAATTTAAGCTAATCAATTATTTTTCTTAGACATAGAGATATATGGCAAAAATGTTGCTAAAAGCTTATAGATTGCATTACAGATCAATGGGACCCATTGAAAGATGTTCAAACATTTAGGATCTTTAAATTTCTAATGATAAAATGGGCTCATTATATAATTATTTATAGACATAGTTATAATCTAAGTCTATTTCCTAAGGCTCTAATTACATTTATTTGAATGTAATAAACCTTAGGATAGATACCTATATTAGATATTATTTTAAAATATCCTTGTGGCATAAGACTTGGTTTAAATAATTTTAACCTAAGATTTCATCATGTTTATTAACATGATGAAATATTAGGTTAAAACCTAATAGTTGGTCCTTTAATCATTCCCCCACCCCATTTCAAGCATGTTATAAAAACTTAGCATAAATATATTAGCCAAAAGTATATGTTGTGTTTATAAATTCAACATAAGCCTTAGTGTAAGACATTTAGCCCTGGTCCCCTTTGTATATATTATAAAAATTTAGGCTAAAATACTTAGCCTAAAGTTTATAACATGTTTATTAAACATGAAAGAAACCTTAACCTAAAATATTTAGGCCTAAATCCATTATTTTATCACAACACTGATTAAAGTTCTCACCCTTTTATAGGATCAATGGACCATGCTTCATCATAGAGATTGATCAAATGGAGCATAGCTTCCATAGAATTTTCAATGATCCCTAGAGGCCCATAAAACTAACACATGGAAAGCATGCATTCACTCATAAAATGGAAAGCCCAGAAGGCCCATGAAAATTACAAGTGTCATAACCAAAAGTCCCAACATAAAGTAGCCAATAATTATTGAGCCCTATGATCATGATCAATAACCTCCATTGATCCATGAACAAAGATATAATGATGCGAAATAAAATTTATATTTTCAAAAGACAATGGATAGTCCCTCAGGGAATTTATGAAAATTGACATGAAAGTTATTAAATAGATGCCAGATAGATGCCACACAAGCACAAAATAACAAAATTGGATATTTTTTATGCTAAAAAAGGAAAAGGTATAAAGGCATAGATATACATCACATATGAGACATGAATGAGCCTAAGTCTGGATGTCCATTTCCATTAAAGCTTCAAAAAAACAACCATAAAATCCCTAATTTTAAATCAAATCAATCACAATCAAACAAAGAAGAGATTAATTGTGATCTAAGTGAGAACAAGTTGACTCAAAGACTACTTGTAATCCATTAGAAAGTAGTTGCAAATTCCATAACCATGGCAGCTCATAGACAACAATAATAGAATGAGATCAAGTTGTACTTAACCTTAGATAATGAAGAGAGGGTTTTTACAGACATAGACCTAGACATTGTAGCTTTGAAAAATGGGAACTAGAATTGGTCCAAACTCTTTTGGACCATGGAGGAGATGTAGGCTTTGACTAGGGAAAAGAGAAGAATGCAACCATTCAGAGGAGATACAATGACCTAATAATTATCTAGATAACTAGCCTACACTACACTACTACCAAGCCTAAGGTACTCCACTGCATTGATGTATTTTATCATATATTATAGGATTGTAAAATTGAAAATGATTGGATTATGTATGAGCGTACATTCAAGAAAGTAGATTATATTTCTCCCTTGTCTTTTGATAGATACTATAAACTATGAAAGTTATAAGTAGACCTAGACACCATCAAAAGGTGGACTAGAGAACATAATTTGAACATAATATTGGCCCCATGGATACTCACTAGGAACTAAGTTATCAAATATCCCATAAGAGAAATCCAAATTATCCCATTTAGTGAGGGGATTAGGATAATTATGACCTTACTGAATAGGTTATGCAGAGCTCCCTCTACCACTCATATCGAAAAGATCTGGGTATCATATGTTTAATTCATGGTGGAGAAAGGACTCCCTCCCCCAATGGGTGAGATGATCAACATCTACTTAAAGTCATAATTCACAGTAATCAAGAAAAAAGGAAAAAAAATTACATGATGTCCTATTTGTTTGATGCCCTTCTAACTTCTACTAAGATCCCAAATATTAAGAATTGGTCACCTAATGGGAGACCCACCATCTCCCATCATTACTCAAATATTCACATATTCAAGTATAGGCACAACATGCAATACATCTATGATTGTGTTTATTTATCCCTAGTGGAAGCCATCATAGGAATCCCCATGGGTAGGGTCAGCCCATTGATTAAGAAATATGTGAAATTGATAGGATACATATGGTTCTACCCTAATTGCATAGTGATAAAGATTGAAGGGACTTTGACACAACCCTTTAAGCTACCCATCTATGTGCCAACCAAGCTTATAGATCAAAAAGTGGCTTACTAACTTCTTCATAGTATAAATGGATTCTATAGGGAAAAGAGGAAAGGCCTTCCCCATCCCTTTCCATTGAAAACTAGTAGGACTATTTTTCAAAATTGGGAGCATGTGAATGTAATTGCTAGACATATAAACTCATTCACCTTATAAAATAAATATTTTAGGTAATGGGATATTAATGGGGTGGTCCCCAGGCATCTAAATTCAAATACCATAAACAAAACATATGAGCACCAACCCAATTTCAATGACCCATTCTACATCAGGGTCTCTAGTTTCCTAGAGGTATTGGCCAGATTGAAAAGGCATAACATCAAGATTGAACCTAGGTTGGCTAGGGGAGATAGCATGCCACTAGGTGAGATATAGAAAATAAGGTCTTTACAATATTACTTTTTTCTTTGACCCTCTTCAAATCCCCCTAGAGAAACCACTAAAACCACCCCAGGCACAAAGAAGATAAGGATTTGGTAAGGAGAAATTGGAAAATAGACCTAAGGAGGGATAATATTCATCCCCACCTGAGAAGTCAGAGTCCCTAGTTGAATACCTATATATGATTTCATTATAACCCAATGAGATAGAAGAGGATGCACTTAGGTTCTTGCTAAAGCTTATGGGTTAGAGGATGAGGAAGAATAAATAGAAGAACCCCAAGCCTAGGTAGAGGAAGTTGAATAAGACAAGGGGAAAGATGTTGCTTTGGACCTAGTTCCTATAACACCCCATAGAAAATAAAAGATAAATTATCATTGGTCCTAGTTGGGAGAAATAAACCCAATTTGACCTTCAACCACTCCATGAGTGAGGTCAACTTGTTCAGCATGTAATGCCCCATTCATGGACCCATTATCCCTAAATGGTTTATTTATGGGAAAATGTAGAAGATTCCCATTTTTTTCCCCACTCTTAGACCTTGACCCAAACAATTAAAATTAATGTTCTTCAATAAATCAAGCCATGGATATTAACTTTGATAAAGCAGGAAGAAGAAAGAATAATAGTTGCCATAGTTGGATCAAGTGGCACATAAATGGATACCTAAGGTGCTCCAAGAAGTAAGAGGATAAAGGCCCCATAACCTTCTAAGGCCACAAAGTCAACAATAAGTTTGTAATTAAACCCATAAAAAGCAAATTTGGAGAGAGTCACTTCCAGGAAGGACATGGTTAGAGGTGAGGAACTAACCTTTCAAAAGGTTGAGCCATTTTTAGGCTTAACTCTAGTTGGAGGACAACAACTTGTTGAACACCCCATCCATGAAGAGGAAATTGAAAGTTTAGTTGATTCCGATTTAGCTCAAATCATAGCAAGCATCAGAGGTATGAAATAAAAGATACATTACCTAGAAAAGGAAGAGGAGAACCTAGAGACAATGGTTGTATTATCAATTCCTTAGGCCATAAAAAAGATGTTTGAAGCATACCTATTTGATATGTTTGACTCCCTAAAGTCAATGAAGCTGAGGGAGGATGCATTGAGATAACAAAGTGAGATATTTAAAGGATTGATGGACAAATGGAAAGATTTTGAGGACAAGATAAGGGATCCTATAAATATCTAGACTTAAGCAAATCCTTATGATGATGAGTTGATATCTAGACTTAAGAAACTCCTTGGCACCATGTTGGCCAATCCTAAAAAGTCTATAGGCTTGGGTATCATTGATGATGAAGAGTATAAGCATAAAGTCACTTTGGTGATGTAGGTAGTGAGAAGTAAAACCAAAGGTAAATTAGGGATGATAATAGCATAATCATGGGCATGATATTCATGAGGATGTTTTTGGTATAGTTTAATTTGCTCTACCTCTATTTCACCATAAGTAACGAGATTACCAAAACCTACTACTCATGATATGAATTACCAAAATTATAAAATGAGAAGTGTTATTAAACACCAAGATCACCTGTGATACACTTAGAGGTATCAACAAGATGTAGTTCCATTGTTGTTAGAAGGAGGGCTTCATGAATTTATTGAATCTTTGATAGTCTTAGTTGGTTTTGATCAAAGATTGGTTTATCTTTGCACTTTTACACAATTCTTTTGTAAAGATCATAAATATCATTGATATTTTTGGTATTTGACACATATTTGTACTTATATTAGACAAAGATCAAATATCTTTGAGGTTAGAGACTTAATTCTAGTAAAAATAATTTAAGATCTGAGAATCCATAGTATTTGAAGTTGGAATAACTTGTTTTGATCAAAGATTGGTGTATCTTTCATAGATATAGGTTCATTTGAGCTTAGAATTATAAATATTAGTATCATTTATGTAATAGGACACATATTTAAGCTAACTTAGTTAAAATTTGATGCCTTATGTTATTCTTTACATACATCTTTGCAAAATTAGCTTAATGTGTAAATTTGAGTCCTATTCTTTGTAAAGGTTGGTTTAACACATCATATTTCAAATAGGATATAAAATTCTCAAGATGGAACTACCAAGAATCTAGACTAGATCATACTCTAAGATAAGAGAGCCTCTACTTGAGTTGGAAGTCCATAGGAAATCTAGAAGAGACAAAGGTAGATGTAGGCATTTAAAGTCTTTTCCAACTTTACCACTCCAAGGCACTCTTATGTTTAACCTTCATCAAGGTATGGCTTCATTTTCAAGTTCTCCTATCAATGTACAAGTTGAAATTCATGACCTTCCTTGCAATCTTGAAAAGTATTTGCCAACTTTTAGTCCTAATAGTATAGTAATATCATAAGAACATGTTAAATCATTTAAGGCTTCATTGAGATTGTTAAATGTAGCTCATGAAGATATAGCATGTAAGTTGTTCCCTTTCACACTTAAAGATGTTTCATATGATTTTTTATTAAACTTGACTAATGATTGAATCACCACCTAAGATGAGTTCAAAAACATCTTCATTGACCAATTTGGCAAGATAATCATCCCCTATGTCTTGTAATAATAAATTACCACCTTGAAAAGAGATGCTAATTAACATATAAGAGCTTTTAATGCTAAGTTCCAAAATATGTGCAACAAAACCATTGACCCTTATAAGCTTGATCAGGCCTTGACCTTGGAAATCTATAAAGATGCCCTTGATCCAATGACCTCCATATTCATAAAGAGAGTTGTAAGTCCATTGAACACATTAAATTTATCTTATGCTGAGGCTATGATCATAAATGACCAAATACAATCTCCTGGTCAAATGGCCTATTATATTCCTAATGTTAATCAACATATGACTACCTTTAATGTATTTCCCAATAATAACTAGAATGTGCCTACCCTTAACCAAATCCCAAATATAAACTAATTGCCTCGAAGACATGCTACTCCTAATCAAAATCTAGGGTTCTTAAACTACCTTGCTAATAATGGATTTAATGCAACTAATCAGAGCACCTTGGTACCAACCACTGGTGCCAATAGCAACTAGGTTCATAATTTAGAAACCCCTAAAAGTGAGAATGAGTCCATTTTAAAAATGGTCCAAAAAATAAGAACTAACTTCCTACAAATGTAAAAGTAGGTTGGTAATACTGGAAAAACTTTTGGTAGGAACTTTTCTTTCCAAAGATTCAATAGACCCAATAATAGGTTTAATAATGATGGTTTCCACAACAATAATAGTAATAAACCTTCTTATGAAAAGAAGACTAATGATATTAATCTTATTGATATTGATTTACCTGATTATCATAGAGTTTGTTATAATACTAAGCATGGTGAGATTCATTTCATTGAGTTATGTAGAGCTTTTGAGGTATTTCAAGAAGAATTGGACACTCTGGAGGTAGTGCCTAACATAGATAATGGTCTAGGTATTTTAGGATCCAAGCCTACTGACTAGACCTTCATGGTGGAGACATTTGATTTCCCATTCCAAGAAGACAATGCGCTTGATGATGTTCTTGAATAATTTCATGCCTTCCATCATTTATTAAATAAGATATATCCTCTAAGGAATAGAGAATAGAGGCAAACTTTGACTTCTTATTCCCCTGCAAACAAATTTGGTACTCCTTTAGATACCAATTTAGACAACAATCTAGAGCCTCTAAAGGGAATTAATCCTAAATCTAGTGTTGATGCTTCCAATTATCCAATAGGGCTAGTTATAACATTATGGAGGACATGAAGAAAATCAAAGCTAATATCACCTTGCATGAATTGACACAAATCATAGATCAAAGAAATCTATTACTGGAGTCCTTGTCTAAGAAATCTAGTATGATATCCTAGACTAATAATGTAAATATATCCATGTATAAAGCTAAAATAGATTCCCCACCCTTCTTACTTATAGTCAGAATGTTTGGTAAAAACTTGCATAATTGTTTATTATATTCTAGTTCTTCTAGAAATATCATGCATGTAGGTTTTTGTAAGTAGTTTAGTTGAACCCCCACTAAGTTTGATAGGTTTATCACCCAATTAGATAAGTCTAGATTTAAAGTGTTTGGAGAATTTTTAATGTCAATATGTAATTGGCTTCTGAGCCAAGGGTCTAACAATTTATAGATATCTAAGTGGTAGACATCCTTAATGCATATAGACTAATTTTAAGTAGAGAGTGGACAAAGGATCTAAGTGGATATATGTCTACATATTTTTCACACTTATGGCTACCTTGGAAGGGTTTTTCCAACCAGATTAGTGTTGAGAGAGAGATACAGATGAAGCATATAATCACTAAGTATAATGTTATCAATGAAAGCATCAAAATCATTGATTCTAATTTAGGGGTTTTCACCCTAGAAGTTGCCAAGGTTTATGATCCTAAAGCTTATAATGTTGTGTGTAGGCTATGGAAGTTACATTTTGATAGGGCTAGGTGTAAGGATGGATTTGGAATGGGTATTATTCTAATTAACCTTATTGGTAAGATGTATCATGCTTCTTATAGACTCTAGTTTCCTTACACCAATAGCTCTGTAGAATATGAAGCCCTCATCTTAGGTCTATAATTTGCCACTAAAAACAAGGTCAAGTAATTATTAGTCTATGGTGATTCAGAACTAGTAGTAAATCAAGTGAGAAGAAAGTATCAATACAAGTTGTCATACCTTAAGAAGTACAAATTCAAAGTCTAAGATCTTATGGAATCTTTTGATGCCTTAACTATTATTTCTATCCCAAGGGAAGAAAATAAAATTATTGATGATTTGGAATCTATTACAACCAATCTCATGCCTGATCAATATTTCCAAAACTTTAATAATGAGTTGGTACCTTTCCCTTCTATCTAAGACAATGTGAACCATATACATGTCTTTAGTGATGACCAATAAATCTTGAAATTCATGACTTGTTCAAGAGCATTTGAGTCTAAAATCATTGATGAGGATGATGAAAATGTGTTTAGAAAAATAAAGTTTGATGGTAAAGTAATTCAAATGAATGATAATATGATCCCTAAAGGGATGATTGCATTAGACTGATTGATCAAGATAATCTAGATGAAGCTTCTAAGGTTCCCAAAGTAAGTGGAAAGGATAATGATGTTATTGATATTGGTCCCCAAGATCAACCTTAGTTGGTTAACATTGGAAAAGCCTACACTAGTGCTGAAAATAAGAGAGCCAATGAACTATTAACAAAGTACAAAGATGTCATAGCTTGGTTTTATGATAACTTGAATATTTTTGATCCAAGAGTGATTACCCATACTATACCTCTCAAAGAAAGTTGTAAAACCTTCAGGTAGAAACAAAGACCTATGAACCCTATCTTAGAACCCATGATCTTGAAATAATTCAAGAGGTTAGTAGATGCTAAAATTATATTTCCCATTAGGCACTCTACCTAGGTGGCCAATTTAGTGCCAGTAAGAAAGAAGAATGGTGAAATTATACTATGTATTGACTTTAGAAATTTTAATAAATCATTTGAAAAGGCTAATTATCCTCTTTCTTCTCTTGACCAAGTAATATATATTGTTTTAGGATCATCCATGATGTATTTTCTTGATGGTTTTTCAAGATACAATCAAGTGTTGGTTGACAAGGATGAAAAAATGAAGATAACATTCATAACTAAGTTGGGTACCTTTGGATATAGGAAAATTCCTTTTGGATTTATAAATGCAGGAGTCACTTTTGAAAGGGCCATAGATGATGCCTTCCAAGGCCTAATTGGTAAGTGTATCATAGTTTACATGGATGGTTTAATTATTTTGTCTGAAAATAGGGAAGACCATTTCATGCATCTACAACAAGTATTTGGAAGGTGCAAAAGGTATGTAATCTCCCTTTACCCTAAGAAGATGATTTTTTGTGTTACTAAAGGCAATTTGTTAGGACATATCATCACTAAAGATGGAATTTCCATAGATATTGAAAGATTAGAAGCTATATCTAAGATAGAGCTTCCTAATAGTAAAAAAGAATTGAAATCATTTTTTGGTAAAATAAACTTTGTAAGAAAGTTAATTTTTGGATTTGTAGAGATTTTTAAATCATTGAATGATATGCTAAATAAGGATGCTAAGGTCTCATGGAATGAGGAATCTAAGAAGGCCTTTTAGGACATCAAAATTACAATTATCCAAGCTCCAATCTTGATAAGTCCTAACTTTTCAAAGGACTTTTACCTTTACTCTTTCACCTTTGACCACACTATTACTTACAAAATAAAAGGATCTAACCATCCAATAAAGTTTATGAGTACTAATTGGAAGAAATATTAGTTAAATTAACCCTAATTGATAAATAAGCCTTTCCATTAGTTTAATATATCATGAAATTTAGGCACTACATTCGTAGGAATAAAGTGCATGCTAGTTTACTAGACTCTACCACTAAGCTAATGATAAGCCACTGTGAACGTAGAAAATGAAGAGATAAGTGGATGTTTATCCTTCAGGAATATGACATATAAATGAAAACTACAAAATTGGTAAGTTGTCAATTTATAATCTAAATAATCACTAATAATATCCCTAAGCTAAGTATTATGAAAGTTAATTAGCATAACTTCTAAGCTAATGAATGGTATGACTCCATTATTCACTTTATAATTAATGGAACTTGTCTTGTAAGACTAACTAGGGAGCAAAAAAGAGCTCTAAGGCTCAAGGCAACTCACTATCTGATCAAGAATGGGATCTTGTACTAGAATAACTTTGAAGCTATGTACCTAAGGTGTGTATCCAATGAATAATACACTAAGGTAATGAGCACTTTTCATGAGAATTTAGGAAGTGGGCATCTATCAAGAAGAACTATAGCCCACAATATCATTAGAGCTATCTAATATTGGCCCACCATATTTAAATATGCTCATAAGCATGTAAAAGAATGTCATTCATACCAGATCTTCAACACTAAGGAGCTAGAGCCAGTAATGCCTTTATAACCAATCATGATTAACAAACCTTTTGCCTAGTGGGGATTGGAATTTTTATGGGTAATCAACCCTAACTCATAATAAGGTCACAAGTATGTTCTAAAAACTACTAATTATTGCATAAGGTGGATTGAGGTAGTAGCCACCAAATAATGTAGAATAGAAGAAGTGACAAAAAATTTAGAATAAAGCATGTGCACCAAATTTTAAACTCCAATCTCTTTGGTATTTGATAATGAGTCAGAATTCACATCCATAAAAATGAAAAAATGGGCATATGATAAAAAAAATTATTCTCACATTTTCATCTAAACATTATCCTCAAGCTAATGGAGTATCTGAGTTAACAAACAAAATCTTGATGAAAGCCATTAAGAAGTCTACTACAGATAAACCAAGAACATGGCACAAGCTTTTCAAGTATGCCCTTTGGGTAGATAAAATAAGATTCAAGCAAGATCTTAAAGCATCTCCCTTCTTACAAAAATATGTCCAAGAACCTATATTCCCCATCACACTTAAGCTACCAACCTACAAGTTTATACAAGAGTATATGGAGGAAGATCAAGAATTTGCAAACTCTAGGCTATTGGACATCATTCATATGGAAGATGCATAGGAAGAAGCTTTTGCTAAATTTAGTTGGCACCAAACTATAATAAAGATGTGGTTTTACAAGAGATCAAAGATCAAGGTGTTTAGATAAGGAGACTTGGTTCTTCTTTGGGATAAAATATATGAGCCCAAGGGAAAACATGAGAATTTCACACCTATGTGGATTGGCCCCTATCAAATTGCAGACACACTCAGAGATAACACCTTTAGGCTCAAATATATATAAAGAGTAGAGTTCAAACTACCCATCAATGGATAATATCTCAAGAATTACTTCACTAGTAATCCTTTTTGGGTCTTTATGGAGTAAATATGGAAGATAGTTAGAGTTAGTGTAGGTAGGCTAATTAGTTTCCTTCATCTCTTTCTTCTTGTCCCTTGTTTATACATAAGTATGTATATATATTTTTTCTTCTCTTTTACTTATTTCTTGGCTATTTTATATTGTGTTTTTGTTTCTTGTTTCTTTGTTCCTTATTTATAATAAGTCCTTTTGGATAGCCCTCAGCTCAAAATCCCTTAGTTTTCTTAAAACTCCAGAAGTTCAAAAATGCTAGTATGAACTCCACACATATGTTGACCATAGATTTGAAATAAGATCTTGAAATTAGGATTCCAAAAAATTAAGGACCTATGAATAGGTTAACCATACCATAATACCTTAAACATTATCTTGACATGAACCTAGTTTTAAGAAAAATTACACTCGTAGAATGAAATCTTGATCCATTAAGGAATAACCATGATTGCACTTAGCAAACATCCTTGCCGAGGATAAAGGTTTCAACCATAGGTGACTATTTTAGGGTCAGACAATTTACAAAATCCTTAAAACCTAGTTACTATGGTTTCGAACCTTTGTTGAAATCTTAAAAGACCCAAAATTACAAAAAACAAGAAATTATTGCAAAATCAAAAGCTTTTCAAGAAAAATTAACTCTAGTAATCTCCACCGAAGCTATGGACACTGGGTTGGTAGTGGAGAAAGGCCATGAGTGGAGCAAAAACATCTATGTTGGGGCTATGGATGTCTAGCTAGTGATAGAGTAATTCCCAAGCCTTCCCTAAACTAGAAGCATGGCTATTAATGAATATATAAGCATGCTCGAAGTCAGTGTTAATGATTAAATATATTAAATCTAGAAGTTGTCCCCTAAACCCCATGTCAAATATTAATTGGAATAAAAAAACACACACATTATGGATAATTCTTGATATTTGTTCTTAATTCTACACATGTAAGTTTTGTTTCAACCATGAACTGATCTTGATAATGACATTAATCAAGTGGAATAGATGATCTAGTTTTTTGTCTGAACTAGATTCTCTAAGTTCTAATATATTCCTATGTTTCCTTAAGTCACCATTTGTTGAGGTCAACATACCCCCATTTTTTAAAAATATGGACCCTTGTTATTATTTTGAACCTTACCAATAAAATATTGATATTCTTCTCTTTATTATACTTGAAGATCATCCATGCCTAATAAAATAAACCCATTTCTTCATGGTTTTGTCTTAACCTTACCTAATGTTGCTAACAGTTAACTATCATGTCTTAAGATTTTAGGTTTCATGGAGGTCCTTTTAATGGATCATGTTGGGATTTTCATAGATTAGTTCTATCCATGCTTTGATAGCCTTTGGTCTATAAAAATCTCATAGTTTGACTCATGTGATAAAACCCTCCTTCAGTAAACCCTAGATTAAACCCTTGGTTCAAATTCAAATATTGGTAACAAAGAATTTGGTGGGAACATTTCAAATTTACTTTGGACTTAAACCCAATTTTCATGTTAAGGTTTGGTCATGTTTCTTAACATGACCAAACCTTAGCCTAAAAATCCTACTTGGTACCTTTTTATTTTCCCCCTTTATTCCTTCTATTTCTAAGGTGGTCTAATGCTTATGTTAGTAGGGTCCTTTTATTTTAGCATGGTACCCTTTGTTATAAAATTATCCTAGAAGTCATAACCCTAATGCACCACTCATATTTGTCAACATGAATAAGACCTTAGTGTTAAATCTTTAGACTAAGTTCCTATTTACCTGAGTCTAAGCCTTTGGTTTATTTATAGATTTGATGGTCCACGCTTCATTATGAGGAATGATCCAATGAAGAAAATAAATCTAGATGAACTTAAAGCTTTGATCCATTGGATAAATCAAGTGTAATCACCTAGATCAAGATCAATGATCTATGCTTAAATGGGACCAAGGATCTAACATCGTAAAGTCATCATTGAAGTCAAAGGGCCCCCCACTATCAAATATAAATTTAGCCTATGCTTTACCCTAAGGTCTCATTGTAATTATTAATACAATGAAACCATATGATAAAACTTATGCTAAGTATAAATATCTATATCTTGATTAGACAGACTATGGCCATTCACAAAAAATTGATGGGATGTAGTGAATGCAACACTAAAAAGTTAAAAACTCAATAAGCCCCATGGATTCATCATGTGGGACTCCTTCATTTGAATATTGATAAAAAAGTGTCCCACATATTAAATTATTCTAATGGCATGCATCTGATTGGATCATAATCAATGATTTATACCTCATTATGTAGATTGATCCAATGGAGCATATCAAATCCAAGGTCTATGGACCAAAAGAGTTTCATGAGCTTAAAATGATGTTATTGAAACCATAATTTGAATTCTATGAGGCCACCGTTGATGTCCATGGGACTATAAAATTTAATCCCATGAAACTTAATGATCCACTAACTTGACTTTGACATTCTCATGACCATCATTTGACATCTGTGAGGTTGTAATTGACATCCATGAGACTGTCAAATTTAAACTAATCAATCATTTTTATTAGACATAGAGATATACTCCAAAAATGTTGATAAAAGCTTATTTATTGCATTACAAATCAATGAAACCCCTCGAAATATGTTCAAATATTTAAGATCTTTGAATTTCTAATAATAAAATGGCATCATGATCTAAGTATTTTTAGACATAGTTCTAATCTATGTCTATTTCCTAAGGTTCTGATTACATTTATTTGAATTCAATAAACCTTAGGCTAGAGACTTATATTAAATATTATTTTAAAATATCCTTTATAGCTTAAGAGTTAGAATAAATTCTTTTAACCTAATTTTTTATCATGTTTATTAACATGATGAAATCTTAGGTCAAAACCTAATAGTTTGTCCTTTATCATTTCCCCCCCTTTAAGATATGCTCTAAGAACTTAGCATAAATATCTTAGTGTATAGTATATGTTGTGTTTATTAATTGAACATAAACCTTGGCCTAAGACATTTAGCCTAGGTCCCTTTTATATACATTCTAGAAATATAGGCTAAAATAATTTAGCCTAAAGTTTATAACATGTTTATTAAACATGAAATAAACCTTAGCCTAAAGTATTTAAGCCTAAGTCCCTTATTTTATCAAAATTTTGATTAAAGTTCTTGCCTTTTTTCAAGATCAATAGCCCATGCTTCATCATGAAGATTGATTGGATGGAGTGTAGCTATCAGAGGCTTTTCAATGAGCACCAGAGGCTTACAAAATTGATATGTGGCAAGCATACATTCACTAAATATAATGTAGAGCCCAAAATGCCTACAAAAATTCCAAGTGTCAAAACCACAAGGCCTAACATAAAGCAACCAATATTCTTGAGCCCTGGGATCACGATCAATGGTTTGTATTGATCCATGAGTAAATATCCAACAACATGGAAAAAAAAGTTATTTTTTCAAAATAAAATAGCTAGTCCCTTAGGGAATTTATAAACATTTCCATGAAATTTGTTAAATGGATGCCACATGGATGCCACACGAGCACAAAATGACAAAATTGGAGATTTTTTGTGCTAAAAAAGGCAAAGGTATAAAGGCCTAAGTCTCAATCAAATCTAGGACACAAACGAGCCTAAGTCTAGATGTCTATTGCCATTAAAGCTTTAAAAAAACCTTAGTATCCATAAAATCCCTAATTCAATCTTAGATCAATCACAATCAAATTAAGAAGAGCTCAATTGTTATCTAAGAGAGAACAAGTTGACTCAAAGGCTACTTAAAATCTATTGGAAATCAGTTTGAAACTTACATAGCCATGATAGCTCATAGACAACAATAAAGGGATGAGATTGAGCTATAATTGACCTTAAATAATGAAGGGATGGATTTTTAAGAATGGACCTAGACACTATAGATTTTAACAATGGGAACTAGAATTGGTTCAAACTTTTTTAGACCATTAAGGAGATGTAGGCTTTGACAAGGGAAGAATAGAATAATGTAACAATTCTAAGGAGATACATTGATCTAGTCACTATTCAGATGACTAGCCTACACATGTTACTTCTAAGCCTATGGTACTTCACTATATTAATGTCTTTTCTCTTCTTTTATAAGATTTTAAAATTGAGAATCATTGATTTTGAATAAGTGTATATTCAAGAAAGTAGCTTACATTTCTCCCCTAGATTTTGAGAGATACTATAGATTATGTAATCCACAAGTAGACCTACATACCATCAATAATTGGATTGGAGATCATAATTTGAACACAATCTTGGCCCCATGGATACTCACTGGGAACCAAGTTGTCCAAGATCCCACAAGAAAAATCCTAATTATCCAATTTAGTTAGGGGATTAAGATAATTATGACCTTACTAAATAAGCTATGTGGATCCCCATCTACCACTCATATTGACAATATTTGGGTATCATATAATTACTTTATGGTGGAGAAAATACTCACTCACCCATTGGGTGAGATGATCAACATGTGTTTGAAGTCACAATTCATAGAAATCAAGAATAAAACAAGAAAACAATATTACATGATGTCCTATCTGATTGATGCCCTTCTAGCTTCCACCCATATCCTAAATATTAAGAATTGGTCACCTGATAGGAGACCCACTATCTCTCATCATTACTCCATGATTCACATATTTAAGTAAAAGCAAAACATTTAATTCATCTGTAATTATGTTTATCTAGCCCTAGTGGAAGCCATCATAGGAATCCCCATAGGTAGGATTAGCCCTTTGATTAAAAAATATGTTGAATTGATAGGATACATATGGTTATATTACACATAGTGATAAGGATTGAAAGGAATTTGAAATATCCCTTCAAGTTACCCATCTATATGCCAAATAATATTATAGAGAAAGAAGTGGATTACCAACTTATTCACATTATAAATGGATTTTTCAAGGGAAAGAGGAAAGGCCTTCCCCATCAATTTCCATTAACAATCAATAGGACTATTTTACAAAATTTGGAGCATGTTAATGTAGTTATTAGACTCAAGGATTACTTCACCCTATAGAAATATGATATGAGGCCATGAGATCCTGATTGCGTGGTCTCCAAGCATCTAAATTCAAAGACCATAAATAAGACATATGATCACTAGCCCAGTTTCCATGACCCATTCTACATCAGGTCCTCTAGTTTCCTAGAGGTATTGGATAGATTGAAAAGGCATAACATCAAGCTTGTATGTAGGTTGGCTAGGGGAGATAAAAATCCAGCAAGTGAGATATAGAAAATGGGCCCCCTAGAGTATCACTTGTTGTCTGGACCCTCTTCAAGGCCCCCTTTAGAGAAACCAATACAACCACCCCATACACAAATAACATAAGGACTTGGTAAAGAGAATTTAAAAGAGAGACTTTTGGAGGGATCATCTTTAGCCCCATATTATATGCTATAGTCCTTAGTTGAATACCTAAATATGATTGCATTATAACCCAATGAGATAATAGAGGATGCACTTAGGGTACTTGTTGAATCTTATGAGTCAGAGGATGAGGAAGAATAAATAGAAAAAACCCAATCCTAGGTAGAGGAAGTTGAACAAAGCAAGGGGAAAGAAGTTACTTTGGACTTGGTTCCCATAGCACCCCCACAAAAAATAAAATATGAATTAGCAATTATCCCAATTGGGAGAAAGAAGCCCAAGTTAACCTTCACCCACCCAATGAGTGAGGTAAACTTATTTAGTGAGGAATATGCCATTCATGGACCCATTATCCCTAAATGCTTTATTTATGGGAAAATGTAGAAGATTCCCACTTTATGCCACTCTTTGGCCTTGACCCAAATAATTAGCATTGATTTTCATGAATAAATCAAGCCATGGATGTTGGATTTGATGAAGGAAGAAGAATAAAGAATAATAGTTGCCACAATAAGATCAAGTGGCACACAAATGGATACTCTAGGTGCTTTAAGTAGCATAAGGATGGAGGTCCTAGAAACTCCTAAGGTAACAAATACAATAATGAGTGTATAATTAAACCCAAAAATAGCAAGGTTGGAGAGAGTCACTTTCAAGAATGCCATCGTCAGAGGTAAGGAATTCACCTTTCAAAAAGTTGAGCCATTTGTAGGTGTAACTTAAGTTGAAAGATAGCAGCTTGGTGAACAGCCCATTCATGAGGAGGACATTAAAAACTTAGCTGATGGTCATTCCACTTAGATCAGAGTAGGCATCAAGGGTATGAAATAGAAGATACATAACTTGAAAAAGAAAAAGGAGAACTTGGAGACAATGGTTGTCTTATTAATTATCAATGCCATAATAAATATGTTTGAAGCATCCTTCTTTGACATGTTTAATTCCTTAAAGTCAATGAATCTAAGGCAATATGCATTGATCTAATAGAATGAGATAACTAAAGGATTGATGGCCTAATTGTAAGATTCTGAGGACAAAATAAGGGATCTTATCAATATACTAATTAAGGATAGAATTTCTAAATTCAAAACCATTATCCTAACCTACCTAAATACAATATTAGGGATAGTGGTTGATAATATCTATAGTTTAAGTGTTTCATGAAAAGGCTTGGATACCCTCCTGAGGGATGATGAGGAGTTGATAGCTAGAATTAAGTAACTATTTGGTAGTATGTTAGCCAATCCTACAAAGTCTATAGCCTTGGGTATCATCAATGATGAAAAGTATAAGCAAAAAGTCACTTTGGTGACGCAATAAGTGATAATTAAAAGTCAGGGCCAATTAAGGAGTGACAATAATAGAATCATGGGAATGATCTTCACTACTGAAGAAAAAATTGTAGAAACCTAAAACATCAAGGAGGCTATACCAAGGTATGATAGGGACTTTGATGACCTAGTTGACCAAGAGGATGTCTATCTCTTTAATCTAGTTGTTAATGTGGAGCTTGTCAAAGAGAAACAACAAATAGATATGGAACTTCTCTAGGAACAACAAGGGAGCCCTTCAGCAATAAGCCCACCAGTCAATTAATATTACATTTTGTAAAATCATTGTAATATTTAAATGAAGAATAGTTTTTTGTAAAGGCATATGATAGTTTGTTAGAATATTTGCCTAGAGGTTAGTTTATTTGGGAATGAGAAGTGTATTTTAGAACTATAAAGAAAGATAGTTGTCCTTATAGTTGTACATTTGTATCTTGTAACTAACTGGTATATTGCATTGTCCTTCTATAAGAGGTAGTATTACCATTTAAGGAGAGGGAGTTTTGAGGAAAAATTATATATTTTGGAACAATTAATATAGACAAGGAATTTCGAAAGGTTTATCTAAGTTTGTTTGTGTCAATTATTTCATGTCTTCTCTCTTAATTGCTTGTTCCAAATCTTGAATTTGAAGGGTTTTCATGAATTTTGAATTTGCTTATTTCCTATGGGGTTGTTGATTTTTGATTATGCTAGATTAGTCAGATGATCATGAATTTGATTCCTTTCATTTGTTCTACATTAGGATTTATAGATACTATTTAAATATGGTAACAAATCCTTAAAGTAAATTTAGTTCTTACCTATATTTCTTCATATTATCCTTAGAATTTTTCCTAGTGTATAGTGAGATCTGAGATTATGCTATTTTACATTATATACTAGTTAAATGTATGTTTATTTGTGATTGAAACTTTATTATGATGCTTAAACCAATGATCAGTAATCACATATTATCTTTCTAGCCTACCCTTCTATTTTTCTTCTTTTTTTAACCAAATCACTCTAGTTTAGATCTCATTGCAAATATTCATTTAGATTATTGTTTAGTGTAGGAACTTGATCATAACTCACTAAGAGCAACATAAATACTTCAAAATCCATAAAGACCATGGTGGCTCCCAACCACCAATTAATATAAATTTGTGGAATATTTTAATTTGCTCTACCTCTATTTCACCAAAGGTAACTAGATTACCAAAACTTACTACTTATGATATGAATTCCTAGAATTTTAAAATGATAAGTTATCTTAAACACTAAGAGCACATGTGATATGCTTATAGGCATCAAAACTAATTTAGGACCTCATGAAATACATGTATTCATAAATAATCTTTCAATTATGTATTTAAACACAAAATCCTTTATTATCACAATGTTGAAGGTACCTTCTTGGTTGTGTTATGCAAGATGAGGCCCCTCATCTTCTTGAACAAGCACATGGGGAAATTTGTGGTTGCCACTATAGTGGACATGTTACATCCCATAAATGCCTATGTATGGGTTACTTTTGGCCTACTCTTAAAAAAGATGCAATTGGATATGATAAAAAGTGTAATCCTTTTCATCTTGATGATGATCTAATCTATTCACCTCCAGTTGAACTTAAAACTATCAAATCTCATTGGACATTTTCCATATGGGGATTCGATCTCATCAGTAAACTACCTCACTCCCAAGATGGGCATGTCTTTATCATCATTGATACTAAACATTTTACCAAGTGGGTAGAAGTTATGCTCATTGTTAACATCATCGGTCCTACCATTTCCAAATTATTCTTAATAATATCATTTTCCACTTTGGTGTTCCCCATACCATCATTTAAGATAATGTTGATAAATTTAAAAATACACATGTTAAATAACTTTGTAATAAATTTAAGATTAACCACAAATTTTCCATGCGTTACGATCTATAACGTAATGGACAAGTTGATGCCATTGATAAAATTCTTAACAAAATTCTCCAAAAGATAATTCATAAAACCCACATAGATTGACATCTTCATCTTTAACCTATGCTTTGGGCCTATCAGACTAGCATATGTAATACCACTAGGGTAACTCCATTCTCGCTAGTCTATGATTCCAAGTCAATTTTTCCATTAAAAGTTTATCTTCTTGATCTTTGTATATCTCTTCATGGTATTATTATCAATGAATAATTACTTGAATCTTGTCTTCATTCCATTGATCTACTTGATAAATGTCATCTTTTTTCCTAACAACTTCCAATATAAGACTTACATTGCTAGACAACATAACAAATGTATTAAATCCCACACATTTAATGTTAGTGATCTTATCCTTAAATTAGACTACACCCATGATAAAGAAGGTAAATATGTACAAAAATGATGGGGCCCATATTTATTCAAATATATTCTTGGTCTAAGCACCTACCTCTTTCAAACCAATGAAGGCCATGTTTTC
The DNA here is from genome assembly GCA_037957365.1 of Torreya grandis. Classification (NCBI taxonomy): domain Eukaryota; kingdom Viridiplantae; phylum Streptophyta; class Pinopsida; order Cupressales; family Taxaceae; genus Torreya; species Torreya grandis. The sequence continues at coordinate 2,568,083 of JARHVA010002245.1, read as the reverse complement.
AAAAATCCTACCAACATATAGTTCCTCAAAAAATGCTTTGCCTAAACATTTCCTTCTTATTCTTTCTATCTACATCTATCTAACACGTTTTTTAGGTTACTTGCATGGGTCTTTCCCTTTGTAGTAAGTTCCTTCCTTTCAAAAACCTTTAGTCTTCCCTTTTGGTCTTTTGCTTTCTTAATGTACCATAATCTTCTTTATCTTCTTGCATTTTCTATTTTTGACACCCCTTGGGTTTTTATTTTGTGATTTTATTCATAGTAACATGGATAGGATCTGACATTCCTCATAAAACTACCATATTTTTTATTACCTCACTGTATATTTCACTTGTTTTCACCATCATGAGTTTTTATTTTATGAAGTTATAGTGTAAGACCATAGATAGGATGTAACTCTCCTCATAAAATTACCATCTTTTCATGTTTTTATTACATACTTATTATCAAACTTTAGCTTTTTCTTATTTTGTTATATGAAATTTTCACAAAAAACTATGTTAGCTTATTTTCATCCATTTCCCTCATTCTTATGATAATGAATTACACTTTACTATCATTATATCCCTTTTTACCCTTTGTCACATTTTTTGCAATTTGAAGTAATTCAAATTGTTTTATGTGTCATTAAACTTGATTTCCCCTTTTATTTCACTCCACATTGGACAAAACAAGGTCAAAGTCAAGATAACACTTTTATTTCACCTAGATTTATGGGATTCTTAGACCCCATGCTCTTTAATGTTCTCTCTCTTAGAAACCTTGTCCCAAGTATTCAAATGAAAGTCATCTTTAGCACCCATGTTTGGTTCCCTAAATTTGTGTGGAGGAAGAATAGAAAAATACATTAATAAATTTAAAATCCAAACCATTTGAATCAAAAGGCAATGATTTCTTAAAGGCAACATATAAATCTCAAAAGTCAAAATCACACTAAAAGATGTGATTACAAGAACATATCCTATCTCTAATCAAAGCTCAAAATACACAATTGGCCTCACATAGATCTGAGGTCCTTTGGGGTGTGGTAGGATAGTAGATTGGAATAATGGAATTCAAAAAAATCTATGGTGATACCTACTTTCTCATGCAAGTACATAATCTTTGTAGTAGATAGACGAATATATAAGGGGTCGTAAAGAATGGAGAACACATTGTGGGAAGGTAGGTCCATTTTAATTTTCATGCATATAGCCTTCATGGGATGATCTATATACTTCATTTGTTGACTTAAGACTTGTGTCGCTAGCATAAGTTCTTCAAAGTCCTTAAGGTTAAAAGTCCTCTTATTTTGACAAACCTAATTTGAGTGTCTTGACTATGAAAAAGAGTTCTTTTACCTTGGTTTTTACTTCATTCTCCCCTGTACCCATTTCATTCCCCCTTTTATAGGAAAATTATGATTCCAAATTAGTTTCCCTTCTTTAATTCCTTCTTCTTCACCTCTTAAAAATATGCTAGCACTACTTTGTTTCAAATTTATCTATCCTTAGAGTGAAACAACATGTTTGAGAAACTATGGATTACTTCTTTAGTTTTCACCATGATTTTACATTTATAGACTTTTCTTACTTTAATTTTATGATTTATTTTTTGTTTTATTATCCTACTTTTATGGACACTTGAGTTCATACCCTTTTTCCATTGTTGAGTGAGGTTGGCTTGTTACTTGTCACTCATCAATGTTGTTTTTCCTTTTTATGTTTCCTTTTTCAAATATTGAGTGAGATAAGGATTATTACTACTCACTCATCAATGTTGATTTAGTATTTTGTTTCTACTTTTACATTTGATATACTCTATTACCATCTCATTTTTGACATGTATCCTTGGTTTGACGTGGTGAGTTTACCTTTCTTACTTAAGGATTACTTGTTTGTATTTTTTGATCTTTAGTAGCCTTGGCTTTTCAATTACTGAATTTACTCATGTGTTTGAATTGGTCATTTGGTATAACATAGAAATTATCACCCAATCTTGTTGAAATTATAAAGTATGTCCCATCCTCATAGCATTAGCTATCTTGGTTTTTCTTGTGTTTGTTTTTACTCTTTAGTTTTGTATTCTTAGGTTTGTCAAAAGTAGTCCCTATGCCCTCCACAATCAAAAATAACAACACAATAGACAAACATCTAGTGAAAAAGGTAAGTCAAGGTATGCATCACATTTAATTTATATTTATTTAATTTTTAGTCATTTACTTTAAGTTATTCTTATTTTAAAATACTACAATTTTATTTTAGCCTCAACATTATGTGTCCTATTCTTTCTCAAAGCACCATCCCATATTCAACCTTAGTGACATGTGATGAGATTGGATTGGGTTATATGTATACACACAATATTTTCAACCTTTTATCAAATACTAATGCTTTATATCTTGAAGGAACCCATTGAGACTCAATTTCTCTAAGTGCATGCCTTAAAAGGTGCACCAAGAAAGTGGTTGGTAGACCTTTAGTGTTTCATAGGATTTTTGTCCCTTATTTCCAAATTATTACTAGTCTAAAAATATATTAAAACCATTCCCTAAACTATTACTCCTTTCTTTCACACTCCAATATTTTTCCTCTTTCCATCCCTCTATTCCTCACCTTGATCCCCTTTCTCCAAATGATTATACTAGGTTGACTATGTTGAATTTGTATAGTTTTTAGCCTTTTATTACTATAAATGGTTGATTGGGTCAACCCTATACTATTATTTTATATTTTTCACTTGTACTTTTGTTATACCCTTAGCTGACCTAGCTTAGGACCTAGTGATTTATCTCCTGAAAACATACAGGGTCAACTAGGTCGACCCCATACAACTAACATATTTAGAAGGATTTAGGAAGAGATATATTTATAAATACAAGATAATTTATTAATTATTTCAATATTAAATTAAGATTTATTATTTTCTCATACTTATTTATAATCTTTTCTTCCACCATTCTACTTGAGGAGTCTTAGCTTAGGGTTTCTAGTTGGACTATATAGTCTTGTCGATAAGTCTTGGATACTTTAGCCTTTCTTATTTATCCTTATAAACCACAACAACCTTTTATGAATCCCCTTTGGACAAGGGAGAGATTTTGTCTTGATGGGTTCACATTTAGGTAAGTATATTCTAACTTTATTCTCCTCTCTTTACTAGATAAAAGTAGCATAAGTATTGGATCAAATAATACCACTCTTCATATTCCATGTATTAGGGTCTTACTCATAATTAACTTAATTTAGATTCTCTTATGCATGTTTTTATTTCTTTACTAACCCCTCATGTTGGGTACAAGCTTCGGTGTGCAATAAATTAGATTTAATTTCTTGTTATTAGAATAGAGTGAACATTAAACCTAGGACGCTTTTAAGGGTATTGCATGATTGTGTTAAACTATAAGGTTTAGAACCCTTATTACCATAGTGTATTATGACAATTGATCCCCTAATCAGGTTTAGAGCATCCCCATATTGGTCATGCTCCTACTTAACAAATGTGTTTCCAACCAAAAGTGTAGGTATTCTCTATCTTCTATGAGCCACGATTGATATACAAACATGATGCATTTATGATTGCATACATTTATTAATGGTTATGAGTTTTTAATACCTTGTTTTCATATTTAAATTTTTCTTCTTTTGTGGATAAATTTTGCACAACAAACCATTTTAGCATGTTTTTATACACTTAGCTCATTATTATGATAAGGAATCATATGTTACTATCATTGTATCACTCTTCCACTTTTCTCACATTTTTTATGATTTGAAGTAATTTCTCTTGATTTACTTTATTTTCATTACACATTGGATAAGATAAGGTCAAAGTCAAGATAACACTCTTATTTCACCTGAATTAACTATACTTTTAGATACCATAATCTTTAAATTTCTATGTCCTATAAACTAAGTCCAAAATATTCAAATGAAAGTCATTTTAGCACTCATGTTTGGTTTTCCAAATACATATGGATGAGGAATATAAAAATACATCAATAAAGTTAAAATACAAATCATTTGAGATAAAAGGTAATGATACAAAAGACAACATTCAAAGTCAAAATCACACTAAAATACATGATTACAATGACATCTCCTATCTCTAATTAAAGCTAAAACTCCATAGTTGGCCTCATGATAGAGCTAAGGTCCATTTGGGGTGTGGTATGATAGTAGATTAGAGTAAGATAATTCAATAAACTCTATGGTGCTAGTTAATTTCTCACACAAGTACCCAATCTTCACAGTAGACTGACAACTCTGTAAGGGGTCTTGAAGTATGGGGAACACATTATGTGAAGGTAGGTCCATTTTAATTTTCATACATCTAACCTTCATGGGATGATCTACATACTTCATTTATTGACCTAATATTTGTATGGCTAGGAGAATTTCTTTAGAGTCCTTAATGCCAAAAGTCCTCTTATTTTGATAAACCTAATTTGAGTGTCTTGACTTTGATAAAGAGTTCTTTTACCTAGTTTTTCCCTTCATTCTCCCCTCTACCAATTTCATTTCCCCTTGATAAGTAAGTGTGATTCTAAATATGCACTTACCTCTTATTAACATCTAAAATACATGCTATCACTACTTTGTTTTAGTTTTATCTATCTTTAAACCAAATAATATGTTTGAGTGACTATGGATTATCTCCTTTATACCATGGATCTACATTTCTAGACTAGTTTTGATTTATTTTACAATTATTTATTTTTTACTAGCCTTTTTTCATAAACCTAAGTCCATTTCTACTTTCATATACTTTTTCCATTACTGAGTGAGGCTAGATTATTACTTATCATTCACTAATGTTGTTTTCCCTTTTATGGACATTCCCATTAATGATTAAGGCTTTTTACTACTCACTCATCAATGTTGTTTTATCATTTTTCTTGTCAATCTTTTTTTATGTAAGGATTATTACTAATTTGACATTAATGTTTGATTACCATCCATTTTTGACATGTATCTTTGATTGGACTTCATGAGTTTGCCTTTGTTACTTAAGGTTTACTTGTTTGAGTTTTTCGGTCTTTCATAGCCTTGGATTTTTGGTTACTCAATTTACTCTAATTTTTTGACTTGGTCATTTAGTATAACATAAAATTTGTCACCTTAGCTTGCCAACTTTCCAAGTACATCCCATCCAAATAGCATCAGTTATCTTGGCTTTCCTATGTTTATTTGATTTTGATATTTAGTTTTGTATTCCTAGGTTTGTCAAATGTAGTCTCTACTCCCTCCATGATCAAAACTAAAAATATAGAGAAAAACCATATAGTGAGAAAAGGTAAGCTAAGGTATGCATACATTAATTTTATTTTTATTTAATTCCCTTTTAGTCATTTAATTTTAGTTATTTTTGCTTTAAATATTACAATTTTTTTAGCTTCAGTGTTGTGTGTTTCGATGTTATTTTCTTGAAGCACCATCCCATGTTTCACTTGAGTGACACATGATGATATTTGAGTGGGGTATATGTATACACATAATATTTTTAAATTTGATCAATTATTAAAGATTTATATTCTATAGTAACATGTCAAGTAGCAATCTCTCTGAGAGGATGCCTTAAATGGTCCATAGGAAAGGGGTGGGAAAACTATTAATGCTTTGTAGTATTTTTGTCCCTTTACTACCACTTGATACCTACACAAACATCTCCTAAGAAAATTTTATTAAGATTTGCCTCCTATTTTTCACCTTCCTCTAGTCATTTTCCACTTTCATTATCCCTTATTTAAGCCCAAAACCCTTTCCAATAGTTTATGTTACATTGTCAACCCCATGAACCCTGTACTCTAATTGATAAAACTCATTTAGGGTCTAGGTTGTCCTCTAACCAATCTAGACCAAGACCTAATTTGATTTTGTCAATAATGATATAGAGTTGATTGGGCCAACTCTATAGACAAAACTTTTGAAAAGAATTAGGGTTTGATTAAAATATACAAACACATCCATTTTTTCATTCTTCGATAGATAATAAGAGTTATTTATTCCTTTGTACTTCTTTACAATATACTCTTCTACCATTCTACTTAAGGAGTATTAGCCTAGGATTTCTACTTGGAGAAAAATCATGTCTTGTGGAAAAGTCTTAGATTATTTGGAATATCTTAGTGATCCTTATAAACCACAAAAACCTCTTTTCAATCACCTTTTGCCAAGGGAGAGATTGAGTCTCAATGGGTCCATCTTCAGGGTGAATATCTCTATCTTTACTCCTCTCTTTTATTACATAGAAGTAGTAAGTAATGGATTTTTAATATATTGATCTCTCCATGCATTAGGATCTTACCTATACATAACTCAATTAGGATTCTCCTATGCATGTTTATTTTTATTTTTAATAACCCCATCTTGTGCCACAAGCTTTGGTGAGCACTAGATTAGAATTTACTTATTATTATTTTAGTGAATATGAGAACATAGGACCTAGTTAGGGTTATTACATAGTTGTGCTTGATTGGAAGATTTGGAACCCTCCCAAATGATATTATTGTGGTAATATATCCCTTAGCTAGGTCTACCAGATCCATCTTGGTCATGACCCTAAATGTATAATGTATCAAGAATGAAAACTATAAGTAGGATTTATATTCTTTGAGCTAGGATTAATTTATAGATCAATTGCATTTGCCTTTACTTACAGGGTTCACTAGGTTTTCTTATATATTTTTAGTCTTGTTTGAGATCCTATAGACAAATTAGAGAAAGTGGGGCTTACACAATTATATAGTGACCATGTGACCACTTGTACATTTCCATTTGTGTTATGTATGTGATTTTTAACACATTGGATTTATCATTCCATAGTGATGGCTAGACAATAGTAAATGTAGTTATGTAGAGTTTATAATGTAAATTATCAAAAATTAGTTGGCCTATTATTATGTGGTTTTAGTCACATAAAATTTTAAGTGTGACATTTTGGTATTAGATCATGGTTCAAAAACCAAGAGATTTGAGAATTAAAATTCAATACTGCTTCTTCTTCAATAAATTGATTCTTGCAAATTTTGGGGGATAAGCCTAATTTAGGAGGTAGGCAAAATACATGTGAAAATATCCTTAAAACATGTAATATTTGGCTAAGTAATAGATTATTGGATTATTTAATTAGTCTCAATTTCCTAGAGGCCCATGAAAATATTTTTTATAAACTCACCCATATAGTAAAGTGTTTGAGTTTTGGTGAAGGTTTGCAACAAAATATCAAACCAAGTGTTATGAAACTATATTTCCATGATGACCAAGTGACCATAATCTCATGAATAAAATATTATGTGCTAGGTTTATGGAACTTTTCCATCACCTTAGACACACAAATTTTACGGTAGAGGAATGCATGGATAATTCCTTGGGATAGATGATCTTAGTTTTGAATACTATGATGTTTGATCATAACTTGTTCGTAAAGTGTCATATGGACCTAGGGATAGGATGGGAATTTATATTTTCAATTACCACTTTTATCAATAAAAATAACCTCACCCATTAAATGAAATGTTATTTAGGGGTTTTCAATATTATATCACTACAAGTGATGAATTTAGGAATGAATCTGGATGAATTATAGTGAGGTTATTCCATGTTAGTTAATATTTAACTCTTTCATTGCAAGTAGTTCCAATAATATTTGGGAATAGTATGTTCTTAGGTGGAAAGGCTGATTATTTTAGATCACATATGGTTATAGATACCATAGGGGCATGATTGGTATATGTCTGGTACCAATATCATTATTTTTTTATGCATGAATTTATACTCGAAACCTATTCATGTACATATGAGTATTATTAGATATTATTCTCACCTTGTGTGATGGACATGTGATACCACATGGAAATCCTTTTTAGTGAGACTCATGTGGGTAAATTATTTTCAATTATCATTATGGAACATGATCATTGTATCCTTTTGGTAGTTATTTATCTTTTTTATATCCATATGATATAGTGAATTTGTATTTTAATTAGGCAACGATGATGGTTGGGGAGGAACATAAGGGAATTATGTGGCATCTTGGAACCAAGATGGTGTAATCATTAACTTAATCAAGTTATGAATATGATTGATTGGTATTAGTATCTATTATTCCATGTTTTATCAATACCTAAGGATTACAAATCTAGTCTTGATGTTGATATTTGAATTTTTTAGATAATAATCCCTTTGAGGTGATGACCTCATTTTATTTACGTATAATTATAGATAACACCCTCATATTAAGACAACAATGGTTCAGAGGTAACTTTATTGATAGGTATTCTCAAGAAGAACATATTTTATATTTTCATTGGATGCATCCATGATAACTTGAATTCCTTGATAATAGTGAGATAATTTTATCATAGAGAATTTTTGTTTCTAATGGTGATGACACCTAACTGAGTGGGTTGCTTATGAATGGTGATATCATTAATGAAATGGAAGTTAATTTTATATTCAAAGGTATTAATAACCCATGAGTAGGTGTATATATTAAAAATTATCATTATAAAAGTGTGTTTTTTAATTTTATATCTTGTATGCTAGTTTCTTAGAGCATGTAATTTAGCATGGATTGTGACATCTAAAATTTTGTGGGTATCAAACTTTGTAAGGCGACCCTTTTTTCTGAGCTAACCATTGAATCCTTTTGATATAGCATGTTTTAAAAATGAGTACATAATCTAGTGGCATATGGTACCATATTGGATGCTCATCTAAGTTTTTGGGTCTTATATTACCTTAAATTCATAACCATGCAACACAATTACATGGATTATGATGTTGGAATTATCCTTATGTATGGATTTCGGTAGAGTGAATGTGATACACATCCATGATTCTTGTAAATTTATTTTCTTAAGAGGATACATTCTATGGTGGTGTTAATTTGAGAATCATCTAGGTGTGTGACTATTACCTTGACTCATTATATTTTGTGTTTTCTCCCTCCTCAAAGATATCATCAATTGTTGTATGTGTATCCTACAATTCATTTTAGAGTATTATTATGTTATAGATATATAGGGGCTAAGTTTCAAGGCACAAAAATGGATAAAACATGTGGTCCTTATAAGTTGAGACACATTTTGAGGAACCTTTTTTAAGGGGTTAGCTAAACTAGTGTGTGTCCTTAAGGAATACATGTTCCTTCATAGAGTTATTGAATGGTTACTTCAACCAATAATTATGATTGTCCCTTTATGTACTATATTTTTTAGGTGAGTACCAAGCATAATTCATTAATTTCATGAACAAGGGTTTCTATAACCTTCTTAATCAAGATTGAGAACCCTTACTGATGGTTACACTTATTTTTTTGTATGAATTTAACTATGGGACACTTGGATTAAAATTAGTAGGTGTTATGTGAGTGTGGGATGATTCTCACATAAGAAAGTGTACACTTTTTTATGGATATATTATACCTTAGACATATTTATTTCTAAGTTAGGGGATTTCATAAGACACTTCACATATTGACACCACCCTTGAATATTTTGTATGTTCCTTATAGTATATGGTGTATTTTGTTATGCTAGTGGATTCCTCTGTGTTTGTATTTATTCTTACAAAATTATATTCCATATGATCCATTAGATTTTGGGAAAGGGTTAAGTTATAATGATGGATATCATCAAACTAAGTTGACACTCTCTCACCATCAAGTTACATAATCATAAGTATGTTAATTAGATTATTTATATGATCTTAAGTAAGTGTTCCTTATGTTTTATGTAATTAACTATTAGTGTTGATTCACCTACACTCTACCTTCATAAGATGGCATATATTTTTTAGTGTTTAAAATTTAATTTTAATCGATGTATTGGCTTGATGAGTGTATGTATTTTAGCCTTTTATCATGTTTGGGGAAACAAGTTTTGAGCCTTGACACTTAAATATTAGTAAGTGTGTATAAATATTAGAAACATTGTATATTAATTTATAATTAACAAATTTATAAAATATAGATCAAAATATGATAGAATATAGGGGTGTAGGAGGTGTTTGTGGAAGCTCAAATTTTAAATCAAATTTAAATCAAGGATTGGGTACAAAACCCTAAAAGGTGATGTAAGTGACAAGGGTGATCCCTTGGAAGGAGATGAAACACATTATTAGGCCACGGGGATCGTATGGGAGGTAGAGGTTTTGAGCCACAAAAGAAAATATGGACCACATAGCATAAAATATATTCTTTTAAAGAAGCCATGGAAGTCACTTTCTTAGGTTCATAGAGTACCTAGAAAAACGCCTATGGATTTAGAGTTATTAGATTTACAATTGGAGACTTCTATTGAAAATAATGAGGTATGTATCAATGGACCTGATATTATTGTTGAGAAGGTTGACTTAAAATTTTCAAACTCTTTTTTGTCTAGAGTCAATAGTTTCAGACCAAATATTGACTCTTTAAGAGAATGGACCAATTGGTGTTGGAAACCAAAGGGTCAATTGGAAGTTATTTCCCTAGAAAATAACTTATTTTTAATTGACATAAAAAATCCTAAATATTTATTTAGATTATTATTAAAGGTTCCATTTTTAGTGAGAAAATTAAATATAAGCATTAAAAAATGAAAGGTTTCTACCAACTTAAACATTTATGTGTTAGAATACATACTTATATGGGTATTGTTGCTAGAGATCCCCTTAGAATTATACCCACTAGAGGTAATAATGGGAATAAATAAATCCCTAGGACAAAATATTTCCATTCAAATTATAATAAAATCTAGAGGGAGAATGATATCAAATAGGTTTAATGTTTTCATACCAACATACAAAATCCTCATGTTTTTCATTAAGATCAAATATAAATATGGGGAGTGGACCCAATCCATTAAGTATGGAATAGAATCATCCATCTATAAAAATTGAAAAAAAAATTAGTCATTCGACTGAGGAATACCCCAAGAACATTCATTCATAATAACTAAATAGGCTAGTGTGGGTTAAGAAAGGCTCTAACACTCTAGAGGAAGTTGGAGATACATAGGTTTTTCTTGAAATCAATTATAACCAGTTGTCCCTAAGGGAAAAGTTTCCTTAGAGTTTGGGTATTCTTGAGGTTCATAATCCTTCTATAGGGTGTGTCAAAAAACATGAGACAAATTTATATAAAAGTAAGAGGAAACATTCTTAACCTTAATGAGATGAGTGGAGTTGAGGAATGGTTTCACTATTATCACCAAGGTTTTGCCTAATACTAGTAATTTGAGGGAACTAAAGCAGAATCATTCCAATCAGGGAAAATATGAGAAAATAAAAGTTAGTAAATTAGCTCTAGATAAGTGTATAGGATTTTGTAATTGTCCCCCAAAAGGCAATTATAGTGTGGTAATAAAAAATAGATGGAAGAAGGATGGAAGAGGGTCTATTTTACAGTTTGTCTAGTTTTTATAACTAGACAAAAACATATTAAAATATGTATATAAGGGAAAGTGAAGGTAATATATAAATCAATCCTAGCCCAAATAAGATAAATCAAACTTTCCATTACACTTGTTGGTATATTTACATAATCAGGGTCATGACCAATATGATTCCCCTAGACCTAAATAAGGGTTATTGTAGCATACAATATCATTACAGAGGGTATTAAATCCTTTAATCAAGTAATATCACACAATAACCCTAGTTATGTCATATGGTTTGTAACAAATTAAAGTAAAAGCTATTATAGTAAAATCTTGTGGCATAAATGGGGGATAATAAACATTCATAGAATAACTCTACTAATTTTAATGCAGAGGTAATATTAAGCATGGAGAGATAAATACATTCATAATATAATACATGAAAATCTATCTACTAACAAAAGAGGAGTAAGATTTAGGAATACTTACCTTGAAGACAAACTCATTGAGCCTCAATCTCTCCCTTGTCTAATGGTGATTTTTAAGAGGTTTTTTTGGTTCATAAGGATAAAAAAGATAGGTCAGCTATAGGATACAAAAATTATCCTATGCATCCAAAAGACTTTTCCCACAATATAAGATTATTCTCCAAAGGAAGTATGAAACCCTAAGCAATGACTCCTCAAGTAGAATGGTGGATAAGAAGGTAACTAAGTGAAAATGAATGATTATCTCTATTGGAAATGAGGTAAAAGATGTGTATATATATCTAGATCTATCCTTAAACCCTTTTGAAATGTTAACCAACATAGTCAACCTAGTGGACTTAGTTGCTTAGGAAATAGAATAATTAGGTCCTAAACTAAGTCAGTTAGGTTGATGTAGTCCCATAACATGCTCAATTCCTAGAATAGGGTTGACCCATTTGATTATGTTTAGAGGATTATAAAAATATGTTGTCTTAGGTAGTGGCTATTCAAGGTGATAAATTTATTGGAGGAGCATGTAATGGATGTGTTAAAGATTAGGGAAATGTATAGGAGGGACTTATGTTGGTTGTAAGTGGTGGTATAAGGAACACTAATGTTGTGAAGCACCAATGATATTATTTATGCCTAAATATGTACCAAAAATTCACATAGTGTTAAGAAACACTTCTCATTTTTTAATTCCTAAGAATCCAATGCATGAGTGGCAGGTTGTGGTAATCCTATTACCTATTAGTGGAATAGATGTAGAACAAGTGATTTTTTTACAATATTTATATTATTTGGTGGTTGGGAGCAACTATGGAAAAATAAGAGATATATGTAGAATATGTAGTAACTAGCCTAATTTTATAAAATACATTAATAAAAAATTTATTAATTGATCTCATTCTATAAAACATACTAGAAGGATAAATCAAATAGTATTATAATCTCATGTGGAATGGGCACATGGCCATTCTGAACAAGATATAAATAATATTAACATCCACTTTATAACCAATATTTTGTAACATAGGTTATGGTTATTCTTTAATGGATTACTAGACATAATAATATACCACAAAAATTTGCAAGGGTACCATGCCATTAGATAACTACATATGTCATTAAAGGTATATTTGATTTTACCTAGTGACATTCCACAAATAATTAGACCTAAAATGTATATGCATGAGGATGACATGTGTTTATTGATATTAAGTTTGTATTATTATATTTGGTATTAATAATGAATTATAATTAAATGGAGATGATATTTTATATCTTTTTTAGAATGGGCTTGGTCTTATTTATACACAATACATTGATAAAAAATTTATTAGTTGATCCTATTCTACATAACATACTAAAAGGATGAAGTGGATAGTATTCCAATCTTGTGCATAATGGGCACATGCCCATTCTAAAAAGATAAGAATAATATGAACATCCAATTTCTAACCAATATTAATAACACATGCCCTAAATGTTCTTATAGTCACAAATTACCCACATAATAACCTTGATAATGACCATAAATTTTCTAATGATGGGAGAAGAATTATAGGACATATAACTAATTTCAAGGTCTATTTGATAATCCTTGATGTTTTACATGAATATATTTCCTATAGGCGCTTCCATTTCACTTTCTAAGGACTTATTTATGACTAGTTTCTATATTTAACACTAATATAAATTACTATTCATTACTATTCAAACAAGTGTTTAATACAGTTTGGAGAAGCATTATATCCTAGTGTTAAATTAAACTAGTTATCCATGATTATAAAGGATATCAATGGGACCATAAGGGATTTAAATTTAGTATTCCAATGTATGTATAGTCCTATCCATCAAGATCATATACTCCTTCATCCCATGGACCCGATATGTATTTAGATGCATTATAACATCTATATTTTAAAGATATTATAAATCTAGCTTGGTGGAGGCCTACACAAAATCTTTTAATATAAATAAAAATAATGTATCTAGGATTGATTTCAATTTTTTTTCAAAACATAGGGATAATAAAAATTCTTATAGTACCATAAGTCATTTGGACTATGCCTAATCAAATCATAGCACATGTACTATTGTTAGTTGTAAAAACACAATTTGTATAAGTCACAACCCCAACATATAATACCCATTCAACTGAGTTGGAAGATCTTGAAAAAATGATGGATAAATTAGTTAATGATTTAAATATCCTACAAATAAAGGTTAATTCTAGATAAATATAGATAATAGGAAGAAAATATTCTTTCCAAAGATACAATAAGCATAGTTGGTATAACAACTAGAATAATAACCATAATAAATCAAGAAATAACTCTAAGTCTAGCTCTTCAAGTCCATCGCTTGCCATAATTTTTTTATAAATACTGTTACCCCATTATTTGAGTCCTTCACACTACTTCCCATGGAGAATTGGATTATCCATTATTTTTTAATACTTTTAAAATTATCATGAAGGAAATGGAAAATTATGAAATTTCACCAATAGAGCAGGATATCCCCCAGGTTAATGGATCATCAAATGCTTACCCCAATCTTATGTTTAAAACTTATGAATTTACTTTCAAGGATAATAATTAACTTGGAGAAAATGTATATGAATTTCATGCCTTTCAATAATTCCAACAATTTTAATAAAAAAGTATGATTTTAGAAGTAGAATCAAAACACCCAACACTACATCCACTCCCCTCAACAATAAAGATGTGCCACATCCAAAATTAAATAGTAGTACCACCCAATGCAATCAAACATAAGTTAATCCTCATAACTCATATAAAAACAAAAAAATATAAGACATGAAGGAAACCAACACTTCATGAATTATCTTAGTTAGTCAAATAAATAGCTCTAATTCTAAACTCTCTATTTAAAAAAATAAACACTAAGGAAATACATATAAATGTGGTCACATAAAAAATAAATATATAAACTCCTAGATTTATACTTACAGTTATAATCTTTGGAAAAAACCTACATGATTGTTTGGTAGAAACAGGAGCATTTGTTAATGTCAAGGCCCATACTATTTTTAAAAATTTAGGGATTAACCCTATGAAATCCACTATAAAAGTTATCCAATTAGATTAAATGATTGTGACTATAATAGGAAAATTGACTAATGTCCACATGTAATTGGTCATAGATCCTAGAGTTAATAATACATATATTTTCAAGTAGTGGAGATTCCTAAAAATTTCAAAATGTTGTTAAATTGATATTGGTATCGAGATTTAAAGGGATATGTATCCACAAATTTATCTCACATATGTATACCATGCAAGGGTGTACCAAACCAATTTTTTATCAAAAATATTTGAAGATAAATTATTGAATCACTAAGTATCACCAAAATAATGAGAATTTTTATGTATTAGCTATAGACATTAGTGTGTTCACATTAAAAACTAAAAAATATACCTATAGAAAAATTTGACCCCAACTAGGCACTAAATTTACAATTTTATATGTTGATGAAGTCTAACCTAAAATAAGGTTCATGTATTGGGGTAGTTTTAATTGATCCTAAGGTTTAAGAATAATTTTCTTCTTATAGATTAAAATTCCCATGTACAAAAAAAGGGTGGAATTATTGCACTAAGATTGAGTATATTGATATGATGTTTAATTTTTTTACACACATGTGACAAGTGGGGAGGATGAAAAATTAATAAGTCATTTTTTATTGGTGTGGGAAATGCAAATGAAATACATTTATGTGTTATTAGTTCATATGGGTGGCAACATTATTTGGGAAGAGTGAGTCATGCTAAGTTATTTTGGTTGTGTTGCCTAGGTTAAAGTTTTAAGGTGTTTTGTCATGGAGTAGGAGTTGGTAGAAACATTATCCTAACCATTTATTTAATAGTGTAAATATTAAGATGAGGTTTGTGGTAAAGGTGTCAATGTATCATCTAAAGCATGCTTTATAGGCTCCACCTCCAAATATATCATACGTGATTAAGTAATTTCTTGAAGAGGATAGCCTTGGCCAAAAGTTTTATATGAAAATGAATTCTTTATTATAATAATTATTTAAAAGTAATTTCCTAATGTTATTTTAGATAAAATATTGGTGATAGAGATGGTGGAATTGTTCATTATTCTAGAGTACATGATGATTTTTTTATCAAAGGTAGCGAAGGTTGAGTTTAAGTCATTTAAAAATATCCCTTTCTCAGGAAAATACTTTCTTGGTTTCATTCCCCTATCTTTTTTAGGGATATAGAGGCTAGATATGTTACTTTTATAACCCTATCAAAAGAATTAGATTGGTTTTGTTCTTTCAGTCGGTACCAAACATTGAGAATCATGTGGTTCTCCTATATTTTTATGAACTCAAAGATCCTTTTCTAGATTTGAATGCATGGAAGGTAGTGCATAGGTCCTCTGAGAGGATTATTCTGATGAAATTATACCCAAGAGGATATATAAAATATTTTTCCCATACCCAAGATGGGTGGGAAATAAAAAGAGGAATGAGGCGTTGATAGTTAGGGTGGGTTAGATGAAGTTTAGCGGTTGGGAAACACCACTAGTTTCTAGAGAGGCAAAGGATGATGTTGTGAAATTGTCTGGTGGTACTCTAACCCAATAGAATAAGGGTAAAAATATGATATCAGTGGATGATGGGAGTGAATATATATATATATATATATATATATATATATATATATATATATATATATATATATTAAAGTATTAAGTATAATCTGGGGTGGTAAGCCCCTAGTGTTGTTAGACTAAGTGGCAATGGGTTAGTGGTATGTATGCTTTTTTGTATTGAAAGTGGTGCTATAATTATGTATGACTAATAATTCTAAATTTTTAGGATAACTTAAAACTTTGGATCTTGATTAATGTAATGTATAAAGTTATGGTTTTTATTTGAGCTATTTAGCTGTAGTGTCTTGGTCATATGGCTTGATGGAGTTATTAATTTTGGTATTATGAATGTGGATGTGAATTTTTTACATGGATGAAAATGATATTTTTGATAAGGATAAGAACTAATGGCTTTAGCATCTTTGTGAGGTTAATGATAAATGTAAAAGGTATGGAATTTATTTTAATTAAAAAGGGTGTTTTCAATGGTGAATTAGGTAAGATTATGGGACATATTTAAAAATAATAATAATTTCCAAAAATAAGATTATGGTAAATGAGGTAAGTTTTTTCCAAAATAATCATTTCCAAAAATAATAATGTTTTTCATTAAGACACTTTTAGTAATGTATCAATGCATATTAACGTACATTATTGATTCTAATGGTTTAACTCATGGGACATTCTCCATTTTCATATAATGCTATGACATTATAATTATTCATCAAAATTTTCATCCCATCTAATTAATGTCACCATACCACACAAGTGCCACAAATGGGTTGTCACTTGATGATAATTCACCTAGAAACTATGGGTTTGAATTCCATGGAATGTTGAATGATGATTTTTTTTGTGTTATCAATGTGAATAATGTCATTATAAGACATTATAGGTGCCTAATAATGTAATCAAGGAAGAGGAATAATTGTAGGAATTAATTTAAGGGGAAGATTATGATAAATAAATAAGTAATAAATTATTTTAAAAATAGTAAAAAGGGATGTAGATAATTATCATGTCTTGTATCTTGAAAAAATATATCAAGCACTTCATTTCCTAAACTTAACTTTAAACTACCATCCATCCACCTCATATAGTGGGAATTTTAATATCACAAGAGATAAAATCATTATAGTTTTTAACACCCTTAAGAAGGATAATAATGGTATTGTATTTTGTGAAATCAATATGGGTAGGCTTCTCCATATGTGGAAGAATGGGTAGACTGGTCCAAGTGTCTAATATGATGGATATACGAATTCTACATCCATTACCTACATTCACAAGTGATAAATTTCAAATAAGTGAGTTGTATCATTATTTACAAAGTGATTTGAGTGAGTGAAAGTCTATATTTATGTCCCATGTTGATGTGAGTAGTAGGAATCTATATATACATTGTCATATGGGTGTGTGTATGAATAATTATGTTGGGCTTGTATTTCATGAATCTAGGTGTTACTAGGTAGAGAGTAATCACACCTTGGGAGGGGGTTGTTCAATGCAATCATGTGAGGGTTTGTTGAGAAGTGCCAATTAATCTTGACTTAGTGGTTGTTGTGTATGAGGCTATTTTTCTTATTTATTTTACATTATACCATTTGCTCTTGAAATAGTAAATAAAATACATGTTCTACCATATGTTCTTGAATTTCATGGTTTATCATGTTTGTTTGAGTTGTTTTTTGATATTTTCTAGTATTATTTTTAGCTTCCACATTAATCCATTGAAATTTAAATAAAGTAACTTTGTGTTGTGTGTTTTATTCTATGTTTCAAGTTCTATATTTAGCTTCCACATTAATCCATTAAAATACAAATATATTAAATACATAATTAAAAAAAAATATGGTGGTTTTATTTGATACCTACCTCATATAAATTATTTATTTCTATATGATATTTTGGTGTTCTATAATGTTGCTAATAATTTTATTTAAGTGTATGATCTTTGACCTAGAAAATAAAAGTTTTACGTGGGTGTTAGTTTTACCAACATTGGTATCACAACATGTTTCAATCCTTTTGAGAGTTGTTTTACACATTATTATGGGTAGAAAACATGATAAGGCATCTTTAAACATAGGATAAGTATTTGTTAGAAGGTGTCAAGATATAAATTGTAGTAAAAGTGATTTTTGTTGTATATTTGGGATAAGATTTACATGTGTAAAGATGTTGTGATAGAGTATCTATTTTGAGTCTATTATAGGATGTGAAGATATGTCACACAAAAATGGAGGAAACTCCACAAATATAAAACTTGGAAAAAATATTATAGGAAGTCTATGTAAAATTGGAAATAATGGAGGATACACAAAATGAAGATGGTGAAGTTGGAGATGAAGAAGAAGAGATGTTGGAGATGTTTATTTCCTTGCAAGAAAATTTGGATTTATTAGAGAGAGGACAAGCTATAGAAGAGAAGACACTAGTAAAGGTAATGATGGAATGAGGTAATCCCACTAGAAATATAATTTTGTTATGTGGTAAAGAAAGGCCAAATGATCTCATTTAATGTATATTTGAGTTATAGACTTAATTTTAAGAAGAAAATGTTGAAGACCCCATGAGGGTAAAGGTTGAAAGTAAGAGGTTATGTGGAGTTACAACTAAGCATTATATATTTATCCAAAAGAGGAGATAAAATGAAATAAAAAAGAAGGTGATAAGTTGGTAACATATGGTCTCAAAGTTGATGGGTCATGCTTTTCACCCAATAATTCAATTAGAGTGAATGAATAAGCTTCATGTCTTGAACCTTGAGAGATAAGACAAGAATAAGGTTTCCATAAAAGGAAATATGAGAGGGAAATTACCATGTGATCATCTCAAATTTATTTTAGAAAGTATAAAAAATAAGAATATGAATAAGGATAATGTGGTTGTCTTGAAGGAAAAAAAGAGAGTGATGATATCATGTGAGGATCTTAAATATGATTTTAAAAATAGCGAGGAATAAAGTTGTGAGAATCCCAGAGAAGGAGTAATCTTGAAGGAGGAGGTAGGTATGATAGGTGTTGAACTAGAAGGAGAATAAAAATTATTTTATGATGGGAAAATATTGAGGTATCCTATAAGTGGGAAGAGGAAGAATCATTTTTGGTGAATGAAGAAACTGCATTTGTGTTTTCTCTTTTAAAAGGTATAAGGGTTGAGGAAAAACAAGAGAATACACGTGTTATTATGAAAGAAATAATGAAATTTAAATGTATTTGAAATAATAATAATAATAATAATACCTCAATGGGATGGAAATATATAGAAAAATATATGCATCAAATCTCAATCTTGAGAGATAGATAGAGAGTGGAATGGTGGAAGACAAAGTTCATAAATTAGTGATAGAAGTTGGTCTAAAGATCACTTATACAAGGAAAGATGAATAATTTAAATCATGTTTAATAAATTAAATTAAGGTTATAGATATGGTGTATATTATTATACCAAGATCATTTACGGATTCAAGTGATGTTGAGCGTGTAGGAGTAACCCACATAGGTATTATAGAAGAGACTCTTATGAGTCAAGGTATGTATTTTCATATATGGAAAAAGATATTGAAATACTATTTTAATATGGAATGGATGAGGTAAAAAATATAAATGGGATGAGAATGTATTAAAAAATAAAAAAAATATAAGCATAGCTTTGAAGGGAGAAGAAATAACTTCTCTATTTATAAAGGCTACTAAATACTATAGGCTTTATAATTTATAAAAATTGTTTTTGCTTTATTTGATCCATTCCTCATATAAATCACTATGTTACATATGATATTTTGGTGTTATATAATTATGATAATAATTTTTTTTAGTTTATGATACTTTTCTTGGCATAAAAAAATTTCTAGGTAGGTGTTTGTTGCACTAGGTGGTTACAAATCCAATTCCATGAATCAAAATCAAGTATTATATATAGGATTTTACAATGTATATTAATGTGAATTTTTATTTATATCATATCAAAAATATATTTTGTGTTAAATTAATTAAAATAAAAATTAATCATCATACATCTATAGACATACAATGTGGTATCGATAATACTTTATGGTACTAGACATATTTGTAGTATCCTCTAAATTTTAATTTTTTTTTCAGTTTCTTAGATAGATGTTTGGGGATGAAGAGTAAATATATTATAAAAAATTTCATGGAGTATCATAAAATAATAATATAACATGAAAACATTCATGATCCACACCCATACCAACTCTTCACAATTTATAGGGAATTAGATGAAAAGATCAACACAACATGGGGGATAAACCCTTAGCATAAACTACAACAAAGAAAGATGAAATATTGTATTTATTTTTTATAATTAATTTAATAAATATTTATAGAAACATTGATATTTTAAAAATGTCCATGGGACCAAAAATAGTCAATGGGACCTCGAAACAAAAAAAAATAGTTCTAAAGTAGTGAATGGAAAATACTGCTTATAGATTAATTACAAAAACCTTATATTGAAATAAAATGTAACACAGATCCCTGTATATCATGATTTTTAAAACAAAAAAATTAAAAATAATTTGTTGAATATACACTAATAATTTTATATTTCATTGCATCTATATTCATTCCACTTATAATTTTGATGGTCTTGACAAATATTAATATAGTTTGAGGCCACTTACATTACATGTGAATGTGGATATCCAGGGTTAGATTATGAATTTATTTAGATAATATCAAATTACATAGTACTTAATATACTCATTTAAATTGTTAAAATATCTAAGAAATTTTGAAAGTCCATATAGATTACTGATAATATTACTTACACATAGAACTTGATTTAGAATAATGAAGATGTTAATGGTAAAATGGAATGAGTAACCACCTATTCCTAATTTCATATGTTATAATTAATTTTGTGCTTAATTGGGTAGATATGTTTATTTAATATAAGAGTTCCATGTTTCTTGGATAAATATTCATAAATGATCTTCCATGCTTCAAATCTCAACAAGCTGATAATTTTAGGGAATTATAGGGTTTTTAAAAATATCACATGCTTTGTAAACAATATTGCATGCTTAAAATGTAGTAAAATAAATCTTGTATGACTATGCACATGGGAAATAAATTAATTATTTATCATGGCATAATCATTTACTAAAAAACCTCATCATCTTGGGCTTCACTATAACCCATGCCCGTATAGGGATCATGTAAAGTTGCATTATGTACATATAATGAAATCCACCAAAAAGACATTGCCAAATACCATATATCCAATCATAATCCATAATATTTTTTCCCACTGACTTTTACCTCTTAATTTTTTAATTAAAATTTCTAGGCAATGATTGTATTATCTATTACACTTGTATTAACATGACATAGGGAGTCTCCCTTTTAAAATAAAATAAATAGATTAAAGTTTGTTTAATAATATTTATGAAACAATGTAACATATATGAATATAATATTGTGATCAATTTTTCTAGTGTAAGAATAAATTTTTAAGATATATAAATTATGTTATATTTTGTTTTTTAGTGTTACATTTTTTGTGATATATTATATATTTTTTAATGCAACTAAGTCAGATTAATCTATCTAATGTCAGTCTAATATTTATAATCCCATCATTAAATAATATAATACATATTAGTTTTAAATTTTTAAGAGGATTAAATTTCAAAAAAAATTATAACATAAATATCTTTAAATAGTAGGTATTAAAGTTGCACCAGGCACTTCTTTAAATATGGTTTTCATAAATTTTGAAGTGCAATGTTGAATGAATAATAGTAATATATTTTTTTTCCATAGTTTATAAAAGTTTTCCCATAAAAATTAGCTCTTACATGGAATCCATTTAAATTCCCTTCAAAATTGGAACCTTATCCAAGAATGTTTCTCATTTTTGTTAGATATGGTTAAACATTTTTATAGAATTTGCAGCTATGAAATGGAAGGGTTAGTATCGTGACTAGATCTACAAAATAGTTTGGGACAAAAATAGAAGGCCCATATCCCCTTTACATCCCCATAATTACCAAAATCATTATCATAAGTGAAATCACTAGTGTCACCTACATCATCAATGTCACCAATGACTGTAACCAGCCTCACATGCCATGCAAAATTTAAACCCAGGTAGGGGTGGACACAACCAAGAAACTTAGGCATGTCTTGAATATCTTTTATGACTTTTATCTACTCAACATTTTCCTTTAAATGGTAATTATATTTTAATATTCAAAGGAAGAAACATTAGATAAATCATATATATTTATTACAATGTTAGCAGGAAATCTAATTTTGAGCATGATCAAATATGGAATTAGTATATTTTTTAATAGGACATGAATATTAAATGTTATCTATAAATGTTGAATTATTTTATGTGATTCAAATATTATACATCATTGATTTCCAAAGAAAGAGTCAACTATTCTTTTTAGGTGAATCTCATTAGTTTAATAGTCAACTAAAATGGAGTTTTAGCTTGAATTGGGAATGCCATTATGATAACATTCATATTGGAAATAGAAATTGAATAAAAGATATTAATACTCAATATTACAAATATTTTAATTACAAATTGAATTTAAAATTTATTTAGGACTATTTGAACTACAATGGTGTTATGTGTCCCTTCTAGAAATTTATCAGTGCCACATGACCAAACATCAAAATATTATGAATAAATTAATACTAAATTTTGAATAGAAAATTTTATGTGCACAATATGATTTAAATTGGTGATAATGTAATCTACATGGCATCATTACATAAAGTTTACTTGTTAAATACTTTTGTTTGCATCCTTTATCCACTTTAAACGTTATGAATTCATTGAAGTATGAGATTATGATATTTGGCATCATCACACAAAGTAACATCATTTTAGACTTTTATTCTCATTGTTACCCATTTTAAAACATACGATGGAATTGAGCGATCAGGATGTGACATTTTTATGTGAATAAAAATTATCATATAATTTTTTTATTTGAAACTTTGATTTGGATTCTTAATTGATATAAATATTGTATCATTATGTATAATTGGCATATCCTTATTCTACATAAGTCTAACATATTAAGAATATTATCAATTAACAATCTAATATTATTCCTTATATTATGTAAAATAGACCATTATTTATATAGAGGCATGCTTAGTACCCTCAAATTATACCATGTTCTCATAAATGGCTATGTAATGAGGTAATTCCCCATGTATACCTATTGAATCAAAAGTTGTGTCCTATTCATGGTTTGTATTCTTGGTTTGTTCTATATCACTAAGTATTCCTTGGATTTAGTGTAAATAATAGGTTCAAATTTATCATGATCACCTCCCATGGTTGATTATTTCTTCCTTCTCAAGTTATTACTATAAATTGGCTTTGGATTGAGTTCATTTTGTCCTAAATATATCATGACTAATTTTTTAATGATGGTGAATCTAGGTCCTTTCCTTCTATGATTTGAGTTTGGTTTAGTTTCCTTACAATGAGTAATAAGATCATTGCATGATATTTCATGGGCCATGAGTATTTTAATTAATTAATTACCATCATTAGATTACCCTCCATTCTCAATGGTTGTGAATATTTCCATGCCATTTGAAATGACTGTGATTGTGTGGATTGGTAAGTATTGTAGCTTCTATCATCGATTAAAAGAGGAGATAAAAACACAAATATTTGTCATGATATCTACCCATTTATTACCTTATCTATAAATATGTGATATTGATACCTTTTAAAAAATTGTAAGATCCTTTTAGCATCCTCATTTTATCTTTGGATAGACTAAGAGGGTATAGTTTTTCTCAATTTACCAATAAATATGTTCTTAGTAATAAAGATTTTGTTACTCAATTTTTGTGAGTCTTTCAAACATATTTATAGTTATCAATAATTAATTATTATAATTTCCCATTATTTTCATGATATTACACTAAGATCATATTTGAGTTGGACGTTATTTATTTTGTCATATCACCTTACTCACATGTTCTTATTTTTATATAACTTAGAATTATTCCTAGAAAAAAACATATACTTAGTAGATGAAACTTAAATTATATTTAATAATTATTTTATATATTTTATTTCATCTCACATTTATTTTTAATTTTTATATCTAATAGGGTATTAAATATTTTTACTTTGATCTCATGTTTATTCTTTGTGTTATAGCATCAATGTCTCTTTCATTTAGAGGGAATGATCATGTGTACTTGTTTTAAAAAGCCACAAAAGTTTTATAGGGAAGATTGTATCCAAGAAAAAGGATACTACATTGTAGATATGTGGGAAGAGGATTTGTTGTTGTCATTTTTGACATGGTTTTGGATGAAGAAGTATAATTTCCTTATTTAGTTGATGTATTTGAAACTTGAGCATATTTCAAGAAAAAAAGATACTACATTCCATGGGAAGAGAGTGATTTGTCAAAGAATTCATATCCAGCCATTCCCATATTTCATATTGATTATAATATTTAATGACTTAGAGGATTATAGTACCATATAAGAGGGATATTCTAGTGATGACAATGAAATAAATATTAATTATATAGGACCTAAATATAGAATTGATTTTTACATAGAAAATGTTGTTATCAAACACAAATGTTATAGTAGAGAGGATGACATAGCCCAAGGTTTTTTAACTCATGTTCTATAAGATCATAAAATTATTTAAAAGAGATTACAACCCTTGATAATTGGTGTAATGCTTGAAAATGTGGCAAATTTATGTTCTAATTACTCAAACTTACTACAACTCAATAAATTAATAGTTTGGCCAATAAAACATTTGGATTTATATGAAAGAAGAAGCACCCTTATCATCAATAAAAATAATGCTCATATGGATGGTCTATAACCTATGCATATAAGTGAAAAAAAATTAAATTTCATGGTATTTTTTACCAAATTGATCTATTTGTGCTCATCTTGGAGAAATTATGTTACAAAGGTAACAATTACAAATTTACTTGAAGGATACATGGTAAATTATTATGTATTGGATACCTGCACCTTTTATGTTCATGTTTATAGAGTATTCAACCATCCTTACAAAGGATGCTCCCTATCTAAAGGATCTCTCATACAATGGCTTATTAGGCAATTGGATGACATAAATGGTTATCCTCTAGATGTGATACTCAAAGAAGTAACGAATGAGGTTGAGGTGAAAATGTGATATGCATTAGAAGAGTGTCAACCATAAATAGTATATCTAGTTTATTGTGATGCCATTAATTACAATTATTCCAAAAACTTGATCAAAAAACCCTACAATGCTAAAAAATGTCAAAATTTGAAATCCCCTCTACCCAATTCATTAGATCAAAATGTTTATGAGGATATACAATGGTATTTTGTTAAAAATGAAGTGGATAATGTGAAAAATCATTATTTGAAATTGTAATATCTCAAAAAAATTCCCCCATCTTCAATCACATTTCTATGACACAAAATTAGATCCATGAATGAAAAAGACAAATAATTTAATTTTAGATGCATTAACAATAAATTCCATATTCAATGTGGGTTATGAATCTATGGAGGTATATAAAATTAAATTATATGTGATGGATGTTTGTCCTAATACATGACACAAATCTTATGCGTACCCAAAGAGTACCTTATATAGTCATAAAGTAGACTAGATAAATGGTCACAAACATATAATAAATGGTAACACTAGGAAAAAGAAAGAAAGTTCAAATACTATTGTAATAGTTGCATGGATATCAATAATAGTTGAGATAAATCTAGACATTTATCTACATTTAACTCACTATGTATGATATGATGGAATTAAATTTCCTCAAAGGCTACTTCCTACATTTTATACCCATAATTTAATGCAAAAGAAGTGTAATAAAGATCTCAAATTGTTGAAATTCACACTAATGTTACAACCAAGTTTCAACAAGAAAATGACCAAAATATCTCAACAAGTTTTGATTAAAAATAAAAATTCATCACCAATTATGATGAGTGTACATATATATACAACAACCGTAGAGCCACCACATGCCATAAGCACACTAAAAAATTGAAGAGGAACAAACATGGAATAATGAATACATTCAAATATGTCATGAAAATTACTACTCCCATAGGTTATAATAAAAATATAAACCTTAGGTATTCTTGAACATTGTGCATGATAACATGGGTAAAATGAAAACTTCCATACCAAGGATGGAAAAAAAAATCAATGAGTAATGTTGTGAACCTTCTAGTTACTTTGACAGGTATGCTTACACATGGACACAATACTATGGGTTTTATCCACTTTATCCTACCATTTTTTGAACATGGAGAAAAATACACTATCACATCATTGGATTTATGCCTTAGGAATATCTGAGAACTTATCATTGATGAGTATGGGGATTTATTTTATACTTATGGATCATCCAAAAGACCATTGCATGATGCACTATTACAAAATGATATGTATGATAAGTGTAAATGGTATAATGAAACACTTGTCCATGTTAAATAAATTAATATTATTTCTAGTACAAGTAATTGACTCAAAAATCAATCACTGATACTTTACTTACAACAAGATAATGCTTTCAGTGATAAAAAGAATTATACCTTATTTCCATTTTAATCAATGTTGATAGAAATAATGGTATTCAAAATTTTGTATATAATCTTCCTCCTAGTGGGACACATCGGTGAGGATGTAGATTGTAATTTTGTTAAATTAACATCATCATTATGGAAACTAGACACATTTTATTTGCCACATGTCATAAAAACCTATAGAACATGACACGAGGGATCAATTAAATTCAATACTTATCTTATTGAGGAAGTGTATGAATTAAAATCCTTCAAGGATCCACACTTATTGTATGGAAGCCAATAGATGGTGGGTATTAGCAACCCTAAGATGTTCAGGTTCCATGTTATAGATGGTAGACCAATGATGGAATATAAATCAACAATAAAAGATCTCCAATGGTCTCATCCAATCCTAATGGTGAAAAAAACTTGAAAAATGGGAAGACTCCTTTATCACCTCTTAAATAACTCAAATAAATGAAATATTTGAAAAAGGGAATAGATGCATATATTAAACATTGAGGGAAATGTGTAACAATGGAGATAAAAAACACTGGCTTCCAAAGATAACATAATGGGGAAATGTTTTGTTTGATTTGGATATATCATTCGTAAATTATATCTATGTGTCAGATATTTGTCTTATCATTAATTAAAAAAAAACTACCATGATTCTAATAAAGTAAATCAATATGCAAACTTTCCTCATATATTTGATGACATAGACAAAAGATAATTTACTCAATATATTAACATGAACCCATAAATGCATGATGCACTACTATATTCTAAAAGAGGTAAAAATAAAAATTTATATAAGGTTGTAAAATATAAGTAATAATGTGATCCATTCAATAATTTACATCAACCATTTATAGTTTCAAATTCCATCACAACTATTCAAACTACCACTATCTATATTATTCCTATGTATACGCATTTGGCTACACATGTGATACTCACCCATGATTTGGGTAAAACATAAGGTTTCTCTCCTATTAATATGCCTATTCATACATATTCATTATATGTACATACTAATATGGTTACTCATCTGACATCATAATCATTTATTATTGTTTTAGCTTGTGAGCATATTGTTGTAAATTTTTAAGCTAAGTTGTTAGAGTTAAGGAAAGATGCTTCTAGACAAAGTCATTCATAATATTATTATACAATGATTCATAATACATTATCCATAAATATTTCATCTTATCCCTTACATATGTGATTTTTAGCTCATAATACTACATTTTATTATGGTAAATATGATCTAAAGAAACACCTAAGATATTTTCATACATCAGGCTTAGACTATGGTTCTAATGATAGATTGTTAACTAAGTTATTTAAAAAAAATTATTAAAACTACAATTTTTGATGGTTATATGATCTCGCATTCCAATAATATAAGGAATTAAATCCTTTACCTAATAATTTTCTAGCACATATTTTAATAAATATTAGTGAGAAATTTTCTTAATCCTAAATTTCAAAACTCAAGAAAGGATCCAATGAACGAATCAATGACTATGTGCTTCAATATAATACCATCCTTTTTAAGATAAAAAATACTATGGATTAAAATTATTTAAAATAAATATTAAATAAAAATTTATTCTCCCCTCTCCATTAGTCTGTTATGTTCATCAAAATAAAATCATTTGATAAATTACACCATTCGATTATAGATTGAGAATATACACATGTAGATTTTTATAAGCTCAAATTATGCCAAATTATACAAATAAATCAACTAAAAAGTTTAAAATCAAACCAATTTAATACAAATGATATTAAAAATGAGGAAAATGAAATACCTAATGTAGTATCATAACATATTAATTGACTTATCTTATCCTCTATACAAAGGAGGTAGTTTCCATGTTTACTTTAACATCCTCATATACTATTACAAAAGTTACTTGAGGATAAAATTATATCTCTCCGTCTCCCACAATAAATTGACATGATGAGTCCTACACCTAGAGGATATGACAATAACTATAGATTATATTTTGTGATTATGTATCACCTCGATCTTGTACACTTTGAAAAATTATACTCTAGTTATTTCTCTTAGATATATACATGAGTTGATTCAACAAGATTTGAATTCAATTTATATTTCTCCCATTGGCATATATCTTAGTCTAAAAATACTTATATTGATCACATATACATCCCATCTTTCCCAACATTCTTGAAATGTACTTATCTTATACCTTTTCAAGTTTTTATCTTGTGCTTATTCTCGTTATCCCTAGATACTAAAGTCTGGGATAGAAAGTAACATCAACATTAATATCCAATCCTAACA
The DNA here is from genome assembly GCA_037957365.1 of Torreya grandis. Lineage (NCBI taxonomy): Eukaryota > Viridiplantae > Streptophyta > Pinopsida > Cupressales > Taxaceae > Torreya > Torreya grandis. The sequence goes on along the minus strand of JARHVA010002245.1, from coordinate 2,538,750 downwards.
AAAGTGTCTAGTCCTTATATTCATCCAATTAAAAAATTAAATGTATTAAATGGTTGGCCTATGTTATTTTATGTGAGTTATCTCTTGAAAGGATTATTATAAATATAATATCAACCTTAATTGATTATCACTTAAGAAACCTAGTAATCATACTAAAAGAGAACTCAAGAAGCACTCAATTTACCAAAATATTTCCTATTATACCCTATTATTATATTATTCAAAGGAATAACCTAAGTATATGTATGAAGTACTAAAGGAGAAATCACAATGTCATATTTACCAAGTTAAAATCCTAGTCACTATTGTACTTGCTTTACACACATTGTATTATTCACACACAAGCCAATAGATAGGGGAGAAATATATGAGTCTAAGAACATCTTATATAGTATTGGATATATATGTATCACCCTTTGACATTGGTTTCATTTTTGGTTACCTCGACACTATGTGCCCACTAACACATTTTTCCCCAAGGTCACATTAAAGATGGAAAGCAAGGGTTTTGCCATTTCACTATGGGTGACAATCCATGACCTAGATATGAATGCACCAAACAAAAGGTGAATCCAAATACAAAATCATATATGTGGTCACACATTATTTGAGTATATATTCCATATATTACACTAGAATCAAAATCAAACAATAACATCAACATAACTATCCCATGCTGACACAAGTGTATAAAGAGTCAATGGAACCAAATCCAAAATATGATGAATTATTCAAAAATATCTTCCTCCCTAATTCTCACTTTTACCAAATTCAACATTTTATTATCACCAAAAATATTCAAGTACTTTATTTTATGTCATTTATATATTTAACATATTTGTGCTTTTTATTAATAACCCATCCTAATGTTATATATTCAATATATGGTACATCTGAGTTTAGTACATTAATTGGTTTGATGTAGATATTAATTCACCATTGTTAAATATAATTTATATATCGTTAAACCTATCTACCTAAGTAATTTATCCTCTTATCCACATTAGGTTTAAAATTTGGTGAACCTAATCTTTGAACATCAATGTTTCATAAGCATTCTTTTGTAGATTCTTATGTCCTACCTTGTCCTAATATTTATGTTCTTTTTCTCTTATATCATGCATTAAATTAATTTATTTGATGATTATGAATATGAAACCCTTAAAAAATATCTCCAAGTAGGGATAAAAATTCATTACTCTTTTATTCCTCCAAGTGCTAAGGCAAATAATAAATAAGATTTAAATGGTGGTAGCTCCTATACCTCTAATCAAGTCCATGCTCCAATCCTTTCAATACATGATATTTTACATCCCAATGGGGATATAAAACATATTCCCTTGATTTATATACCAAAATTTATCCTATATGGAGATAGGGTACTTTCATTTTATTGTGACAATTTTTGTCAACTCCATAAATAAATCATGGAGGTTTTGTAAATCATTAATAAAGTGGATGTTCCTTCAAGTTCATTGATTAAAACCCCTCATATTCCTATATTTTCAAATAATATTCCCCTTATTAAGTGTGATAATCCTTCTTGGCCTTCATTTAGTATTGATTTTTTTGAAAAGGTTAACCAATAAATTATGGAATCTTCACCAAGTCATATTAAGACATCAATAAAAAGGAAAAATCCTACATTTGTAGAGAAATAATAATATTAATGTTATAAATAAAATACATGTACAAATTTTAATCAAGGTGTCTCAAACGAAGGAGATTCCTACCACACCAAAAGAGGTGCCTTTACCAATGCTTCCTCAATCTCCACTTGCTATATATTTATAAAAGGTGTGTCAACCAAGTTCTAGAACATATCTTAACTATTAAAATAATACAACAAGGGTACCAAAATTCAAATATCCATTACCATTACCAAAGTATCCAAAATTCAAGGATTACGAACTTGTACTTATTTTACATGAGGATGATGATACTCATATTCCTAGATTCATAATAGGTGGTAGTTTAGAACCAATGATAACACCTATGTCAAATACCACCATCCCCATGGATTATATTATTTCTATGATGAACACTATTGGTTAACTTTTGAAAAAAGTTTATATACTTCATAATTAAGTGGCTTTCTATAAAGCAAATGCAAATATTACCTCCTTCAATAATCAACCTTTTGCATAATGTACACTTAAATATCCTTATCCACCTAATTTTGAATTACCACATTTACCTATATTTAAGAACTATAAGGATCCATGTGAACAGGTGATAATCTATGCACATTATTTTTCTCAATGGGAAAATGATGACAAATTATTGTTCAAGGTATTCTGTATGAGCATTTATAATCAAGATCAAAATTGGTTCTATAGCACCTCAAATATTTTTTCATTAAGGGAATCATATTATTGACTTTATATATTTTTATTTGGATTTTTACTACAATTTATATTTTGATCATCCAATAGTTCCTCAAAAATATTTTCACTATGAGATGTTGGTTTATATTTAGACTGTAGGATTTATTTTGATTGAGGTAAAATTTTTATTCCTCAAAATATGTAGATGTTTATTGATTCTCTTTTGGAAGGAGAGCAACTAAGAATTATATAGTCATTTTATTATCATATAAGGAAGATAACTATAAGTAAGATCATTGGTCTCAATCAAAAGGTATAGGATACTAGCTTGCAAGATGGAAGGCAAGATTAGTGATGTTGATGAAAGGAGTGATGGAAACATAGTCCTCATAGAAAATATGAATGAATCTTATTTTGATTATAGATGAAATTCCAAATCTAAATCCCAATCTTACCCATCTTAAAACTTTTATAATCCCATCCTTTACCATCATACACTTACCTTAAACCATCCTTATTTATCCTAAAACATGCTTACCCATCCTATTCCTATTTAAGTACATCCTAAACTCATCCTAAATCATCATACACCATCTTTAATTGCCATTACATATCCAAACACATCCTGATCCATTTAACCCCAAACCCATTGAAACCCATTCAATACATGACATCATAAAACCATCCTTCTTCCCATTTTGACATTGATAAGGAAATGGAAATATATTGAGACATGTTATTATAAAAATCTTTGTGTATACTTGCAATAATATTTTGATGACTAGACACTTGGTTCATATATTATGTATTTCCTAAAGTTATATTCTTAATTCCAATAAATTATTATTCATCCATACTCCATATATAATGTATTCCTTCCATCCCCTACCACTCATTCTTCAGTGCTAGAATATGGTTTTTCCTTTGTCATTATTCCTTGTAAATACACTTATAAATACAAAAAAATTTAAAAACATTACAAACTCCAACAAACACCAAAACATTCAAAAAATAAAAAATAAAAAAATAATCAAAATATCCCTTGTCCTTAGTTACGTACCCTATTCATTCCTTATACAAATTAATCATCAAAGAGTTCAACATTATCAAAAATTACATATGCTAAAGGGTTTTACTCTAGTCAAGGACATCCAAAAAAGTCATTTTATTACTTGTTTTAGTCATTTAATTACTCATTTATATAGTCATTTCCTTTATTTTACATCATAAGTGTTTATTTGCTTCTACAATGTTTGTTTACTTCCATGTTTATTTTACTTACATCATTTTCATTGTTTCAAACATCTCTTTTTATCTTATCTTTATCATCATTTTTTGTGTCTAGGTCACTATGTGCATTACTAATGGTTTTGTTATGATATTCTATATCATGATGCACTGAGTTTTGTCCTTGTGAATGTTTTATTCCTTACGCTATCACATGATAGTCATTAATGTTTTTATATACCTTGATGCATATTTTCATGTGCAATATCAAAACTTAGGTTTCAATTCTTACTCAGTTGGAATTACTATTGGAAATCCAATGCAAGAAGAAAATGAAGACAAGGTATATATCAAACCATCTCATGTTATCATATGAAGCATTTATGTGTCATCTTATATAAAGTCATTACAGTTACAAAATCATTTCCCAATGAATTTTCCACTCTATTCAATGAATTCATCATTTTTCATACCAATTTCATGATTTTGATAATTTCAAATTTCTGCTTTTCTAAGAATTTAACTACATAAAACTAATTTTTTAAATAATAATCTCTCTCTTCCATCCATCCTTATCTAGTTCATGATGAATCATTTTATCCATCATAATTAATCCATGTAGTTACTTCCTTTCCTTGTTAATGCTTGCATATCAATCATCCACAATCATTTCCTAATCTTTCCATTCAATATCTTACACTTGTCGATTGGCATTGATAAAATAACAATATCCATCATTTCTCCATCAACCCATCACTTGCTCAGTTAATCAATCAATCAATTAGTCAACCAATCTAAGATCAAAACTTTATAATGGGATATATCATTCCCACCTCTGTTCCTATGAAACATGATTCATGCGTCACCTCAAAGCATGAAACATCTCTTTGGATATATCACTTCCCAATCTGATCATAAAATATATCATTACTTGGGGGAAAATCAATCCATTATCTAATCACAATGTGCAATCATTAACTTAAGTATGCTAATAACATCCATGGGTTAATCTTACATTACATACTATTGAGGTCAACATACCACCATTTCTAAAAATGGTGACCCTTATTTCAAAATTTTGCAAATTTTTGCTTTGAAGTAAAAATGCCACTTGATCAAATTTATTTATTTGAAGATCATCCACATCAAGTTTTTAGTTATCTTAATTTACATATATCTATTTGATATTTATCTTATTTTTACCTAAGATTACTAATGGTTACTTATTTATGTTTATAAGTTGTAGGTTTAATAGAGTCTCAACATTATGAACAATGTATAGGGTTTTGAGATTTAATGATAAATTAGCCATTTGATTAGTAATTATGTCTTAAGAGTACAATTGAATTCATTTTTGAGCATCTATAAACCCTTAGTCTAATTATTTTAGCCTAAGCATTTTAAAATTTGAATTCAAATTTACATAGATCTTATTATTTAAATTACATAAGAACATTTTATATTTGTTTTAAAACATAGCCTATATTTTATCCTAATGTCTTATTCATGTTTATTAACACAAATAAAACCTTAGTATAAAATTTCAATGCTAAAATTCCTTTCTGTCCTGATCCCCCTTTGTTCTTACGGGTTAGCTAATCACATGGTCCCTTTCATCATGTTCTAACTTAGCCTAAAGCCTTATCATAATGTTTTAATTGCATTTAATAATAAAATAAAAAACCTTAGGCTAAAAATTTATGCCATGTCTTTTACTATTTGTAGGGTCTTTTTATCATGCTTTAAAACTTAGCCTGAGATTTTATCTTGTTTATCAACACAAATAAAACCTTTATCCAAAACTTTATCCTAAGTTATCTATATTTCCCAAGCCTAACTTAGATTATTTTTATTACCCACAAGATCAATGGTGCACATTTGATTGAGTAATGATGATCTAAAAGTGTGAGATCAATGTTGATAATTTAAAGGACTCAAAGAAAGTGAGGAGGTAATAAGTGTCAAGCCTATGGCTCATGATTAAATCTTGAGCATGACCCTAAAGATTGATAGTATATGACTCAATGTACACAGTTTGATTGATAGTGTGTATTAATTCAAAACTTCAACATAGCCTAAGACAAGTGAGAAGGTGACAAGTTTCATAATTTTGGAAAAATAATAGTGAACATACAATGGAATTTAACCCCTTGGATTATGATATGATGGAGCACGTTTAATCAGCTAAAGATGATACAATAATGAAAAATGAAGGTTGAAAAGTCAAATACCTTATGAGAAAATGTGAAGATGATAAGTAGTATAACCATAGGCCACAAATTAAATCTTTAGTATCTTACCAAAGATCGATGTTACACAATTGAGTGTACACCTTTTGAGCAATAGGTTTGAGAAAAAGACAAAATATAATAGATCGATATCAACAAAGAATATTCATTTGGGAAAAGATAATCCAACAATGTGAGATGAAGGTCGAATTTTCAACAAAGCTAAAATGAATGTGGTAGTAACAATTGTCAAAAATATGAGAAGCATAGAAAAATTAGCTAATAGAATTTAACTTCTTAGATCTAGATTAATAGATCATGGTGATCCATGTAATAGATCCAACGGTATGAGCAAAGGTGGAATTTTTAAAGGATCTAGACCTAATGAGGTGTTGACATGTATCCCAAAGGAAAAAATCACATTTTTAAAGCTAATAAATAGAATGACATGGTGATTCCATATTGTCATACATGTCAATTCAAAAGATTTTGTGGACCCAAAAAGGTAAAGGTATAAATGTGTAAATTTTAGCAGAATCTAAGTCATAAAAGTCACATAATTTGAATAATTATCACCATTAAAGCTATGTAAACACCTTCAAAAAATACTTAACAAGTATGAAATCCCTAATTCAACCCTATGTTCATCACAACCAAGATGAATAACATTGAATTATCACCTATACAAGGATATTCAATCTAGAATTAAATTATATTCCACTAGTTATCAAATTGATTAATTACAACCATAGCAACTTAGAAAGTTGTCTCCAAAGAAGGTGTAGATCTTTATTTAACCTTAGATGTAGAAGGGAGGATTTTAAAGGACATAAATTTTTATGCCACTACTCTAAATAAAGAGAGAAAATTTTTTCTAAGATTTTCTAGACCATCAAAGAACAACTAGCCATTATAAGAGAGGAGGAGAACGTGTCTGCAAAGAGACTATCCTACAACATAGTTGATATACAAATAACTAGTCCACACTATGTAGTGGTGAAACATGAGGTACTCCACTACTAGACAATTATTCTCCAATTTTTAAAGATGATAAAATTGATAAAGGCATGATAATTAATGGACATACTAAAAATAAAATGGCTTATATTTTTCCCATAGCCTTTGATAACTAATACAAATTTTTCAAACCACAATTAGACCTAACCTCAATATATAATTAGGCCAAAGAGAATGATTTAAAGAGAATATTTTCCCTATGGATATATTATGGGAACCAAGTGTTTTTATACATCACTAAAAGCAACCCCATTAGTAAATTTAGACCTTTAATAAAGATGATTATCAAAATAATGAATAGGTTGTGTGGTAATTCAACTGCTCTATATATAGAAAAAAATTTGGTGTCCTTTGTATACTTCATGGTGAAAAATAAGTTGACCCCTCATCTAGGTGAAATTATCTACATCTCCTTGAGTAGATAAATTTTTACAATCAAATAGAAGAAGAGAACTCATTTCTACATGATGCCATACCTATTGGATGCTCTCTATTTCAATACAAAGATTCCCAACTTTAGGAAATGATCACTTAGTGAAACTCAATAGTTCCATAATATTAATCTAAGTTACACATATTCAAATATAGAGATCACATTTAATTCATTTTTGACTACATCTATCCAACCCTTAGTGAGGAAATAATTGGTCATCCCATGGAGAGGGTTATCCCACTAGTAAGGAAATGTGTTGAAGCTATGGGTGATATCTAGTTATACCTATATTGTACAATCATTATAATTGAAGGGAATCAAAGCCAACCTCTCAAGCTACCCATCCATGTGCCTAATAAGCTAGTAAATAAGGAGGTTTCATATTAATTATTTCATGGCATTGATGGCTTATGTAAAATCAAGAAGAAAGGGCTCCTCCACAACCTCCCAATAAGTATTGGAAGGACTACATTCAAGCAATGGGAGAAAATAGAAGCAATGTCCAGACATAGAACATCCTTTAAATTTCAAATTGATGAGATGAGGTAGTGGGACCCTTGTCTAAGGGTTAAATAACATTTAAAGGTTAAGGGGATTAACTTACCTTTTGATCATCAGTATGGTGATTTTGGCCCTCTATACACAAAAGTATCCTCATTCTCCAAGGTCACCAAGAGATTGAAATAACATAACCTCGTGCCTAAATCTAGGCTAGATATAAATCACAAAGGAGATGATAGATGGTAATTGGGACCAAAGTAGTACCATTTATTGAGTGGTGCACCTTCTAAACCTCCACCAACTCAATTAATTAGTGCCCAAATAGTGACACAAGCTGAAAATAGACCAAAGTAAAGAAGGCTTGATGAGATTGCATATTCTTCATTCCAAGTAAAAGAACAAGGATCACCAGTGGAGTAGGTTAATATGGTAGCATTAAACTCTGGTGAGATATTTGAATATGCTTTAAAATGATATCACTAGATTATGAGTCAGATACATTATAATATCAAACTAAGGAGATAAAAAAGGAAATGAGATAGCATTTGACTTAGTTCTTATGGATCCCCCCAAGAAAAAACCTATATTGGCCATTGTTTTAGTAAAGACAAAGAAGTCCAAGGTAACTTTCACCCCTCCTTTGGGTCAATTTAATTTGTTTAGTGAAGAGAACTTGATTTATGGGCCAACCATCTTATAATGGTTCATCTATGGACCTAGGTTACAAAAAGACTCATATTAGACACCACCCTTAGGCCAAAATAAAGGCCATCAATATCCTAGTGCATGAGAGGATCAATCCATGGATCCTAACTCTATAAAATAAAGAGGAGAGAAGAATGGCTACTCCAATAGCACCAACTGAAGTAAAAATGGTTACCCCAGCTCCTAAAGTGATACAATCATTAGCAGGAGTCAATTTTGATCCTAAAACAACTAGATTATAAAGGGTAACAAATAAAAAGGTCATAGTTGGTGGAGAAGAGATCATTTTAAAAAAAGTAGAACCATTGACTAATTTGAATCTAGTAAGAGGATAGATGCCTAGATAAATCTATATATTTGAGGAGAATGTGATTGAACTAGCCTAAGCATAATCAAAATAATTACAAGTTTCCCTCAAAGGCATGTATTATCAAAAAGAGAATTTTAAAAACCTATATATCTTATCAGTAGTAGAGGCCATGATAAAGATGTTTGAATAATATTTGTTTGATATGTTCAAATATTTAAAAGTAATGAAATCTAGGTAAAAGGTGGTGAGTCAATAGGGTACTATGGCTAAAAATCTAGTCTGCTAATGGTAGAACTCAAGTAGAATAATAAAGTATTTGATCAGTATCTTGATAGAGGATCAAATTCCTAGATTTGAAACAATCAACTTAGATCACATAAACATGGCCATGGAAATACTAGTGGACAAGATCAAGTGTCTAAGTAAATGGTCCAAGGACTTAGAGGACCTTATTGAAGATGCAAGAAACTAATAGACAAAATGGAATGAATAATTGAGAGCATGATGACATATCCCACTACTCTCAGATCCACATGGCTAATCATTGATGAAGAATTCGAGTTGAGAGTTTCTCAAGTTATGAAAGAAGTGAAAAACAAGAGCCAAGAAAAGATTGGGGATGACAATATCAAGATCTTTGATGTGATCTTGAATATTGAAGAAAGGATATCAAATGCAAAAATGTTAGAGAAGATATGGAAATGTAATAAAAATACTTTAGAGACTTGGTGAGTCAAGAGGATGGAATTTTCATGGAGCCTATTGTTGATTTAAATTTAATATATGATCAACTTGCCAAGGTAATAAAGATCTTGCAATAGAAATAGGGAACTTCATTAACACAAGAACCAAATGGTTAATGTAGTTGATTTAAGAATATTCCTTTTATAATTTAACATGTATAATATTTTGAAAAGAGAATATTATTCTTTGTAAAGGCATGCATAATTTGTAAGGCACACTACCTATAATTTAGTCATTTGGAATGTTTAAAAGGATCTAAAATGATTGTAAAAATACATCTCTCCTTAAAATTTGACATGACTAACTGATATATCTCATGAATTGTCTATATAAAGATGTAATATCCATTTTAAAAATGGAATGAGTTATTAGCAAGAATGTTTTACTAATTTTGGATAAATTCAAGGCAAATAGGGAATTTTAATAATTTTGTGTCATTTGTTTGTGTGGATTGTATCATGGCTTATATCTCAATTGTCTGGTTTGTAATTCAAATTTGAATGATTCTTATTGATTCTTGATGTACAATTTTTAAAATGCAAATTTGTTAACTTGTGCCATTGTTAGCTTAGCTGAAGGTTCTTAAGTTGATTTTAGTATCTTTGTCTTTCATTGAATGTGCTTATTCTATTTATTTATAGGGTAAATATTTAAAGTGAACCAGGTCTCTATCTGCATTCTTTCATTTCCTTAAATGCTTGCCTAATGTGTAGTAGCATTGGAGCTTATGTTATTTCATGATATACATTGGTATTAAGTGCATACTTCAATGATATCTAAACTTTATCATAACATTTGTTTTAAATATCAACAACATCAATATGTTACTTCTCTATCCTACACTTCTTTTTTCCTATTTATTTGATCCATTCACTTTAGATTAACTTCATTGTGAATATCCATATTATCTTAGACTTAGATTTAATTATTTGAGCATAAATCAATTCATTTATCTTAGATTACTCTCATTTTCAAAGGTTAACTAGTAATCCATGGTTTCTCCCAATAACCAAACATTATAAATATTGTGAAATAGTTCACACTTTTTGCTATTATTCCACCATAGATAATAAGATTATAACAACCTATAACTCATGAATTGGATTATATAAATATATAAATGAGTAGTTTTTCTTAAAAAATTAGAACCACATGTGATACACTTTCAAGCATCAATAGGAGAATGCATTTTGTTGGTGCTAGTAGGAGGGCCTAGTTAAATCTTTGTAAATTTGTGGTATCTTTGCTAAGATTAGTAAATTTTGTTCAAAGGTCAGTGAGATATTTGAATTTTTTTTTATAACATAATTGTGTAAATATCATTGATATGCATGGTTTTAGACTAATCGTTAGGCTCATTTAGATGAAAATTGTCATTTTTGGAAGATTCATGGTAAATTCTTGCAAAGGTAAATTAAGTTTGGTGAATATTCCTCATTTAGAATTAGTGATGGAAAATTATCTCAAATATTGATTGATTCTTTATGAATTTAGGCTTATTTTAACTTAGATGTGTAAATATCATTCACCTTCAACAGTTTAGGCACATATTTAACTACTTTGTTTAAATATAGTTATTATTTAAAGAAAATTACATAAATTTGTGTAAAGATTGCTTAACTTAGTAAACATGGAAATCTACTCATAGGTAAGAATTAGACTATTATTTATAAGAATCAATTTAAAGATCATTCATCTTTTAAAAAATAAGGTTTCTAAGTCATATTTTAGATAGGACTCAATATTTACATGTTAGAACTACCAATAGTCAGAACTTGGTCAAGGTTTGAATCAAGGCTACCTCACCTTTCATTAGAAGATAATAAGAAAGAAAGCGTAGATAAAGGTAAGAAAAGGATTTCTAAATCTTGTCATATGTCCCCTATTCATGGTGTTCCTATATTAGATCTTTATCGAGGTACTACCTAATTAGGTGGATCTTCAATCAATGTGTCTGGTTAGGTACATGACCTACCCAAAATCCTAAGAAATACTTTATATATTTTAGTCCTAATGTTATTGTCATAACTAAACAACACATTAAATATTTCAAAGATGCTTTAAGGTTGTTAAAAGTATTTCTTGAAGATGTAGGATGCAAATTGTTTCCATTTACTTTCAAAGAGGCTACGTATGAATGGTTTATTAACCTTATAGAGAATTATATAACTATATGAAATGATTTTAATAGGATATTTATTGATTTATTTGGTAAAATCATCAATCCTTACATCTTGTATAAGCAACTTACCATAGTTAAGAGAGATTCTAATGAAACCATAAAATCCTTCAACTCTATATTCTAGAAGATGTTTAATAGAACCATATCTCCTTATAGACCTAATGAGTCCTTGGATTTAGAAATAAATAAGGATTATTTGGATCCCATGCCTTTTATATTTATTAATAGGTCTATTGGAGTCATAAACACATTATCCTTAGCCTATGTTGAAGCTATAATAATCAATGATAAAATGCAGCCTCAAGGTTAGCTTACATATGTTATTACAAACATTAACCCCACTTTCCTATCACTAAATGTCATTTTTAATGGAAATAATAATGTGCCTACCCTAAATAAAACACTAGTGTTGAACCAATTTCCCTTAAGCCATGCTCATCCTAGACAAAATTTGGGATTCTTGAAAAATAACTATACAAATGGATTCCATTCACAGGACCATCGAGATTTGATGCTAATGACTAGTAATAAAAATAAAGTTTATAACTCAGAGGCACCAAATAATGAGAATGAATCCATACTTAAGATGGTTAAAAAAATGATAACTAAATTCCTTCAATTTCAAAATAAAGTAGGAAATATTTGGGTAAACTCCAATAGGAGTTATTCATATCCAAATTTAAATAGATCTAGTAATTGGTTTCACAACGGTACACTGGTAACAATAACAATAATGAGTCATCATTAGGTAAGAATAATAACCTTAAGATAAATATTTGTGATGTTGATCTAACTTAATACTAAAGGCTCCACAATAATTCAAATCATGGTGTGTTGGACTGCATTGAATTTTGTAATGATTTTGAGTTATTTCAAGATGAGTTAAATACACTTGAAATTGGATCTAATAGACATAATTTTATAGGTATGTTTATATATTCAAGGTCATCCAAGTATGAAGATACAAATCTTTTGGTGGAGACATTTGACTTCCCATTCTAAAAAGAGAATGAGATTGAGGATAATCATGAAGAAGTGCATGCCTTTTAACAATATTTGATCCTTTAAGGAATAGGGAGAAAAATCAGCCCTTGAATACATCTAATCCACTAAATAATTTTGACATTATTTTTTATCCTGCAACTAACAATAATCTCAAACCTCTAAAGGGAAGTACATCTAAGCCTAATGTTTATTCTTCTCATACTTCTACTAGAGGTGGGTAAAATATAGTTAAGGACATGAATAAAATTAAGGATAACATCACCTTGCATGAACTGACTCAAATCACTGAGCAAACATATTTATTTCTAGAATCTCTATCTGAGAAACATGGTAAGTCATCTAAGACTATAAATGCTAATATTGAAATGTATAAGAACAAAGCAAATGACCCACCTTTCTTGCTTATAGTCAGAATCTTTGGTAAGAATTTGAATAATTATTTATTAGACTCAAGTACTTCTAATAACATCATGTCTAAAGCTATTTATTAGTAACTAGGTTTAACTCCAATAAAATCTAATACAGTTGTTAGTCAATTAGATAAATCTAGGATGAAAGTAATTGGAGAATTATTGAATGTTCACATGTAACTTGTAGTTGAGCCAAGCTTCCAATAGTTTATTGATATCCAAGTGGTTGATATTCATGATACTTATGGGATGATGCTTAGAAGATATTAGACAAAATCCTTGAAATGTCACATGTTTATTGATTTTTCCCATATGTGACTACCATGGAAGGGAGTACCAAATTAGATTAGAATTAAAGGAGAGCCCAAAGATGAAATATATGATCACTGAGTACAATGTTGTAAATGAAAAGGTCAACATGGCCAATTTTGAGTTAGGAGTTTATACTCTTGACACCTATAAGGTATGTGACTCTAAAGATACTCATGATATGCTTGTAATTTGAAAATTGTTTTTTGATGGTGTTAGATGTAAGTCTAGTTCTAGTGTAAAAATTGTCTTGATTAATCATATTAGAAAATAATTTAGTACTTCTTATAGACTTTGGTTTCCATACACAAGAAACTTGGTAGGGTATGAGGATCTAATATTAGGTTTACAATTTGCCATCAAACATAAGGTCAAATAATTATTGGTTTATGGTGATTCAGAGCTAGTAGTTAATCAAGTGAGAAGTAAGTATTAATGAAAATTATCTTACTTGAAGAAATATAATTTTATAGTTTGGGACTTAATAGAGTACTTTGATGCTTTTAACATTGTCTCAATTCCTAGGGAATAAAACAAGCTTGCTGATGAACTCACCCCATCTGTAGCTAATCTTAAGCCCAACCAAGACTCTAAACTAGGAAGCCTTAGTTTTGAATTTATTCATTGTCCTTCAATCCCTAATAACATCAACCATTTATAGGTACTCAGTGATGAACAATATATTTTAGAATTTATGAATATTTTAGGAGTGTTTGAGGCTCACACCATTTATGAAGACAATGAAAATTCTCTTGATAAAGGCAACATCAATGACAAAATTATGCAATTAAGTGACAATAAAATTCCTAAGGGCATGATTTCCATAGAAAGGTTATTTAACATAGATCAACTAGCTGAGAATGCCAAAATTCCCAAGGTGAATGGGAAAGATTATAAAATATTTGACTTAGGAACACAAAGCCAACCCTAACTAGTAAATATTGGTACAACCACCACTAATGAAGAATTGAGAAAAGATAAAGAGATGTTAACCAAGTATAAAGATGTTGTATCATGGTCATATGGGGACTTAAATATTTATGATCATAGAGTCACAAATCATACCATACCTTTAAAAGAAACTTGTAAGCCTTTTAGGCAAAAATAAAGACCTATTAACCCCATCTTGGAACCTCTTATATATAAAGAGGTTAAAATATACTAGATGCAAATATAGTGTTTCCCATTAGACACTCTGCTTGGGTAGCTAACTTAGTGCTAGCTAGGAAGAAAAATGGGTAAATAAGATTGTGTGTAGACTTTAGAAATCTGAATAGAGCTCCTAAAAATGATGACTATCCTTTAGCTTCTCTTGATCAAGTTATTCAAATTGTTAGTAGTTCAAAAACATCTTTTATTGATGAATTTTTAGGTTAGAACCAAATTATTGGGAATAAAGAAGATAGATAAAAGACTAAATTCATTATTAAGTGGGTCGATTTTGCCTACAATAGAATGCCCTTTAGGCTAATAAATGTAGGTGTAACTTTCTAAAGAGAAATGGACCACACTTTTCAAGGGTTGATAGGTAAGTGAATTATCATTTACATGGATGAATTGACTATCTTTTCAAAAAATAGGATCATATCATGCACTTGAAATAGGTATTTGAAAGGTGTAGAAGGTATGAAATTTCACTCAACCCCCAAAAAAGTATATTTTGTGTCACTGAGGGAATTTTTTTAGGACATGTTATAACTAAAGAGTGGATTTATATAAACCCTCATAGAGTAGATTCTACATCAAAAATAGAACCCTCTAATAGTATAAAGGAGATTAATTCTTTCTTTGGGAAAATCAAATTTGTGATAAAGTTTATTTCCAATTTTGTAAAGATTATGAGACCATTGAATGATATGTTGAATAAACATTTCAAGATCACATGGAATGAAAATACCAAAAAGGCTTTCAAGGACATAAAAGAAGTAATAATGTAGGCACGAGTGTTGATAAGACATAAAATTTCAAATGTGTTTTATGTTTATTCTTTTACTTTCAACCATATATTTGCAACTATCCTAACTCAGAATATAGAAGGATTTGATCATCCTATTGATTTCATGGGTACTAACTTTAAAATGATGAGTTGAATTACTCCCTAATATATAAGTAGGCATGTGCTTTAGTCAAGGCAATGAATAAGTTTAGGCATTATATCCTTAAAAATAAGTTACATGTAGTCCTATCAGACCCTACCACTAAACTCATGCTTGACTAATATGAATTATGGTAAATAAGAGGTAAATGGATGTTTGCACTTTAAAAATATGATCTAAAAGTTAAGACTGCTAAATTGGTAAGGTGCCAAGGGTTAATTTAGTTAATTTCCATTACTTATCCCAAGTTAAGTGTCATGTAGGTATAGAAATAAAGTTTTCAACCCAATGATTGGTATGTTATAATTGTTCATTTGCTAATAAATAAAACTTATCTTATAGGGTTTACAAGGGATAAAATGAGAGATTTAAGGCTTAAGGCAACCCATTTCCTAATCAAATATGGAGTAATTTTTAGTAAGAATTATGAAAAGATATACCAAAGATGTTATTCCAAAGAGGAAGATAGTTAGATCCTAATTACTTCCCATGAGAATCTTAGAAGTGGGCACCCATCAAGAAGGACAATAACACATAAGATCCTTAGGGTTGGTTACTCTTGGCATAATATCTTCAAATATTGTCAACATGTGAGAGAGTGTCATCAGTGCCAAATTTTTAATAGTAGACAACCCAAGGAAGCCATGCCATTATAGATAGTAATGATTGATAAACCATTTACTCAATGGGGATTTTATTTTTTGGGGGTCATCAACCCTAATTATTTATAAGGACATAAGTATGTGCTCATTACTACTAACCGCTACACTAGATGGACAAAAGTAGTAGTAACCAGATAATGTAGTTCTAAAGATGTGATAAAGTTCTAGGAGGAGAACATATGTACTAGATTTAGAACATTAGTGTCTCTAGTTTATGATAATGGATCTACTTTTATATACATTGAGATGACTAAGTGGCCATATGACAACAAAATTATTCTCAAGTTTTCATAAAACCATTACCCTCAAGGCAATGGTATTTCTAAGTCAATGAAAAAGAATTTGATGAATGTTATTAGAAAGTCTGCTATTGATAAACTAAAAACCTAGCACAAGTTACTCAAGTATGCCCTTTAGGTTGATATAACAAGAGTCAATCAAGCTCTAAAGGCATCACCATTTTTGCTTATATATCATCAAGAATTAGTATTCCCCATCACACTCAAGATTCTAGCTAACAATTATATGTAAAAGTATATGGAAGGAGAGGATTAGGAATTTGAAATTTCAAGGTTACTTGACATTATTCGAATGGAGGATGCAAGGGAGGAATATATTTATAATTCAACAAGCATCAAACCATAGTGAAGAGATGGTTTGACAAATGTTCTAAAATTAAGGTGTTTAAACAGGTGGATATGGTTTTTATTTAGGATAAAGCATCTAAATCTAAGGGAAAGCATGGAAAATTCATAACTTTGTGGATTGGCCCCTATCATATTGTTGAGATACTATGAGCCAACACCTTCAAGTTTAAGGAATTACAAGGAGTAGATTTCACATTACCAACAAATGGGAAATATCTCAAGCACTACTTCTCTACTACCCCACCTCAAGTCCACATGGAGTAACCTATAAGACTAGTTAGAGTTAGAGTAGGTAGGATTAGATTAGGTTTTTTTCCTATTTCTTTCTTGTACATAGTGCATGTAAATATTTGTTTGCTTATTTGTTTTTTGGTTATGTGTTTCCTTTTCATTTTTGTTCCATGATTTCAATAAGTCTTTCCAAGATAGTCTTCAAGCTCCAAGGCATGTAATTAATTAAAGGTCAAAAAATTAGTAATGAAGGGATATACCTTAAACAATGGTTGATCATAGATCTTAGAATGTGAGCTCTTTGTTATAATTTTAAGGATTTGGTAAGGGCTAGTATCTAGGATGGTTGTTCCTAAAATCCTAAACCTAGTTCTAGATCTATGTCTAATTGTGATAAGTATTGCTTATGTAGGATGAAAGTTTGAATTATTAAGACAAAGTCATGTTTTGACTTAAAAAACATTAATTGCCTAGGACAAAGCTTACAACCAAGGATGATTATCTAAAGATCAAACATTTGACCACATTCCAAAGCCTTGATAATATAGTTACCAACCTTTTTTGGAAAGAAAAACATATCTAAAATATACAAAAATAAGAGCTTTATTTTAAAATTCAAAAGTTCTTTAAGCAAAGGAGATTTTGGCAATATCCATAGAGGCTATGGATCCCTAGTTGGTAGTGGAAAAATGCCTTGAGTGGAGTCAAAGGTATCTCTATTAGGTATATGGATACCTAGATGGTAGCAGAGCAATGCCCAAGACTTATTTGAGCTAAATAATGATTATTAATTAACATCTAAATATGTTATAAGTTAATGTTAATGGTTAAGGTCATGAATCTATAAGTCAATCAGTAAGTGGAATCAAAGCACACATATATCATGGTTATGTTTTTATGTTTGATTCTAATTCTACATATGTGATACTTATCTTAATTATGTCTTGATATTAATAATGGTATGTGGAATAAATACCCTAGTTATTAGTCTAAACTAGAGTCTTTGAATTCTAACACATTGTTATGTTTCCCCTATAAGTTGACATTTATTGATTTAAACATACCCCATTTCTAAAAATGGGGACCCTTATTTCAAAATTTTAGAAATTTATGCTTTGAATAAAAAATTTGACTTGATCAAAACTATTTATTTTAAGATCATCGACACTCGATTCTTAGTTAGATTAACTTACATATCTCTATTTGATCTTTATCTAATTTTGCCTAAGATTACTAATGGTTGTTTTTTTATGTTTATAAGTTGGAGGTTTAATGGAGTCTAAACATTATGAAAAATGTCTAGGGTTTTGAGATTTAGTGATTAATTAACCCTTTAATTAGTCAATTATTCTTAAGTGTCTAATTGAATTCATGTTTGAGCATCTAAAAACCCTTAGTCTAATTTATTTAGCCTAAGACTTTTAAAATTTGAATTCTAATTTATGTGGGTCTTATTATTATAAAATTACATGGTAATATTTTATATTTGTTTTAAAACTTAGATTATATTTTATCCTAATGTGTTAATCATTTTAACTAAAACAAATATAACCTTAGTCTAAAATTTTAATGCTAAAAGTTCTTTATGTCCCGATCCCCCTTTGTTCCTATGGGTTAGCTAATCTCATGGTCCCTTTCATCATGTTCTAACATAGCCTAAAAAATTATCCTAAATTTTTAATTGCATTTATTAATACAATAAAAAACCTTAAGATAAAACTTTATGCCATGTCCTTTACTATCCATGGGGTCGCCTTATCATGCTTTAAAACTTAACCTAAAATATTATCCTAAGATTTTATCATGTTTATAAACATTAATAAAACTGTAGTATAAAACTTTATCTTAAGTTATGTATGTTTCTTGAGCTTGACTTAGCTTATTTTCATTACTTGTAGTATCGATGGTGCAAGATCAACATTGACAATTCAAAGGACTCATAGTGAGTAAGTGACAAGTGTCAAACCCATGGCTCACAATTAATGTTTGAGCATGACCCTGAAGATCAATAACACATAGTTGAATGTACACATTATGATTGATGGTATTTATTAAGTCAAAACTTCAATGGATCCATTAGACAAATGAGAAGGTGACAAGTGTCATAATTTTGGTAAAAGAGTAGTGAGCATATAATGGCATTCAACCCCTTAGATTATGATATGATGGAGCATATTAAATCAACCAAAGATGATCTAATGATGTGAAAGGAAGGTTGAAAAGTCAAATTCCCTATGATAAAATTTAGAGATGATAAGTGGTGCAACTTTGGGCCAAAAATTAAAGCTCAAGCATCTTCCCAAAGATTGATGATACATGGCTGATTATACACCTTCATATCAATTGTGTGGAGCAAAGGATAAAATCTAATGGATTGAGATAAATCAAGTGCATTCATCTCAATAAAGATGATAAAATGGTGTGAGATGAAGGTAGAATTTTCAACAAAGCTATAATTAATGTAGTAGTGACAAGTATCACAACCACAAGAAATATAGAAGAATAACCTAATCACGTCCAACTTCCCAGATCTAGATCAATGGATCATGGTGATCTATGTAAATAGATCCAATAGTATAAGCCAAGGTGCACTTTTGAAAGGATCTAAACATAATGAGGTGTTGACATGTGTCTTAGAGGCAATGGTCACATTTCAAAATTTAACAAACATAATGACACGGTAATTACACATTGGCATACACATCAATTCAAAAGATTTTGTGGACCCAAAAAGGCAAAGGTATAAATATTCAAATCTGAACAAAATCTAAGTCACAAAAATCACATAATTTTAATATATTCCACCATTAAAGCTCTGTAAAGACCTTCATAAAATCCCTAACAAGTATGGAAGAAATTATTTGACCCTATATTCATCACAACTAAGATGAAGAACATTGAAATATCACCTATGCAAGGATAATTCAATCCATAATTAAATTACATTCCACCAGTAAACAATTTGATTAATTACAACCATGGTAGCTCAAAAAGGTGTCTCTAATGAAGACATAGAGATTTATTTGACCTTAAATGTAAAAGGGAGGTTTTTCAAGGACATAGAGTTTGATGCCACCACTCTAAATATAGAATAAAAAAATTGGTCTAAGCTTTTCTATACCATGAAATAAAAACCAACCACTACAAGAAAAGAGGAGAAAAACATGTCTAAAAAGATACTATACTACAACATAGTTTCTATATAAATGGTTGGTCTACACCATGTAGTGATGAAACCCGAGTTACTCCATTGCATAGACATTCTTTCTCCCATTTCTCAGGATGCCAAAGTAGATGAAGGCATGCTAATTAATAGACATACTCAAAATAAAATGGCCTACATTTCTACCATAACCTTTGAGAAATACTAAAAATTTCCCAAACCACAAATATACCTAACCTCAATCAACAACTAGGCCAAAGACAATGATTTAAAGAGAATCCTTGCCTTATGGATATATTCTAGGAGCCAAGTGTCTTCAAAATTCAATAACAACATCCCCATTAGTTAATTTAGACCATAAAATAAGTATGATTATGGTAATGATGAATAGATTGTGTGGTAATTCAACCACTACATATGTAAACCAAATCTAGGTGCCCTTTATTCACTTCATGGTAAAAAAGTATATGAACCTTCCTGTCAGTGAAATTATCTACATCTCCTTAAGTACATAGATTTTTAAAATAAAATAGAAGAAAAGAACTCATTTTTACATGATGTCATACCTATTTGATTCTCTTTATGCCATAACAAAGATTCCCAACTTGAGGGAATGGTCACCTAGTGGAACTTAAATAGTTCCATAATATTACTTTAAGTTACACATATTCAATTACAAAGATCAAATTTAATTCATTTTTTACTGCATCTATCCATACCTTAGTGAGTAAATAATTGGACATCCCATGGAGAGGGTCAACTCACTCGTAAACAAATATGTTGAAGCTATGGGTGATATATATTTATACCTAGATTGTATAATCATTAGAGTTGAAGGGACTCAGAGCGAACCTCTCAAGCTACACATCCATATACCCAATAAACTAGTAGAGAAATAGGTAGCATATCAATTATTCCATGGCATTGATGGCTTGTTTAGATTCAATAAGAAAGGGCTCTTACACAACCTCCCATTAACTATTAAAAGGACTATATTCAAGTAATGGGATAACATAAATGTAATATCCAGACATAAAACATCCTTTAAATTATAAATTGATGAGATAAGGTAGTGGGACCCTTATTTAAGAGTTAAATAATATTTGAAGGTTAAATGGATTAATGTACCTTTTGATCATTAGTATGGTGCTTTTGACCTGATGTACATAAGAGTATCATCATTCTCCAAGGTCACCAAGAGATTGAAAGAACATAACCTCATGCCTAAATCTAGGCTAAATAGAAATAATATAGGAGATTATATATGGTAATTAGGGCCAAATTAGTACCATTTTCTAGGGGTGAACCTTTTAGACCTCCACTAGCTCAATCATTTAGTGTATAAATAGTGACACAAGTTGAACATAGGCTAGAGTAGAGAAGGTCTGATGAGATTGCATCTTCTTCATTCCAAGAAGAGGAAAAAGGATCACTAATGGAAGAGGTTCATATGGTAGTATTAGACCCTGGTGAGATAGTTAGAGATCATTTAAAAATGCTATCATTGGATTACAAGTTAGATAATGAATAAGCTCATGCTAAGGAGACATAAAAGGAAAATGGGAAAGAGATAGAATTAGACTTAGTTATAATGGATCCCCTTAAGAGAAAACCTAATTTGGCTATTGTTCTAGTAAAGACTAAGAATCCCAAGGTAACCCTCACCCCTCTTTGGGTAAATTTAATATTTTTAGTGAAAAGAACTTGATTTATGTACCAACCATCCTAGAATGGTTCATTTATGGACCTAGGTTACAAAGACTCTTGCTAGACACCACTCTTGGACCATAATGAAGGCCATCAATATCCAAGTTCATGAGGAGATCATGTTATGTATTATAACTATAAAAAATGAAGAGGAGAGAATAATGGTTGCTCTAGGAGAACCAAGTGAAGCATATATAGATATCATAGCTCCTAAAGTGACACAATCATCATTAGGATTCAAGTTTGATCCCAAGACAACTAGATTTCAAAGGGTAATAGATAAAAAGGTCATGGTTTGTGGAGAAGAGATCACTTTCCAAAAGGTAGAACCATCAACGAATTTCACTCTAGTGGGAGGACACATATTTGAAGATATATATATATATATATATATATATATATATATATATATATATATATGAGGAGACCATGCTTGAATTAGCCCAATCACAATCAAAATAATTACAAGCTACCATTAAAGTCATGTAATAACAAAAAGAGAATTTGGAAAACTAGTTATGTTATCAATACCAAAAGTCATGATAAAGATGTTTGTAGCATATTTTCTTGATATGTTGAAATATTTGAAAGTAATGAAATCCAAAAATAAGGCTGTGAGTCAACAGGGCACTATGTCCAAAAACATAGTCCACCAATGGTGAAACTCAAATAGTAAAATAAAGGATTTGATCAGTATCCTAATAGAGGATCAAATTATTAGCTTTAAAATAATCATCTTAGCTCACCTGAATATGGCCATGGAAATACTAGTGGACAAGATCAAAGGTCTAAGTAAATGGTCTAAGGACTTAGAGGACCTTCATGAAGATGGCAAGCAATTGATAAATAGAATGGAATAGATACTTGGGAACATGATCACAAATCCCACTAATCTCAACTCTATAGAGCTAATCATTGATAAAGAATTCAAGTTGAGAGTTTCTCAAGTAATGTAGGAAGTGAGAAACTAGAACCAAGGAAAGACTGGGGTTGACAATAATAAAATCTTGGATATGATCCTGAATGATGAAAATAGGATAGCAAATTCAAGAAGTGTTAGATAAGCCATGGAAAGGGAAGAAAAAAACTTTAGATACCTAGTGACTCAGGATGATGGACTCTTCATGGAGCCTGTTGTCAATTTAAATTTAATAGATGAGTAACATGTCAAGGTAATAAAGATCTTGCAACAACAACAAGGTACTTCATCAATATAAGGACCTTAGGGTCAAGCTAGTTGATTTAGGAATATTCCTTTTATAATTTAACATGTATAATATTTTGAAAAGATAATATTATTATTTGTAAAGGCATGTGAAATTTGTAAAGCATGCTACCTATAATTTAGTCATTTGGAATGTTCAAAAGGATCTAGAATGATTGTAGAAGGATATATGTCCATAATATTTGACATGATTAACTAACATACCTCATGACTTTTTATAAAATGTATTTACCATTTTAAAAGTGGAGGGAGTTTTTATCAAGGACTTTGTACTAATTTTGGAGTAATTAAATGCAAATAGGGAATTTTGAAAATTTTGTCTCATTTGTTTGTGTGGATTGTATCATGGCTTCTCTCTCAATTTTTTGGTTTATAATTTAGATTTGAATGGTTATTGTTGATTCTTGATGTGTAATTTTTAAAATGTAGAGTTGTTAATTTGTCCTACTGCTAGGTTAGCTAAAGGCTCTTAAATTTATTTTGTGATCTTTGTCTTTCATGTGAATGTGAATATGTTGTTTATTTGTAGGATAAATCTTTAAAGTGAACCAAGTCCCTATCTACATTCTTTCATTTCCTTAGATGCTAGCCTAAAGTGTAGTAGGATTTGATCTTATGTTGTTTCATGATAAAAATTGGTTTTAGGTGCATATTTTGATGATATCTATGCTTTGTCATAATATCTATGTTAAATATCAGTAATATAAATATGTTACTTCTCTTACCTATCCTTTGTTTTGCTTAGTTCTTTGATCCATTCACTTTATATTAACTTCATTATGAATATCCATCTTAGTTTAGATTTAGATTTAGTTCTTTAAGTATAATTCACTTCATTTAGCTTAGAATAGTCTCATTTTCAAAGGTTAACTACTAATCCATGGTTTCTCCCAACAACCAAACTTTATAAATATTATGAAATAATTCACTTGTTCTACCATTATTACACCACACATAACAATATTATCACAACTTTTATCTCATGCATTGGATTCTATGAATCTATAAATGAGTAGTGTTTCTTAAACACTCAAAACCACCTTTGATACACTTGCATGCATCAACTCATACCTTCCCACATTGGGAGAACCACATCTGACTTAATATCCCCACTTGAAACTTGTATACAATGGATTATTTAGGCAACATTTAGAGACATGTGGTCTCTAGGGTTAGTTTTGACACCATCATCCATTCGAGCCATTTCATCCACATTTTCTATCATCATTTAATCAAAGTGATATATCTCCTTATTAATGCTTACAAATATCAATTTTGTAAATATTTATCATAAATTGGACAAAATATATTTTTCATTTTTTGGCCTATGGATTACTATCATTGAGACATATCATTCCCACATCCACTCGTGATACCCCTGAGTCCAAGCACAATCCAATCATATATTCCATAATGTAGGAAATGTATCTTTTCCAATATCTTCTCTAGAATTTAATATCTAGGGGTAAATATTTTTACACCTAACCTCTATAATATTGAAAACATGAGTATTGAGAAAATTGTCTTTATTATTTTTTTATAGTTTTCTCATTTCCATCTCCCATTCTTCATCACTCATTTTGAGCATTTATTTATTTTCTCTCACAAAACCTTGTGGGTGCATCATCACTTTGATTCATTTTTGATCATCATCACTCTACTTCTTCTACTATTTTTTTAAATAGTATTACTTTTTAACATTATTTCAAAGAGGAGAACATTTAAACACCTAAATGTCTCTTAGTGTCAAAATGTATATAAATCCATTTAATATTTTTTTTTGAAATACCATCATATCTTCCTCCACATTCAAATAATTACACCTCATTTAACATCTCCCATAATTTTATCACTCATCAAAAACCAAAAACACAACTTTATCAACCTCTTATGAGTCATCCCATGATTTTTCAATTAATTTGACTTATTCTTGCTGACTCAACTAACCAATCCCATGTTTCTCTCAACTATTTGAAATGGTCTTCTCCTCATGGGTGAGAACTCATTAGCCACCATTGATTATTTAGATCATTTAATAAATACAAATAATCCTCCACCATTATATCTTCCTCCAAAAATCTATAAATAAACTTGAAAACCTTCATTTTCAAGAATCTTGAATCCTAGAATCAGAATCCAAACTTATCTTAACAAAGTTGTATAAAAAGTGAATCCAAGAAAATCAAACTGAATCAAAGCATAAAAAATATCATTTTGCACCAAAATTATTATTTTTATCCTTTACATTGGAAGGCTGAGCACCACATTTTTGAAGAGAAAATCAAGTTTACATCTCAATGTAGAAATCTTGCACATTTGAAGTATAAGTTTGTGCTCTTGGTTTTCTTTGTTTGTTGATCTATCTTTTCTTGAAGTTAGATTATATTATGATTATTTAATTTATTATCACTTGTAAATTTTGTTCACATAATTATATTTATGCACTTCAATGATACATTTACCTATACATGTTTCCTCTATATGCTACATGGTTACATTCATAGATTTAGAATTGTCTTACCCTTTTGAGGTGAACTAACTACCAAGTTCTATTTTGACATAAAATAAAATAAAGGGGTTATTATTAGGGGAATGTAATGATGAGATGGATTTGAAATTTTCATGGCTCTTATATTTATTAGGGGAATGCTTTGGAAACATGTTCTCTACACTCACATAATATATGGTACTTACACCAGTTTACATATTTAGTGGGGGCATGTCATGATGCATGGATTCCACATGTTCACATTTTTTAGATTAAATGGGGGAATTATTTATAATAATTTTATCCACATTTATTTATTTTGGTACTTATATTAATTCACAAATTTAGTGGGGGCATGCTTTGGAAGCATGTTCTCCACACTTACTCAGTATTCAACATATCTAATTTGCAATGGGGGCATGTTTTGTAAACATGTACTCCAAATTAGTACTTATATAAATTTTATAGTTATCCATATATATTTGGGGCATGCTTTGGAAGCATGTCCTCCACACTTAAAAAAAAAAATTGCATTGGGTACAACACACATTTATATGATTCTAATACACATTTGTGGTAGAATTTTATACATGGTACAATTATTACACAATTTTATCATGAGACATAGCTAATGTGTATATAATATGTAAAATGTGCCTAATATCAAAAAATCCAAATAAAAGTTACATTTTAAAACTATTTCACATACTAATACCCCATAGAATTTTATGGACTTTATTGAGCCAATCTATTATAGTAATTGGTTGACTTTTTTTCATGATGGGGGTGATTAAATAACTCAATACTGTCAAGTATTTAGTTTGGAATTGATCATCCAAACTCAATAGGTTATGAGTATCATTCATAGTTGAGATAATATCAACTACTATGTGGTAACTCACCTTATTTCTAAATTTAGGGGCATGTGCCTTCAAATATATCTCTCTCTATCTATCTATCTTCTTGGATGTATTTACTTAAAATATTTATCTTTATTTATCCTAATATCAATTAGAGCCTTACAATGATATATATTTTGATAAAATAGGTTGCCAATAGGCAACGTAGTTACATCAACACATAGGTGTACTCTTAAACCTTATTCTTTAAATTTTAATCTATTTCAAATACTTTTGACCCAGATTATATACATTGATTATACACTGTAGCATGCTCTTGGTTTCAAGTTAGTCACCAATAAAGCACTCAAATCCAACTGTAGCAAAGTACTCAAGTTCAACTTAAGCAAAGATAAGGTTTTTATACACACACAAGTACTTATTATTTTCATTTAAAATATCAATTTCATTATTATATTAAATCAAGAGAAATGTAGATGATATTCTATGGTTATGTATCACCTCAGTCTTGTACACTTGGAAAAATAATACCTTGTATGTTCCTCTTAGTTCTACATATTCATTGCTTCCACAAGCCTTTCATATGTTATATATTGTACCCCTTTGCCTATTTATTAGTCTATCCAACCTTATTTTGATTAAAAAAACATCCCATATTTCTAAAAAATCTTAAAATGTACTTATCTTATACATCTTCAATTTTGGATCATATTCCTACTCTCCTTCTCCCTAGACACTAACATTTAGGATGGATAGTCGCATTGACATTACTATCCTAGCTTGATGTAAGTGTATAATACCATAAAGTCATCCAAATTGAAAATGAAGTGTATTACAATGGTTGGCCTAAGTTAATTTATGCTAGATATCTCCTGATAGGATTTGTATAAATACAATATCAACCCTCATTCATTCCTCACCTATGAATCCTAGTAATCAAACCAAAAAACACTCAAGAAGCACTCAAATTATCCAAATATTTCCTATTTTACCTTATTATGATATTAGTCAAAGGAATAACCCAACTAAGGGTTTGAAGTACTAAAGGAGGATTCATAAGTTCATATTTTCTAAGTTACAAGCTAGGTCATTATTGTACTTTACACACATTTCATGATTCACACATAGGCCAACACATACGAGATAAATACATGAGTTTGAGGCCCTCTTATGGATTATTGGATATGTATTTTATTCTCTTTGATATTAAGTTCATTACAAGTTAACTCAATAGTATGTTCCCACTAACGCATTATTCCCCAAGGTCACATTAAAGATGGAAAGCTAGGGTTTTTCCATTTCACTAGGTGTGATAGTCCATTACCTAGATACGAATGTACTAGAGTAAAGGCAAATCCAAGCCTAGAAGAATATAGGTGGTTGATTCTTATCTATATATATATATATATATATATATATATTATAGGATACTAGCATCAAAATCAGACATTATTATCAACATAACTATCCCATGCTGACACAAGTGTCTAGAGAGTCAGAGGCACTAGATCTATAATCTAATGACTGGACTAAATATATATTCCTACCTGCTTCCCACCTATACTAAATCCAACACTTTATTAGCATTTTAAGTAGCCAACTAGTTTATTTTATGTCATTTATATATCTAGCATAGTTTTACTTTCCATTAATAACCTATCTTAGTTTTATAAATTTAGCATATGGTACATCTAAGTTTATCATAATAATTAGCCTATCATATATCTAATATTTACCCTTGTGCCCTATCATTTATATATCCTTAACACTACTCCCTAAGTAGGATAACCTCTTGTCCAAATTAGGGTTAAACAATAACAAATATTATGATTATCATCATTATGTTGGAAATTCTATAAATATATGCTTTAATTTAATGCATAAGATATAATATGTTGTTGTGATAAAATTATTTATCTTAACAAATGTATAGGTTATTTAGGACCACATCCAAATGTGAATGAAAAGTTTAAATTTTTTCAATCCCCTTACAAATCATGTAGAAATAAAATCTAGGCATAATTTTGATTTGATAACATAAATAAAATGGGTTTAATGGCTCCCATAACCATTAAAAAACTGGAAGATAAACATGAATACTTATACACAACAAAAAAAATACAAATTCCCCAAGTGTGATACCAAAAATATGTTAAGCTTATGTTAAATTCCATTCAATAATAATATAATTTCACTAATCATCAATAAAAAACATGCTTTCTAGAACATAAATAGAATAATTCCAACACAATATAAAAGGGATAAAGGGAATATTCCTCAAAATAACAATAATCTACCAATGCCTTAAAATTCTCCTTGGTCTTCTCTAGAGCCATGGTGTTATTATCAGTCCACTTACTCACTTTATTTAGATGTCTGCTTGTGCATTTACTAGGTTATTTAGATCTAGCTTCATGTTCTGTCTTCATGGTAAGGGTGCATTTGATGAGTAATTCAATGGTCATATCTGACTCTTTCTTATTTACATGGGTGAATTTACCTTTATTGACATTTTTTGTAGCCTTAAAGTCAAAGTTATGCTACTTGCTCTTTTTTTCCTCAATGACCAAGGCTCTTTAAATTTCTAAATCCTTCTCTAGGGATTATTTAAGGAGTATTTTGGGGTTTATACCACCATTTAATTTTATACCACCCTCTATTTTAATTCTATACAAATCATCCCTCAAGGATTTCATATCATTCTTATGTTAATTGAAATTTATAATTCCTTAAGAATTTCCAGTTCCATCTTTTTGATATTCATCTCCATCTCTAAAAAATTAATATTTCTTACCATGGTAAAATCCATATTTTCCTTATTCCTCTCATTATTTTTCACCTTATATTTGTCTTTCTATTTCTCTTCACCTCCTAACTATGGGTGTTTAATAGTTTTCCCATATTAGCCTTACTCTACTTATATTTCTTCGCAAAAATTTCTAACATTATCTCTTTTCCTTTGCATTTCTTCTTTTTTATACAAAGTGTTGAATGGATGTGGTGTCTTAGAGGGGTCCTCTTCCTAAGTCTCTATGGATTCCATTTAACTCTCCTCAAACTCCTTCATACTTTCCTCCTCCATAGGTTGACTAATTTATTTCCCCCATAGGGTTCTCCCTTCTTGAATAGAATAAAAATAAGCACCTAATGAAAGATTTCTTCAGTATATTTTTTTGAAAGGTAATTATAGATCTATCCAATGACCTTATGGGAAATTAGGGCATGATAAATTTCCATTTTTAACCTTGAAATTAGTTTATCATCATAAAATGGTGTGAATAAATAATCATGTACTTTCCCTCTAAGGTCAAGTACTTAATAATTTGTAATCATATGACAAGCCAATGCATTACCAGATATATTATTGGCTATCCTTTCCTCTCAATTTGGATATCCTCATCTACCTTAAATAAATATTCATTGGCTCACTCTTATGCCTCTTGTATTTTAATGCCTTAATATTGTTTTAATCCATATCAAATACTTTTCCTATTACTTCCTTAGTTAAATTTATGATCAAACCCTTCATTTGAACCACCCTCTCATCCAAATTCATATTGAAGTCTCTCAAAATAATAGGGTCAAAACTAACCATACATAACATGATATTATTCAAACCTCCTCTCATTATAATACACCAAATAGATGGGTCATATTTTAATTTTGTGCATGAAATTGTTTCAATTTTATCTTGATCACCTCCCATGACTATGGATATATCCTGCTTCACTTTCTGAATGAGATCAAAGTAAAACTTGTCACTTTAAATTTCATTATTGAGAATGATAAAAATATTAATTATCAATTTTATTAATTATTATTTTTCATGCTTCAATCTTATTGTTTGGTCCTCAAAATGAATGGATAAATCCTTTTATGGAATTTAACCATGTGTGTATTTAACCATTGATTAGGGATAACAATTTATGCATGTTCCTACTTTGGTACTTGTAACTTTCAACACATTAAGCATAGTGATTTATAAAATTTGAATAGGTAGATCCTCTACCTTAAGCCAATTTTTATAAAAAAGGTTATCAACTCTTAAGTTAGCCATACCATTTTCCCCCTTATTCCTTCCTTATAAACATGGGATATTCTAACCTCCTTGAACAACTGTAAAGGGTTTTTACATTGTTAATTTACTTACTAATGGTCTATGTGGGTTTATATTTATTGAATCTATAATTTATAATGTTCAAATAATCACCTTCAACTCCAATATTATAAATATTTAGTTTTAATTTCAATTTAATTTTCTAAAAGGTAGATTTGGACTCTATTTGACTAGTTTAAAACCCCATAGGTCTAGTATAGGCATCCACTATAACACCCTCAGAGTCACTGATCAATCCCCCTCCTATAATACTAGGATTACCTTTAGAAACACCATCAATTTTTATATTAATCCATGAACTCAATAGTTTTTTCTATTTAACCTGACCTGTATCATCTCTCAAAGGTCAATCAATCATTAAGGGAGTGATCTTCCAGTTACTAAATATGGTGGAGTCAATAGTAGAGAAGGGGTCTTTACATTTTGTAGCAAAATTATTCTATATTTCATTTATAGATGCTAATATTCTCTGAGTTGTGGAACTATGTAAAATTTTATTGTCTTTAGAAATAATTTCATTCCTTTCCTTCAAGATTCCATGAAAAAATGGGGTAAGGTAAGGTGACATAAGAAGCGAAAGTTGGTATCTTCTAAGGTGGATTCAATTAATTGATGAGTCTAGCATTAATTTGATTTAAACCAAGTAATATTAAGCTTCTTGGTAAGGATGTACATGGTTTTATATCAAAAATAACAATCCAAAAATAGGTCACTGATGGTTTCATCATTGAATTTTCACATAATACACCTTTTTGGGATGGGCAACCCTCTCTTGGCTAGGTTATCAATATATATATATATATATATATATATATATATATATATATATATATATATATATATATATATATATTTAGAAACTAACTAAAATAAAATATTAAATTTTGGTATGTGATTACTCATACACATATCCTTTTAATAAAGATCAAATTCATCAATGTTTAAGTCCACCAAGTAACCAAAGTTAATAGATAAATCTCCACTAGCATCAGTTGCCTGGATAAGATCATATTTTTTTATAAATATACTAATGTGTGTTTATTGTAATTTAATATTCAAGTCCCATAAAATCAGAGAAGTGGATTCACTAGTTGACTCAATTTGTAATATTTTTGATGTTTTTCTTCTGTAATTCTCAATCTATTAGTCTTTGACTTTTTATACAAAATATTTTTTGAAGAAGTTTCTAATTTTAACCCAATGAACCTTGGAACCAAGTGGATATTAGAAAATATAGGGTTCATCATAAAATTCCACCTTCCTCCCATCTCCAAAATTCCATTTTATATATTTTATTAATATGTGTTTACTTCCCATTATATCTTTTAAAAAATTAGAAACAATGATAGGGCCCTCATCTAGAAGGAAGTTATTTACCTTTTTTTCATCAATATATTTGAAATTAATTATCTTGGTCCATAACTTATCTTCCTTGATGACTTTCCAACTTAGTTTATATTTTAAATATTGGTTCATCCTCTTAAATATTATCATTCCAAGACCTCCATTCACTCTTGGAAAATAGACATTCTCCAAAGCCACATGTGTAATTTTGAATTTGTCCTCTGAACCTCTCTAAAGTAAACTTTTCTAAATTTGCTCCACTTTCATAGAAATTTTACTCAATATGCATTAAAAAGACTTGAAACAAATAGGAATGATTTGAATATAAATTTAAGGAGTTGTATTTTCCTTAATTAGTATAACATGTAGCCTTTCCATCCTACCAATTTATTATGGATCCTATCGATCAGTGGGTTTTATAGATATGAAGATATTCTACCACTGAAGAGTGGCATACAAATAAAAGGAAATTTTTTGATTCAAAAACATAAAATTTTAGATAAATTAGTGTATAATATATCCAAGGTGTTAATTAAAAAATATAACTTTTGAATTAGTTTATACATTATGTAGACATCTCTTCATAATCTAGTAAAATGTTCCTTGAAGCTTTGGCTTCACCCATCAATAAGGTGTCATAAGAAAATTATTGATGATTTGAAGGGTTGTATTAGGGATGATTTTAATTCAATTAATGGTTTTTTTAATCCTATAAAAATTTAAACTTCTTCCAAGAGTCTCCACTAACATCATGAAAAGGTGAGGAGATAGTGGATCTCCTTTCCCCAACCACCTACCAGTCAAGAAAAAGTCCTTTTAGAACTCCATTAATAATAATGGAAAACATGGGGGAGGTGATGAAATATAAAATAAACCCTATAAATACTATATAAAACCCAAAATAGTCAAGGACCTTATCCAATAATCTCTAAGAAATCCTATTAAAAGCTTTGTTCATATCTAATTTTAGGAACATGCCCTATCTACAAGAGTTAGTAATTGAGTATATAACTTCATGATTAATAATTATACCACTAATAATTTGTCTCATAAAGATAAAGGAACTTTGTTTATTAGATATAATATTTTATAAAATGGGTTGAATATGAAGGATCAATGTTTTGGTGTATTTTATTTTTAAATTTTGTATACAAGCTAATAGGTCTAAAGTCTTTCAACTAGTTTGCCCCAACTTTATCAAGAATAATAAATAGGAACATATTGTTAATATCCTTAATAATAATTTAGTAATTTAAAAAATATGATATAGTTACCAGTACCTTGGTTTGAATGATCTACTATAATTTCTAAAAGAAGGAAGTGGTAGATACATTTGAGTACAGGGCTTTGTCCCCTTCTATTGAGAAATGATTAAAATCTACTTCTTCCAAAGAAGAAGATTTTAGGAGGAATAATTTTTTTGCATGAATAATAAGCTTAGGGAGTATTACAAGTGATTTTTATTATTTTTTAATATCCATGGAGGATCTTCTAGATAATAGGTTCTTGATGCAAAGGATAAACTCCTCTTCCATCTTAGCTCCTTTTTCACACACCCTCTTGTCTTCCTTGACTAGTTCATAGTTTCTGTTAGAATTTATATTTTAAAGGGGTGATTGATGGAATTATTTTTTTATTTTAACCCTTTATTTTAACTACATACATATATACTTTTATCTCCATAAAAACTCTTCTCTGGCTTATATATTTTGAAATGTGTAGAGAAGATAATTCTCCTTTTTTGAGATTATACATTTAACCCATTCATATTGATTACTTCTTATAGCTTCTATAGTTTCTCCTTGATGTTTTTTTTGGATGAATATTTTATTAAAAAAAATTTATTCAAAATTTTTAATGTTTTATTAATGTCATTGAGTTTTCTTACAATAATAAACATGTCAAATCTAGATAACGATTCTTTACATAATTATTTTAAGGAGTCCAAAAGATCTAGGTGGAAAGTTCACATTTTTTTCAAATATTAAAGGTTGGTTCTTGATTTTAGACATTTTCACCTAAAAAATAATCAAGTTCTGATGAGAATAAATCATGGATAGAGAAGTCAAAGAACTATTGAATTATATGTTTTGATTTAAATAAATAATAAATCTATCTAACTTTAATTGAATCATTTTCTTTCCTAATCTTATATTGGTCCAAGTGAAAGGATTACACCTTAAATCCAATTAAAACAACCATACATAATAGATTAATTAATTTAGATCAACCAAGATATCAGTGAATTCTTATGATTTTTCATTTTTTCCATTTGAGAGAGAGGGAAATTGAATTCCCCAATAACCATCCAGTTCTATTTCTCATAATTCTTTCTAAATTATACCAATTCCATCTAGATATTTTTCCAACCTTGTTTAGAACTAGGATCATATATGTTAGATAATATCCCTTATATCTTACTCATATTTTGCTTAAATATTAATACTATGCAATTATTATTATTTATTCAAATAATCCCTTAAAGAATTTGGGTGTTCTAAAATATCATTAAACATCCTGCAACCCCATTAGTACTAAAGTAAACATATCTAGATTTGTTTCATATTTTATATATTATTTGGTTAAGGTTTTCTTTAGACATTTTAAATTCTTATAAAATCAAAATCTTTAGGTTAAATTTATTTCTCAAATTTTTAACTAATCTATGTTTGCTTGGGTTATTAATCCCTCTAACATTCCATGAAATTATATATTTTTTTTTATTTTGGTAAAATTCTTTTTAAGGGTATATTGAGTACTATTTACTACTTCTTTCACTCTCATTCTTATTATATTTTTTATTTTACAAGATTCCAATTGCTTCCACACCTTCCCCCATGGTATACTTATTTTTCCTCTTCTAGTATTAATGTAAGTCCATCGATATTCCTACTTTGGTTGTTTTTATTCTCTCATATTTAAAGATAAACATTATCCTAAATTATTGAATTTATTCTTGTGTCCCTCATTTATTATAGGGGATGAATCATCCAAATTAGATTCATCATACCAAGAGTTTTTCTCTTTCTTTTCCATAGATGGTCTGGAAGACTTTAGTGAGGTGGGACTTTTTCTAGGTCTAGCTCCATTATGGTTGTCTGCTTCCTTCTAATTTTATAGGCTAATAAAATAGGGGTATGAATACTCAATCTTTATTTTTGTGAAATTATCCCATTATTTTAGTCAGGTTCTTATTCATCTAAATACTCTTATCCTTGGATGTACTAAAATCCTCTTCCAAACTTTTATGAGTTTCCTTCTCAAATCTAAGGGTATTTTTCATAGTAATCATGAATAAATTTTTTATACTTATCAAAATTTTAAGGTTTGGTACTAGGATATCCTAATCCTTATTATTTTTAACTGGATCAACTATCATATTCATTGATATATTCTATGGTTTTGAATTTAATTTTAACATTGCTAGGTATTCAACAACAAGGTTGTTTGTTTCTTTCAATATCCACTAGAGATTTTTAAGAAATGGATATTATTTACTCTTAGGTAATTATTTATATGAATGAATTAGGATATTACACTTATTTCATATGTTTTAATCCCTCTCATAATCAATATTCTAATTCCATTCCTTATATTTGGATTTAATCTTTATGGAATATTGTAGTGTTTTATCAATTGAGATGAAAGCCTAAATTGATTAGTCACCATTATTATCCTAAACATATTCACCTTGTTTATGTAAATTGGTTGTCCTAAGGCCATTATTATTTCCATAATGACTTCTAGATCCCATTATTATAGTTGTGGTTATAGAATCTTCAACCACACTGAGATATCCTCTGAAGTTGAATTTTTTAGATTAAGTCTTGTTTTCCATTTCATTAGAATGAGGTTGGATTTTCCTAAAACCAAGGCCATTATATCATAAAATTATATAATATTTAAAAAAACAAGATAGATATATAGATTATCTAACTTAGTAAAATCAATGATTAGATAAGTTAATCAACTAGCATCCATTGTAATACACATTTATATCAAGAGAATAACCAAATTAGATCTGCTAAACTAAACCAAGAGATGTACTACCACACAAAACCAAATAAGAGGGATTTAAATCCTTTAGTAAGATGACATTATATGATAACCCTAACTAGGATTAAGTACATAAAATAAAACTAATCTAGTGCTCACCAAATCTTGGGGTATACATCAGGATAGTTAAACATAAACTAGCAATCAAGGGATCATTATAGGAAAATGGGGGCTTAGATCACCCAAAATTAAATATGGAGAGAAAATAAAACTATTTATCTACACTAATTTTAATCATAAAGGTAATATAAGAAAGGATGTATATATCTATAACACATATTACATATACCATTTCTATCTATCAAATGAAATAATAAGAGGTAAAAATACTTACCTTGGGGTGAAATTGTCAAGTCTCAATCTCTCCCTTGACCAATTGTTATTTTTAAGAGGTTGATGTGTATTTGTATGGATCAAACTATAAAAATTAGATCTAGCATAGAATAGTCATGCTTTGCATCCAAATATTTCCACAAGACAACTAATATTCTATCAAAGGCAAACCCCAAGTAGTGGCTCCTTCAAATGTAGATTTAGTAT
Source organism: Torreya grandis (assembly GCA_037957365.1). Lineage (NCBI taxonomy): Eukaryota > Viridiplantae > Streptophyta > Pinopsida > Cupressales > Taxaceae > Torreya > Torreya grandis. Next base: position 2,502,216 of record JARHVA010002245.1, on the reverse strand, counting down.
AATTATGAACTATAATGATGAAAAATTGAATGTTCCTCTCTATTGGAATGAAATTATCCTTGCATTTATAACAATAGATAAACCTTAACCCTTATATAATTTCAACTAAAAATATCAGTTAGCTTGATCCAATTAGTTAGGAAAATTTATTATTATGGATCGAACTAAGTTGGTCAGGATGGCTTAATTCCATAAAATAACTTAATATTTTATAAAAACATTATCTTAGTTGATTTAGTAAGAAAAGAGTGTAGTCGCTTAGCAAGAGGCTATTTGAAAAGAGAAAAGCTTAGGTAAATGTGTAAATAGGGTTTGTGTTGGTTGGGAAGTTGGATAAGCATGATTTATAATGATTTTAGGTAATGATAGAGTTGACCAATAATATTTTAAATTACTAGTGGTCTACTCACCACTTTCTTAGTGTACACTTTCATGCATCAACTCAAAGAGATCAAAACATGATAAATTCCACCAAGAGAGAAAGTGTCAATAAATGATAAATTTTATAAATATTATGTGTATACATATGACCCATTTAACACTCATCACATGTCATGAAACATGGGATTGTGCTTTAAGAAATAACATAGAAACACATAATGTTAAACTAATAAATTTTATTACAAAGTATAAAATAAATGATAATAAGGAATCATTGGAAATAATTTAGAGTGACATATACATACCTTAGCTTACCTTTATCATTGAATATTTATATTATATGATTTTATTATTGATCATAGAAGGTGAATTTAACTACTTTGGATAAACCCTAAGGATATAAGGATAAAGAGAAAAAATAAATAATCACAAGGAAATCAAAGCAGATGAACACTTACATAGTTGAATAAGGCACTTGGAAAATTGGTAAGCTGAGAGGATAATTGATAATTTATAACCAATAGAATAATGAATATAGATAAAATGACAGTAAGTTAGGTAATCTAAAAGTCAATGCTACTAAATGACTCACAAACCCAAAAAATGCACCCCATGTAAGAAATGTAACAAACCACATCAAACCAAGGACACATGAAACTAAAATAATGAAACCAACATTAATTAAAGATAAGTAAAACTTCATACTCAAAAAAATATGGAAAAATAATAGAAATGTAAACAACAGTAATGAAAGAGAACAATCCCCACTCAATCAAAAATGGAAAAATAGAAATTTAATGTAAAAGAAACAAAATGAAATAGTTTACAAAAGGGTTGAAACATAACTTTAAAGTCTTAATCACAACCAAGGGAAATTAGAGAAAGATAAATCAATTATTAATAAAATATATCATGACCACTCAAATATGTAGCTTTTATTATAATAAAACAATCTTATTATGAGGATATCTTAAAGAGATGAAGAATATGGAATTTATAAGTTAGGAAAATATTTCCTATCAAGGGTGATATGAAATGGGTGGTGGCGTGATGAAGGAATTACCAAGGTTAATAATAACTATCTAAAATAAGAAACTAAAATAAATTTGGCAAGACAAAAATAATATCAACATTAAGGACTCTAGAGAACTCTTTCTATCCAAAAATTTTTGGATTAACTAGTGAAGTATAAATATTATCTCATGAAGGATATATGCATGAAAATTTAAATGAACCCACTTTCCCACAAGATGTTCCCCTTTCATTAAGAACCCTTATTGAGTCATTGGTATACTATAAATATTAGGTATCTATGTGAGAAAATAGGTAGGAACTATGAATGTATTTCTGAAAGTATGAGAGCTCATACCCTAGTCTACTAGCCTAGCACACCCCAATGGACCCTAGATCTATCATGATCCCAACACTAGAGTTTGATAATTTACTAGAATAGGACATGGGCCTAATATTCATGACTTTTGATGTGATTTTGAGCTTTTAATGTTTATTTTTTCCTTTTGATCATTTCCTTTTATTTAAATGATTTGGATTTTGAATTTTATGGATTTTAAATATTACTTCTTAGTATGGATTCATTAAAACGAACATAATTATTATAAATGACTATAGATGGTGAACTTAGACTTGGTAGATAGGAAAAATAAGTTAGAGAGCATGGTATCTAAGACTTTTGTACTTGGAAGTTGGATGAGAGTGCTATATTTAAATTGACCTTGGTGTGTCCATAGTGTAATGTAAAATGGAGAGGTGACGGAAGTTAATGTGTAACAATTGAGTTACCTCAAATATAAAAAAATTGTAGTGTGAAAAAACTTACTATACTTTTAGAGGAAAAAACTTAGCTATGGTTGTAGATAAAAGTAATTTAGAAAATGAAATTTTGAGAGGAAAGCCTAGTCTTATTTGAGCTCTTACACTAAAACTCACAAAAGATAAACTAAATAGGTGTAAAAATAAAGATTAACATAAGATTATTTTTTGAGGAAGGCTTTGACATATCCAAGGTATTACACTATAACTCAAAAAAGGAAACCCAAAGAGGTGGGAGAAGAAATTAAGTTTGTAAAATAATGAACTAATGACCAAAAAGAGACTTGAAGATCGACTGGGGAAAATTAAAAATTTATATATATATATATATATATATATATACATATGTATATATATGTATATATATATATGTATATATATGTATATATACATATATATATACATATATATATACATATATATATATACAGATATATATATATATATACAGTTATATATATATATATATATATATATATATATATTCATGGGGACAATAAGGTCATATTTAAATTATTATGATGTATCTCATGAATTAAATTAAGTAATATATATATACCAAAGTAGCAATGACACGAATTAAGGATACTAAGATTGAAGGAACACTACACATTGCAAAAGTTTTGAAAAACCTACAAAAAGAACTACTAGAAAATACATATAAATATATGAAATAAATTTAATATACAAATAATAAATTATTTGAGAAAAATATTTATTTAAGAATTGATCATTAGTGGGTTATTTGAAAATATTTCCATTAGTTTGTAATTTGTAAGTACTAGGACTAGGAATGTCTTTGACCATATAAGGTCCCCAACACTTTTGAGAATATTTTCCTTCTTTATCATGGGTATAGTCTAGTTTGAGGACTAAGTCACCAATATTGAAGGTATTTAAATTTAATTATCTATTGTGTCGTTTATACATTCAAGCTTTGTATTGTCAGTTATATTGTAATGAACCTAGGTGACACTCATCTAGAAGGTCTAAAGCATGTAAATGGGCCTCACAATGTTATTCATTAAGAATAATAGTGTGAAGAGAGATGAATAAGCATGGAAACCCAACTTCTAAAGCTAATAAATATTTATAACTATATAGTAAATAAAATGGTATTGACCTTATGAAAGTACATATGCTAGTATGATAATCCTAAAGTGTAGGATAAAGATTTAAATGCCATTCAAAATGTGAATCTAAGATTTTATTTTGTAATATTTTGTTAAGAATATTGTTAATAACTTGTACTTTAAAATTTCATTGATGATGATACAACATTAAAAATTTATTTGTGATTTTTAATTTATCATATAATTATTTCATATCCTTATTCTTTAAGTTCCCACCATAGTCAAAAATGATAGTATTGGGAATTCCAAATTGAAAATTTATCTGATTAAGTATAAATTTGGATATCATGATACTTGTGATATTAAAAAGGGGCATAACTTCAACCCACTTGGTGAAATATTTAGTGTTCATGATGATGAATACATGACCATATTGCTAATGAGGTAATTTATCGATGAGATTTATTCCTCAATTGGAAAAAGGCCAAGGAGATTCTAATGTTTGAAGCTCATCTAGAGGAGAGTGAATAAGATAATCATACAATGGATAGGGATTGATTTTTTTTTCAAATGCAATTACATATTTTTAAAGTGTGGGCCAAAATTATCCAATACATAGGCATTTATGGGTTATATCATGTCTACTACAGTGACCATTGTAAATTCTCTGATGTGTTTGTTCAAAGGGAAGAAACTTCATCTTGAACAACACACCAGATCAAGGTACCTTCAGTGTTATGATAATATAGGACATCATGTTGTAATATATATTTCTAATATTGTTTATAAATTACATTTTTTTATCATAATAAATATCAATAGGATATGTATGACACTTGATGAACTATATGATGTTTTTGTACCATAGACTTTCTTAGATAGTGATAACTTCAATATGGTAGATAAGAGAATCATTGTGGTTGGTAATGAATATGGTGATTTTTGTATGTGTATGATAAATTGGAAATAATGAATGGATTTATGAGGGTGAAAAATAGGGTGGATGAAGTAAGTGAATTATTTATGGAATTTTTATCTTGTGGAATGGGTTCTATAGTGAAGGATTTAAAATATTAATTAAGGGTGGTAGTGATTTGATGATAAGTAATGAGATTATCAAGCTTGATTTATTAGTCACCATTGACTTGAATAAAAATGAGTTGTGAATCACCTAAAATTTGTATTTAAGGGATGTATATATTAATGGTGGCTTGAATTCCTAAGATGAGAGATTTGTACTCAACCATGTCATTAGTAACATTGAAGGTTTATCAAAAAGTGAGAGGTATGAATTTTTTATGAGGATAGGCTAAGACACATTCTACCACAACTCCTTATAGGAATTTACCACTATAAAAATCAAGGCTCTAATTATCTTCATGTATTTTAATTATAAATTTAGGTAATTTTTTAATGATGGCTTCAAATTTTGGTTTAGAAATGCTAGTGTCTAGTCATCAAGATTATTTGTCTCAAGGTCATCCATGAAATTATGGAAATAATATTTGAGTTAATTATATTGGTTAATACCTTCAATGTATAATGTTTCTTTATTTATAATAGTGTCTTTAAGATTATTGGTGGTTGGGATAGGAGATGTATCAAGTTAATCAATAATTACTTGTCCATTAACTAATTTTTGTGTAATTCATCATAAGTCAAATCACATCAAGAGAACCATACATTTTCACTTTCTATCACTGTGTAAAAAATATTTTGAGAAGAAGTGAAGAAGAGGATTAGAATGGATGATGACATAATTTTTTGGTAAAGCATGTAGTGGTAAAGCTTTTAAATTGAGAAATAACTAGCAAGATAGTCACATTTAATTTTGGTATAGCATGTGATTTAACCTTTTAGGGTTTTATAATGAAAATCTTGTTGATGTGGTTTTGTGCACACCATATTCATAATGAGGTATCCTCTAACATTTTAGGAGATATATGGAAGTAAAATCCACCCTAGAGCATGAGTTATAGGTATGTGGTCTCTTACAACCTATTGATAAAATAATTAGTAAAGCATGTGGGTTGTTAACAAGGTTTTTTTTAGATGGAGACATGATTCCCTAGTAAGGTGGATTCCTACATGAGTTAGATGGGTGGCTAGATTTTATTCTAAACTGGGTAAATATAGATTAAAAAAAATCAAATAGATGGTAAGGTATGGAAAAAAATAAAATCTTGAGGTTCTCAAGAATTACTTCCCTAGTTGGCTTCTGGACAGACCTGTGTCTTCTTAAAACTAATTCCTATTACTAACAGCAAATGCTCACAAGCAAATAGAAATGGCTAAAGAGTCTAAGTGAATAGAGGTATAGTAATTTCAATAGCCTTAGACAAATATTACTCCTATTAGAGTAGCTATTACACACCATTCAATCAAGAGATTATGGCTTAGGCTAATGGATTATTTAAGGAAGCAATAGCATGCACTTAGAAAACTACACCAAGAAAACACAAGTGCACATCCAAAAAGATTAATATTCAATAACTATTTCAATTAACACATTTACCAATATTCAATAGCTATTACACATCTAATATTAGGACATTAATCAAAATAATTGAGAACCTATTCATAACATTAACACACTAAAGATTAATTGAAGTAAACAAAAATAAAAACTAACAACTAACAACATAACATTGGGTAGAAAATACTCAAATACACCACTTGATGACCAAAAGGATTTATTATTTATATTCCAAAATTCTCTAACCCAAAAAATAAGGTAGGTCATAAAATAGTATTTTTAGATCTTGGAGAGGGGTCACCTCATCCTCCAAGTCTATGTATGTTAGCTATATGTGGAAAATTGAACATGTAGTTATAATAGAAATCAAAATTATTTATTCCTAAAAACTATAAATAGTCAAATTGACTTTATAAAAGAATACATCATGTGCATATTCAAGAAAATACAAATCCAGTATACTAAAAATAATTATCTAATTTATAAGTATTATCTATTAGTATATGTTCTACCAAGAATAACACATATAAAAACTAAGGCTGTATGGTTCAAAGTGTTGCATGCACCTTTATTGGAGTTAAAGTCAAAGTAGAGACCAAATGTGTAGTTCCACTACTAGATGTTTGTTTCTTCTTCACTTCATTATCCTTGTAAACTCTATGAGATTCCTCATGCTATTTTTGAATGATGTCTAAGATGAGTAGTGAAGGCTGGTGGAGTATTTTAGTTTGTCCAAGGAGTCTTGCTTGCTCATCCTTGGTTGTCTGAAACTTAATTCTAAATATTTCTACCTCAGTCACCTTCCTCTAAATCTTTCTCAACTTATCTTATATATTCTCTATTGTCAAGCCCTATATTATTTATTTGAAATCATTTGTATCATCCTGGATAATCTTATCAAAATTGATTCTATTGACCAACTTCCATGTAGAATCCCTTGCTTTGGATAGATTCAATTCATCCAAGATTTGAAAGAGTTAGGTCTTATGATCCTAATAATCTATCATTGAGACCATAACTAATTTCAGCCATTATTTATCTTCTTTATGTCTAATGAATACAAAGATAAGGGCATTATATGCCTCAAATGTAGTCATTAAATCCAAATGGATGTACAATGAGTTTCCTATGTAGGCAAATAACATCTTAAGATGAGTACTATCTTGGATGAAAGAGTTAAAATTTTGATTCACTTAATCTAGGTGAGGTGCCATTTTTTATTTTATAAAACCCATGGCCTCAAGAGAGTTATAAAACTTGGAAGTAATGTATCTTACCTTATTTTTATGCTTGCAAGAACATGTACTATGTTGGATTACTCCCTAAGTTGTTTAATTTTTGCTCATAGTTCCTACACTTCATCCTTGAGCTCTGTGCATGCTACTCTGTGCCTTCATGTATAGATACCACTATGTCCTTATGGGCTTGGGCTAGGTATGAAAGGTTTTCTTCATACATAGGCTCACCTAGTTTCTTGTTCTATCTCTTCATTAGGGAGAACACTAGCTATCGCTCTTCAAAAATGAGGTTGGTACCCTGGTCATCCTTTAATTTTCTTTTCTTTACTCTCTATATGGAGCGATTTGGGTGGTCAAATAAGGTAGACATAAAGAAAAGCTCATTGACCCTATATGTACACATTTTACCCCTCAAGTTCATAACCTAGGGTAGAATATTATGAGATACCTCAACCATGGTGATAATAACCTCCTTCTTAACCTCTCCTTCCTCCTTTTTCTTCTTGTTGGACCTGATAAAAACATCAAACAAGGAGGGCCATATGATTTTTGACTAGTCAACTCCTCTAAATTGAGGAAGTAGATGGACTATAATTACATAGGGCTTTGCATTCCTCCCCTTGCTTGTGCTTACCATAGTTTCCTCTATATAAGTGGTCATGGGGAGTGGAAAGGAGAGTTACATTTATTGGAAATGGAGTTGGGGGGTAGCTAGGGTGGTCTATACCTTTCTAAATGCCTTCTTCTTATTGTGAAGTCTCACAGTAGAAGTACTAGTAGGGATGGAAGGAATTGCTATGGGAAAGGATGCAGTGGAGGTTGTGGAGGAACTAATTGTCATGTCCCCTTTTTTGTGGACATTGACAGGCTTGATGATTAGCTTATTATGCGACCTTCGTAGGCTAATATGATGGATCGAGGGTCATAATGGAGCTTGGATTGACTTTGATTCACAGGATTTCTGCATTTGATTTTCATTCAGGGTATTTCAGATACATTTGACCTGAGCTCCTACTTTTTAGGGATATTTGATATACAGCGGAGCGCCTTTATTTTGATATGGTTATGGGCAGAATCACTCCCTGATTCACCTGCTTCGTTCGGTTTGAGGATCCGACGTATATTGAGGGAGATATTAATATTTGATTGATTTAATCAAATATTAATTATTTGGTCTCATTAATAATTAATAATTAATTATTAATTATTTGCTCTAATTTTAAATTAGAAACCCTAATGCTAATTTAAGAAAACCCTAATTAGGGCAAGCATATCTTTTGAGGGTATAAGGGTTTCACATGGAGGCCATTATTGTTGATTAGGTATGCTATTGATTATTGATATTGATTTTGGAGAATTTCTTCTGTGAAGACGGAGCCTAAGGTTCAAGGATTCCATTTGCATTGGAGAACGTTCCCTCTTCAGTGTGTGTAATTAAGAGGCTGTGGAATATCAGTTGATCTATTGCCAAAGTGTGAGATAGCTTCATACAGAAGTTATCACAGTATTCCAGGTATTTATTCTTTATGTTTTGATTCAAATAAGTTATATAGATAGAGATATACTGTATTGGAGTTAGATATCTTGAAATCAGAGGCCCTACAAACAGGGTGTAATTCAGCGGTGGCTGTACAAAACTCATACAAATCCGTACAGGATTGCACAGGAACCGACGTCGGCTGAGGGAGGTCTACAGAGACCGATGTCGGTAGGTTTACTATGCCCAGTCGACCGACGATGGTTATATAACCGACGTCGGCATCTGTGTCTCGACACAGAGAGGCTGAGACTTCCAGATTTTAGTTTTTTTAAGCCAGATTTGCAAAGTGACAGAGTTTTAAGACTGTAGTGTGATTTTATCTTATATGAATAACTGAGGACACCTATTGTAACCATCTGGACAATCAAGAAGATTATTGATTTGACATTTAAGAGATGTATTGTGGATTGATTGTTTAATTGAATTTATCTTGCAAAATCGTATTTTATCTCATGCAAAAGTAAAATATAGTGAAATAGTTAGAAAAATATCAGGTTTCAGAATTGAAGAGAAATGGGGATATTACAGTGGTATCAGAGCTTTGGTCTTTGGTATCAGAGTTTTGTGTCTTTCGATATTCCCTATTGGTAGGGGATATTACAGTGGTATCAGAGCTAAATTCCTGCCATCCTGTTGGGCACATCAGAACTAATGTCTTGCCATCCTGTTGGGTAGTTCTAGGTTCAATTCGATTATCAGTATGGCTCTAAGAGGAGTCAAAGATTTGGAAGAACGCATGCACAATGCAAAGAAGAAATTAGATCATCCATTTTAGCAAGCAGATGACACTCTAAAAATTTTGGAGGAGTTGGACACTTATTTAGGCAAGGTTGAGCATTCAAATACTTATGAGATGCAAACAACGTTATTTCCAACATTTGATTCGTTGGTGAAGCCCCGATTATTGAGACATCATGATGAGGTGGTAAGACTTGCAACTCTCTCTTGCATTAGTGAAATGATGAGGATCATAGCTGGCTTTGATTTTCATGATGATCAGATTATGAGAGAGGTACTTTATGCCATGGTAAAAAGCTTCAAAAAGTTGGATAGCATTAGAGACCCTCATTTCTCAAGGAGGGCAAGATTACTTGAAACATTTGCAAGGTATGGATTTGAAAACATTATGATGTTAGTAGGTTGTATTGGTGAAATTCGCATGATGTTTAAAATATTTTGGAATATTTTAGATGAGTTTCATTCTAGCAATATATTGGCATCAATGCACTCTATTATGTTCACAATCTTGTTTGAGGAGGAGGATAAAATTTCCAAACTCTTGGCAGAAGATTTATGGTATGTCTGGACAGAAGGGAGAAATGTCTCACCTAGAGCTTGCATGTGGTTAAAGAATTTAATTAATAGGCCCAAGGATCGTAGTGCTTTCCCTATGACATGCAGCCACTTGCATGATGAGTTTGACAGTTATGCTGATCCAGTACAGGGTGATATTAACACATCTTCAGGTAATGATTTATCTGCATTATCTTCACCGGTAGGGGTAGTTGAGGATGTTGTGAATGAGTTTTGTCTTCAGGTGAGTTCAGCACAGGTGTTAGACAGTGAGGATGAGCCTGATGCTTGCATTCAGAGTGTGGAGGTATACTCAGAGGTTAGTACATTGAGTATTGCTGATGAGTATGTTTTTGTAGCTGATGATGAGGACCATGTGGTCGAGGCTCACACTCATATTCAGGATTTGGGAGTACCTGATTCTGAGGAGTTTTGAATACCAGTGGAGTTGAATCTCCATATTGATTATTCTCATATAGATGATAGTGTGGTACAGTTGGTTGTGCCGCCTTTACAGCGAGATCAGTTATGGGATGGATTGGCACCATCTTTTGTAGATGGAATTTGCAGTTGCCAAGTACATAGTCTACAGTATCGACACATCCAGGGCAGTTGTGATTTCAGAGATTGGTTGAGTTGTGTTCGCCAATTTGATTATGGGTTCCTCTTTGTTCTACTTCTGTTGATGTTACATGTACTTGCATTGATTCACAGTAGTGCAGAGCATAACTACATTTGGGATCCAGGTGGATCGAGTAGTTCATTATTCCGAGATTGCTTGGGGACAAGCAATTTTTGGAGGGGCAGATTGTCATGTCCCCTTTTTTGTGGACATTGACAGGCTTGATGATTAGCTTATTATGCGACCTTCGTAGGCTAATATGATGGATCGAGGGTCATAATGGAGCTTGGATTGACTTTGATTCACAAGATTTCTACATTTGATTTTCATTTAGGGTATTTCAGATACATTTGACCTGAGCTCCTACTTTTTAGGGATATTTGATATACAGAGGAGCACCTTTATTTTGATATGGTTATGTGCAGAATCACTCCCTGATTCACCTGCTTCGTTCGGTTTGAGGATCTGACGTATATTGAGGGAGATATTAATATTTGATTGATTTAATCAAATATTAATTATTTGGTCTCATTAATAATTAATAATTAATTATTAATTATTTGATCTAATTTTAAATTAGAAACCCTAATGCTAATTTAAGAAAACCCTAATTAGGGCAAGCATATCTTTTGAGGGTATAAGGGTTTCACATTGAGGCCATTATTGTTGATTAGGTATGCTATTGATTATTGATATTGATTTTGGAGAATTTCTTCTGTGAAGACTGAGCCTAAGGTTCAAGGATTCCATTTGCATTGGAGAACGTTCCCTCTTCAGTGTGTGCAATTAAGAGGCTGTGGAATATCAGCTAATCTATTGCCAAAGTGTGAGATAGCTTCATACAGAAGTTATCACAGTATTCCAGGTATTTATTCTTTATGTTTCGATTCAAATAAGTTATACAGATAGAGATATACTGTATTGGAGTTAGATATCTTGAGATCAGAGGCCCTACAAACAGGGTGTAATTCAGCGGCGGCCGTACGAAACCCATACAGATCCGTACAGGATTGCACAGGAACCGACGTCGGCTGAGGGAGGTCTACAGAGACCGACGTCGGCAGGTTTACTATGCCCAGTTGACCGATGACGGTTATATAACCGACGTTGGCGTCTGTGTGTCGACATAGAGAGGCTGAGACTTCTAGATTTTAGTTTTTTTAAGCCAGATTTGCAAAGTGACAGAGTTTTAAGACTGTAGTGTGATTTTATCTTATATGAATAACTGAGGACACCTATTGTAACCATCTGGACAATCAAGAAGATTATTGATTTGACATTTAAGAGATGTATTGTGGATTGATTATTTAATTGAATTTATCTTGCAAAATCGTATTTTATCTCATGCAAAAGTAAAACATAGTGAAATAGTCAGAAAACTATCAAGTTTCAGAATTGAAGAGAAATGGGGATATTATAGTGGTATCAGAGCTTTGGTCTTTGGTATCAGAGTTTTGTGTCTTTCGATATTCCCTATTGGTAGGGGATATTACACTAATGGAAGGAATAAATTAATTATAGGGGAATTATAAATAATAAATATATGTATCAATTATCGAAATTGAGGCTATGTAAAAAGTAGTAAAGGCTTGAATACCTTATAGTTAAAGTTCAATGGGAGACCCTTAGAGACTTAGCCTTGACTTCCTCTAATTCAGTCTCCTCATCTAAATCATCCACCAAGTCATTAATGATTAACTCATCCCTTTATGGCTATTAATTGGGAGGTATAATGGGAAAGATTATAAATATTTATGTTGTAGGGTTACTTGTAGGAGTCCTTTTCCTATTGTAAACCAAGGGGGTCCATCCCTAAATAGGACAATCATGAGGGGAAGATGTTATTGCTTGTGATGTGTCTACCCCAACAGATGAAACATCAAAAATGTTTGGGGTAGTCATAGGAACCTAGATGGTGCCAACAATAGGTTTATCCTCTTCATTGAAGTTTAGAATTATAGGATCTCCTCTAGTTCCTCCTCTTTGTTCACTAGGTTCTTCAGATGCAGGCTCCTTAATTGTCTTTAGTTTTAATTTCAAAGGAAGTCCTCGAGATGAATAAGCTTCTTGTCCTCCAAATTTCCCACTCCAAAAGTTGGAATGCTACCACCCTTTAAAAAGGTCTCTTTAATTGTCTAATTATCTATTGGAGATGTTGGGCTATGCTTGGCTCATCTTCAAATTATCTTCTTGTAAACCATCGATATTTGTTTATTCCAACATGTCTTTGTTTAAAGCTACATTCAAGAAGAGGAATTCATAGCAATATGGATGATGGTAATAGGTAATGTTGAACCCATATATGTGCTCTTGGATACACCCATGGGGGTCCCAATCTCTTCATGGTAACCTAGGGAATCCATATCAGTTCTATTTTTTTATAATATCACCAAGGTGTTTCCTCATGGTGTATTTAATCCTACTAATTGTAACTAGGATCCTAAAAAAGAAGACTTTCTTATATCTCACCAAGTCTTCCATGTTATTCCATAATTGGAAAGCAATTTCCTAATTTTCTAGCTTATTAGGCACATACTTGGGGAGACATAAGGGCTCCACCTTGTTTCCCAAGATCAACATGACCATAAAGGCTGGGTATAGGAAGTAGTCACCCTTTTTTGTCAAGTTATTCAAAATATTTTCTCTAATATGAGGCATAGGGGAGATATAGATGGCTTGCCACACCTATGGATATACATCATCACAAATTTTGACCATATGATTTTGATAAACATATACATGCATAAACTGATAATAGTCACAAATTCTATTATTTATACAATATGTGGCTAGATCTCATAGATTTGTTAGGTCATTATAGCATGTCCCCATTACTGCATCAACTAGATATGAAATCATAAAGAAGTCCCCTATGGGGGAGGGATGTTTGTCTTTGTGAAAAATGTGTTCCCTTAACCTAAGGTTGATCACCTCCCCTAGGGCATAAGTTGCCTCATGTGACAATATCATATACAATAGGGGAACCTAGTCTAGATTCATAAAATGGATGATCAACATCCCATATAATTGGTTGAGTAGAGTCATACCTATCTACACCCCCATTTTGAAATTTTCTATCAGAATGGCTCTCATTGGCTTCATTCCTTTCTAGGGGATGGTTTGGACTAAGAGTAACCATGATGAGAACACCTTTGTGATTGCCATTTCTTCTTTGAATCAAACCTAGGTATGTTTGTCATAATATACATCTAGGATGCTTAGAGATAGCTATCTTTTGAAGTCATTCCTAGATATACATACGACCACTGTGTCACAATAGGAGTGTAAGGGGTAGAAATCTTTTGATATCTTACCAAAAAAGAAAAAATCCTTGAGCAAGTTAATGCAAAACATGAATTTTGGCTTTGCTACAACAAAGTGTAATCTTTGGTGCTTATATGCCAATAATTCTTGAACAAACAACGTTTATGATAGAATTGTCTCATCATTTATTGAAAACATATCAACTGAAGCTACTACATCCCACAGTTGGGAAGAATTTAGATACTTACTTTCAAATAATTTTGCATTAAAGAAAGTATTCTTTGAATTTCATGGAGTCCTTAATGGAAAACATAAAAGGAGGATTAGTCCCTCGGGATGACCTAGATGAGTAAGCCATGGTTATGCATTCGAGCTTGTGTCTTATTTAACATGTTATAAGTTATGTATGCCTATATACCAACATGATTAACTTATCTTGAGCTTGGTTGATGATTGTTTTATGATCTTTGAAGTATGAACTAGGGTTATTGATTACTGCTAGGAGATGAGGTTACTTCAATTACAAAATAGTTTGAATGTAAATGATGACTCTAATGGCTATGTGTCATCTATATAAGATCCTACATTGAATATTAGTTCATGAAATATTAAATATGCAATATTTACTTTTCAAATTCATTAGTCTTGGGTTGGTGGGGATCATTAGTTCTTTATCAAAATATGAAATATTATATCTTTTTACTAAGTATGCATTTAGTATTCATAATGTCCTTCATAATTAATCACTTTATTAGTTTCCATAGTGTTTCCATAGCTAATCACTTTAAATATATAACATCTATAGCGTGCTTCTCAAGTCAATATTTGGGAATAATTGCTTTGGGGAATTAATTCAAATAAAATGTTCATGGCTACTTCTTGGGAGGATCATGAGAAAAAGTTTTGAAGGAATTTATTTAAAGGGTTATTTCAATGTTTAAAGGGTACTTCCAAACTCTTTAAAGGGTAGTTTCAATTTGAAGGATCCACTTCATAGGGCACTTGTGAAAGTTGAAGGGCACTTTTAAAATTCTTGAAAGATAGTTTGGAGGGCCAAAAGGCATCCTTGATCTCCAAAGGGAAATTCTATTTGACTAAGAGTCATTTCAAAGGTTCTAAAGGGTAAGTTTGGTAAAGTTTGAAGGGTAGGTTCACTTAAATTAGAATTGTAGATTTTAGGAATTTTTAAGGGTAGGTGTCCTTTGGAGGAATTCTTTTAGATATTTTTTAGGGTAAATGCCCTAAATGAAAATCCAAAGTAAATGTGCATAACAAAAAATGGTATCGAGACCAAAGTAATGAAGGGTAGGGAATAGGGTCCCAAAGGGTTCACTTAGGGTGATTTAATTCAGGCAAAATATTTGAGAGAACTGGGAAAGGTATGGAATAAATTTTTTTAAGCGTACATTCAATAAAGTCTAAAGAATAGGCTAGGAAAATATGAATGGTATGTGCCCTTAGAAAATGGTCAAAGGGAGGAAAATGGTCAACTTGAAAAAGGCTAAAGGGCTAGTTAGGAGGGTATAAAGGGTTTGTGAAAGGAAGTTGAAGGGTCTACTTTAGGACAAAGTTTGCTCAAAGGGTCTACTTCATTAAGGCTGAAAGGTAAGTGGGAAGGACATTTCAAAAGTTTTGAAGGGAAATTACAAAAAATGTTGAATGGCACTTTTCAATAATTTTGAAGGATAGTTTTGAGGGCCAAAGGGCATCTTCGATTTTTAAAGGGCACTTTTCAATATTCTTGAAGGGTAATTTAGTACACCTAGGGGTTAGTTCAAGAAACTTTGAAGGGTAAGCTAGGGGGTCAAAGGGGATAGTACATCAAGAATTTATTTTGGAGATTTGTATTTTGCCTAGAATCCCTCAAGGTTAAAGATCCATGGGCCAAATTTTTTTGGGAGGATTTTTTTGGACAAAAAAAATCTGCAACAACTTCTCCAACAAGATTCAATTTTCAAAATAATAAACTTGAGGAAGAGTAAGACTAATTTTTTTTTGAAACAATACATCCAAGAAATGCTCTACACAAACGGCCCAAAGAAATAGTCTGAAGTATTTATCTATAGTACATAATTTATCCTTATAAAACAAAATAAACATAATGCCAAAACCATAAAACCTAGCTAAATATCAACTGCTTGAAAAAAGAAAACACCCAGATTACCAAAATTTTCATATATTATATGAGGTAAATACCTTATTGGGTTCAAACTCCAAAAATTAGGTCCCCATTTTATTTTATTTTATTTTATAAAAAAGGGGGAGAGAGTGTTGGGGTACAACAAATGGTGACTTATAGGGGGAATACTCTTGATTATTCAAGAACCCAAAATTTTGGTTTCATAATCAAAAATAATTTGTGGAGTGTCATTGAAAAAAGAAATAAATACTTAAATTAGAAAAAGGAAAGAGAATCCTATGTTGATTAACAAAATATACTTGCCTTCAAATTCCTTGGAACTATGTGTGTTGAGTGCATAATTTCACCCCTTGCTTATGATGAGTTTTCTAAGGTTTTGGTGAGGCTATAGGTTTCACTCTAGTATCTATAAAGCACTTTAAACAAAAGGAGTTTGATCATTGGTTTTCTACCATCCAAGCATTCATATCCCTGATAGAGGTACCTTAGGTCCCTTATCTTCTCTTTTTATTGCCTTTCTTAACCATGATGCATGGTACATTGACCTCATTTCATTATGTGAGCTTTTTCTTTCAATTTTATTTAGATTTACTTTTGGTCTTATGAACTCATTGATTATTTTACTTTTTTTAGATATCCTCTTAAATTTGGATTAATGAAAAAGAGAGAAAAAACCCTAGTGAGCTGGTATAATTAGAAAACAATTCACTACTAGAACATTCCTATTATCCAAGTCTAGACTTGAAATTATCATTCACATCAAGTGTTATCTTGATAAGTGAATTTGAGATAATAAAACAAGTAAACTTACTAAATTTTCATGAATGTTGTGAGAGCAACTTACACATACCTGACAAAATTATTTAGTTGTGACACTATCCAAGATAACCCTTGATTGCTTTCCTGTATCCTAAAATAATCTAGGAAATATTTTCAAACTTTATGCTAGTCCCAAAATGTGTCAACATTTTAACTAACCCATTTTTCACAAGTCCTTGATTCATTCAATTAGATTATGGTGATAACTAGAGAAAACACAATTTTGTCCATCATAGAAAAATCAAAGCAACAACTAATCTAGAAAGTTAGAACTACTCTAGAAAGCACAATACTAAAAGTAAGAAAGATTAATCTAAGAAAAATTTTAACAACTTATTCTATAAAAAATGGAAATATAATATAGAAATCATGAAATATAATCTAATCTTATGTCTAGGCTTATCTGAATCCTCTCAATCAGCGATATCCTTAAACAAAAAAGCTCTACAGTAATGTTTCAGGAACTTCCCATTAATTAGATATGTCAACTTATTACCCTAGAGGTCTTTTAGATGAAATGCATTATTTCCCATGATATTTAAAATATGATATGGTCTAATCCATAATGGGGTAAACTTGTTATATTGTCATTTTTTTTTCACAGGTTTTATCCCATAATAATACCAGATCTAAAATTTTGAATGCTTTGACTTTTGATATTTTATCAAACCACCTTTTAACTATATCCTAGTGTTTGTTGAATTTTTTAAGATATTTTATTATTGAGTCCTCCAGTTCTATTATGTCAAGGATTCTTGACTCCACTTTGTCATTGGGATCCATGTAGTCTTATATGAACTGATAAGTTGGTAGCTTCAATGTGATAGGGAAAACTGATCTACATCGATATACTAGTAGGTAAGGTGAAGCTTTTAAGGCTTTTTTATATCTTATCCAGACTACCCAAAGAGTGTAATTTAGTAGATTATGCCAATGTCTAGGCTTATCCGTTATTAATTTTTTAATACTTCAACAAATTTTTTATTTGTCGACTCGACTAGCCCATTTTTGTAAGGGTAGTAGTTAGAAGTTGACCTGATTATGATCTGATTATCATGTATGCACTTAGTAAAATCTACTAATATAAATTTCGGTCCATTGTCACATCCCAAAAAGATAGGCATGTTGAATATGGTAATAATGTGTTCCTCAAAAAAAATCACATCTTGTGCTCTACTAGTCTTCATGGCAACTGGTTCTATCTACCTAGTATATTAATTTGTAGTTGTTATCATGAATTTATGGTTAGTAGAAGAATTTGGGTTGATCACCCTGATGAAGTCAAGACCCCACTATGCAAATGGTCTTCCCTCAACAACTAGTTATAAAGGCATGGCTACATGAACTTCTCTTTTGGCCAATTTTTGACATTCATGGCAAGTTTTAACATGCATATGAGCATCCTTGAAAATGGATGGACAATAGTAGCCCAACCTTATAATATTATGGGTCATGGTATTCCCAGTAGGGTGACCAATACCTATCTTTTGATGTAAGTTTTTTAGGATATCCTTGGCTTCTTCTATAGACACACATCTAAGATATATCCATTCATAGTTTATTTTATAGAGAATTCCTTTTTTGATCATGAAATGGGTAGCTCTGAGCCTTAAATATATCCTTTTTTTTCTATTATATTTCAAGGGACAAGTTCATATTAGTAAGTACTAGAATACATCTATATACCACTCACCTTTAGAAACATGTGCCTAACATACCTCTTCAATAATGATACGAGGATTAGGTTAAGTCATAAGCTAAATAATACATTATCCTCTAACAAATTTTTTAGGTCTAATTTCTATGTCAAACTCTTGGAGTTTGGACATCCATTTCCCTCAACATTACCCTAGTTAATTTTATGAAAGGGTGAAATTAACAATAGGGTCTGGGATAACAAAAATAAATTTATTCCTTAGAATGTTATGCCTAAATTTCTTCACTATTTTTACCAAAGTAAATATCTACATGTCAATCATGGAATAATTGAGTTACACTCCCTTCACTTTTTTACTCATAAAAGTAATCAGGTGTTCCATCTCACCTTTATTTTGTGTGATTAAAGTAATGATTGTATGCTTGGAAGTGAAGGAATATTGATAGAAGTCCTTCATAAAGTTTGGACTAATCAATATTGGGGATTGTGATATCACATCCTTAATGTCATGAAAAGACTTTTTGGCTTTAGTTGTCCAATCTATCTTGGCATCTTGCTTAAGCATGGAATTAAGAGGCTTTATGATTTATTTAAATCCTAAGATAAATTTTTTAATGAATTTTATCTTTCCAAAGAATGATTTTAGTTCCTTTTTACTATTTGGTGGCTAAATCCTTGCAATTACCTGGATTCTATTAGGATCAATGGTACTCCCATCCTTAGTGGTGATGTTCCTCAATAATTTACCTTCAGTAACTTTGAATATGATTTTCTTCAAATTTAATGAGATGCCAAATTTTATACATCACTCATATATACACTGTAAGTGGGATATATGATCCTTTATATTCTTTTAAAATACCATAAGGTCATCCATGTAAATAATTATGCATTTGTTATTAAATTCTTTAAAGGCATGGTCCATAACATGTTGAAAGGTAGATCCTTCATTAATAAGGCCAAATGGCATCCTTTTGTATGTGTAAGTTACCCATTTCATAATAAATGTAGTCTTCATGCAATCTTCATCTTGCATTAATACTTGATTGCAACCTAAAAATCCATCCAAAAAAGACATCATTTTATAACCCCTCACAATTTTTATTACCTCCTCTAGTGACAACAAAGGGTAGTTATCCTTCTCAAAGGCTCTATTTAAATTTATAAAATTCACATAGAGTCTGATTTCACCATTCTTCTTCCTTACTAGGACTAGATTGGACACCTAATTAGAGTGTCATATTGGGAAAATAATTTTAGTGCTCAATAACTTCTCCACTTCTTTCTGAATAAGAGGTTCCAAGATGGGATTCATGGGCCTTTGTCTCTATTTGAATGGTTTATGATCTTGTTTGAGGGGGATGGTGTGGGTGA
The DNA here is from genome assembly GCA_037957365.1 of Torreya grandis. Classification (NCBI taxonomy): domain Eukaryota; kingdom Viridiplantae; phylum Streptophyta; class Pinopsida; order Cupressales; family Taxaceae; genus Torreya; species Torreya grandis. Next base: position 2,482,509 of record JARHVA010002245.1, on the reverse strand, counting down.
TGACTTGGGGGTCATAAAATTTTAGGTCTTAATATGTCCAAGTGATAACATCCATATACTAGGAGATAAGATCTTTCATTTTTAGTCTTTCCTTAGTAGAACAACTAAGGACAATAGTGACATAACATAGATTATGCTCATCTCCTATATTTGCCTTCTTGAAATCAGATTCACTGACCTTGGGTTACCTTAGCTATTGAACCTAGGAGTCTAAATCAAATGAATTTTATAGGGAAAATAAGACAAATGGTATCTTATTCTCCTTAAGCTAGAGGACACCCCCCTTATCTATATCCTCTTGACAAAGGTGGTTGACATCTCTATCATCTATAACTTGGGACTTAAATTACCCTAAATTAGTTATAATTAGAAAATTTATTGATCATCCCTAAAGACCTAAAAGCTTTCTAAATTATCTAGAATAGATGGACTGGCAACCAACTCAATGGAAAATATTCTTACCTAAGATTCTTATAATGGTTCCAAATTGATAAGAGTAGCAACCAGTGAATCAGTGGCATGATTTTATTCTCTTGGGATTGATATTAAATTGAAATCCTTGAAGCTTTCAATTAAATCCCATACTCTATGATTATACTTCTTCAAATAAGATAGTTTACATTGGTATTCATTTCTTATCTGGTGAACTACCAGCTCTAAGTCCTCAAATAGCTTTATCTACTTTACATTTTTTTTAATGCAAATTGTGCCCTAAGTTAGAGCGTCATGCTTGGATCTATTATTTGTATATGGAAACTACAATCAATAAGTATCCAAGAACCTCTTACCTTGAGGATCCATTAGTTCAATTCTAATACCTGATCCTTTTTTGAACTTGGGTCCATCAAAATACATTGTCTATAACTCATTTGATACTTCAAGATCCAAATAATGTGCTAAATTCTGAGTAGTAAAAGTATAAATTCCCAATGAGGGGAATCATACTTTACCTCTGCTTCTTGACATTATATTTAGTGATGGGGTATTTCATCCAGGGATCTCTATTAATTTGGACCTAATTTGCAACGCCCCTCCAAGGCAGCCATATATGTGAAAAATCTATAGAAAGGTATCCATTAACTAGCTTTTTAGACCAATCTCTACGTAGTAATAATCCATAGCCTTTTGGTATATCCACTACCAATATATTGATGGTCATCTATACTCCAAGATTTGATGCTACCTAAATGTGTATGTTATTTAACTCTCCCACTAATAGCACTACTATCTTGTCTTGTTAAGAAACTGATCTGTTTAAAGGGTTGGGGGTAAAACCTAACTTTTTACATATAAAATTTAGCATAAATGTTGTAGATGCTCTAGAATCAACTAAAAAATTATGAATATTCTTATCAAATGCTATAATGGTCAATATAAATAGTAGTAATTCAAGCTTGATTTTATAGATGACATTAGCATTAGTTACTTTCACTTCCTTTTCTTTATTTGAATTTATCTAAGCTTTCTCCTTAGTGGCCTTTCTTGTGATAAATTTCCATAGTAGTTCCTTTTGTTTGGTGATTTGGGCCAACTCATGGAGTGTGATGTTTGCCTTCATTTTCTTCATATCTTCCATAATGTTGTATCCTCTATATTTCTTTGGTTCCTCCTTGCTCATCAATGGATCATTCCCTTTTAGAGGGGGGATTGTTGTCTATCTTGGGATTGGGATGAATTTTTGTGGCATCTAGAGGAGTCAATGTGGTTAAAGGTTTCTTATTCCTTAAATTATACACACTTATTTGAAACTATAACAACACATGGACTTCTTCTAAGTTATCTTTTGGTTTATTGTCATCTTCTCCTAGGAAGGGAAATTCATGAGTTTCAAAGAACATAATTGTACTAGTAGATCCTAAATCATCATGTGATTTAGGTATATTATTCATCTAATCTTGTTGAGTCACTTCACTCTAAAAGATTTTGAATTCCATATAGAGCTCAACTTAGTTAAGCTCACCATGCTAGGTCATATTTTATATTCTATACCAATTAGGGAGAGTCATATTAGCAATGTTGATCTTTAGAAGCTTCTCAAGCTATTTCATGTTAGTTGTAGGATGGTTGAAAGGCCTATTATATATCAGGAATCTAGTGTTTTAGTTACCCTACTGAGTATTAATTTTTCCCAATATTTATTGCATGTTCAAAAAATCATTACTCAAATCCTAAACCATTTTTTGGATAGATCTAATTAGGCCTTTGTGGAGTCTTTACCTTGTAGAATAGCTATGGGAAGTGTAGTTTCTTGTTGGTTTAGCTAGTGATTGTTATTAGGCACATGATTATTTAGGTAGCCAAAACTTGGATGCATCATTTGCATCAATAGAGGCAACATATAAAGCTGATTATAATTATATGTTAGGACATTCTACTTCACATGAAGTATTAAATTAAGTGTTTGGACCCCATTGTTAAATACCCTAGGCATTTTTGAATTGAGCTATCAACTGATGTTAATGGCTTCTTTGAATGATAATGTTAAAGTAGTGGTAATAGGTGCTCTTCTTGGGAACATGGTGGTGATGCAATCTAAGGAACTTTTGTACATCTCCAGTTCTAACACTAGTTGTGGTTTATACCCTAGGGTCAACCAATTATACATCTTATACCATCTTGCATTGAAAGCATGAATAGGCTCACTAGGTTCTCTCTTCATTCTAGTGAAGTGTTGATACACTAGTCTTGGATTGGTGTCCTACACAAATTGATAAGAAAAGTTGTTTGACAATCCTCCCAATTAGTGATGGAGTTCTCAGATAGGTTAAGATACCAATCAAAATTAGCATCAATTAAAGTGAAAGGAAACAACCAACATGTGATGTCTTCATTAACTACATTCACTAATCTCAAAACAACTTTAAAATATTTAATATGCTCTTTTTTGGTCCTTGATCTAGAAGGGGAGAAGGATGGAAAATATTTTTTGGAGTTTCAAGGTAAATCATGCAAACTCCCTAGGAAAACAATGGTAGATCCAACTAATAATGGTTGTTGTTGGGCCATTGGTTAACTAGTAAGAAAAGGGTTCCTTATGGGTAAAGGTTGCCTTAGTAGAGGTGGATTATTTTGAACTAAAGTTGTTAGTACAACTCTAGATCTCCTATGGCTTGCTAAGAGTGACACTAACAAACCAACTTAGGAATTAGATCTGGTTACTCTCCTAGGTGACTCTAGTGCAATTTTACATAAAGGTTAATCTTATATTATTGGGAATAAATTTGGGGCCCTCCTATCACCACTGAAACTATTGATGCATTTTTATGCACATCACTATAGTAACTAGGTATCTTCTAATGTTTTAGTATCTCTATAGAAGGAAAATCCACTCTAGGGAATGATTTTAAGGTACGCATCTCGTACAACCTATTGATAGAATAGTTGGTAAAGTATGTGGGTTATTAACAAGGGTTTTTTAGATGGAGACATGATTCCCTAATAGGGTGAATTCCTACGTGAGATGGATGGGTGGATGGATTTTATTATAAAGTGGGTAAATATAGATTTAAAAAACATAAATAGAGGGTAATGTATGGGAAAAAATAAATTCTTAAGGTTATTGGGAATTACTTCCTTGGTTGTCTTCTAGATAGGCCTATGTCTTCTTAAAAATAATGCCTATTACTAGCAACAAATGCTCACAAGCAACTAGACATAGCTAATGAGTCTAAGGGGATAGAGGTATGAGAAGTTCAATAGCCTCAAAAAATATGGATCTTATCAAGGTATCTATTTCACACCCTTTAATTAGGAGTTTATGGCTTGAGCTAATGGATTATCTAAAGTAGAGATAGCATGCACTCAGAAAACTACACCAAAAAATAGAAGCGTACATCCAAAAAGATATTTTAATATAACTTAAATATTTCAATTAACACATGTAATAATCTTCAAAACTTATTTCACATCTAATATTAGAAAATTAATCAAAATAAATAAGAAACTATTCATAGCATTAGCATACTAAAGATTCATTGAAGTAAACAACCATAGAAAATAATAACTAATGATATAACATTGGGCAGAAAATAGTCAAATACTTAACTTGACCAAAAGGCTTATTGATTTATATTTTAAAATTTTATAACCCAAAGAATAAGTTAGGTAGTACAATAGTATTTGTAGATCTTGGGGAGGGGTCACCTCATCCTCTAAGTCTATGCATGTCAATTACATGTGGCAATTTCATCATGTAGTTATAATTGTGGTCACAACCTTTTCAGCCTAAAAACTATAAATAGTCAAATTGAGTTTACAAAAGAATGCATCATGTGCATGTTTAAGAAAATAAAAATCCAATATATTATAAATAATTATCTAATTTACAAGCAATATCTATAAATATATGTGACACCAAGACTAACACATGTAAAAGATAAGGCTATGTGGTTCAAAGTGTTGTATGGACCTTTGATAGAGTTAAATTCAAAGTAGAAACTGAAGGTGTAGTTCCACTATCAGATGTTTGTTTCTTATTCAATTCATTCTCATTGTAAATTTTATGATCCACCTTATGTTGTTGTTGAATGATGTATAAGTTAAGAAGTGAAGGTCGGTGGAATCTTTTATATTGTCCAAAGAGTCTTGCATGCTCATCCTTGATTGTCTAAAATTTACTTCTAAATATTTCCACCTTAGTCACCTTCATCTGGATCTTGCTCAACTTAGCTTCTATATTATCTACTATCAAGCCCTGTATGTTTTGTTTGAAATTGTCTATAGAATCTTGGACAATATTTTTAAAATTTATTATAATGATCAACTTCCCTATAGAATCCCTTACTTTAGATAGCTTTAATTCATCCAAGATTTGAAAGAGTTTTGTTTCATGAGCCTAATAATCTAGCATTAAGACTGCAACTACTTTCAACCATTCTTTAGCTTCTTCATGTATAATGACTACCAAGTTTAGGGTATTAGATTCCTTAAATGTAGTCATTAAATACAAATGGCTATATGATGAGTTACCTATTTAGGAAACTAACATCTTTAGATTATTATTATCTTGGGTGAGAAAGTTATAAAGTTGATTTACCTTAGCTAGGTGAGGTGTCATTTCTACTTTCATAAAGCCCATCACCTCAAGAGATTTATAACACTTGGAAGAAACATTACCTTGGTTTTGATGCTTATAAGAATGTGTACTATGTTGGATTGCTCCCTCAACTATTTAATTTGTGCTCATAGTTTTTTCACTTCATCCTTGAGCTCTTAGCATGCTATCTATGTGCCTTTATGTATAGATACTACTACATCCTTATGGGATTGGGATGGGTCCAAAAGGTTTTCTTCATACATAGGCTCACTTGGTTTCTTATTCTATCTCTTTGTTAGGGAGAACACTAGTTATCACTCCTCAAAAATGAGGTTAGTACCTTGGTCATCCTCTAATTTTATTGTCTTTACTCTCTAGATGGAGCAAGTTGGAGGGTCAAATAAGGTAGACATAGAGGGGAGCTCAGTGACCTTATATTTAGGAATTTTACCCCTCAAGTCCATGTTCAAGGGTGGAATATTGTGAGGCACCTCAGTCATGGTGATGATACTTCCTTCTCAACCTCCCCTTCCTCCTTTTTATTCTTGTTAAGCCTAGTCAAAACACTAGGCAATGAAGGCCATATGATTTTTTACCAGTCCACTCCTCTAAATTGAGGAAGTAGATAGACTATAACTACATGGGGATTTGCCTTCATCCCCCTACTTGTACTCACCATAGTTTCCTCTATAGAAGTGGTCATGCGGAATGGAAGGGAGAGTTGTGTTTATTAGACATGGAATTGGGGGGTAGCTAAGGTGGTTTGTACCTTTTTGGATGCTTTCTTCTTATGAAGTAGCATAATAGAATTAACAATAGCCATAACAAGAATGGTTATTGGAAAATATGTAGTATAAGCTATGGAGGGACTAATGGAATGAATAAATGAGTTAGAGGGGACTTTTATAGAATAAATAAATGTATCAGTGATGGAAATTGAGGCTAAGGAAAAAGTAGGAAAGGCCTGAGTACCTTGCAATTGATGCTCAATGGGATCCCCCTAGAGACTTAAAGCCTTACATTCTTCTAATTTAGTCTCCTCATTTGAATCATCTACCAAGTCCTTGATGATTACTTTGTCCCTTTATGGATGAAATTTGGGAGGTGGAATGGGCAAGACTATATATATTTATGTTTGGGGCTACCTGTAAGAGTCCTTGGTTTCTTAATGTGAACCAAGGTGGTCCTTACCTAAATAGGAAGTCATAGGGGAAGATGTTACTACTTGTGATGTGGCTACCTAAATAGATGAAACATTAAAAATTCTAAAGGTAATTATAAGAACTTGGATGGTTCTAGTAGTAGGTCTATGCTCTTCATCAGAGTCCATACTTATAAGATCTCTTTAGGCTCCTCCTCCTTGTGCAATAGGTTCCTAGGACCTGGGGTCCTTCTTGAATATCTTCAATTTTAATTTCAAAGGAAGTCCTTGAGATGATTAAGCTTCCTATCCTATATATTTCCCACTCTAGAAGTCTAAATGTTTCCACCCTTTGAATAGGGATATTTAATTATCAAATTCTCTAGTGGAGATGTTAGGGTTTGCTTGGATCATCCTCAAATGATTTTAGTATAAACCACCGATCTTTGGTCATTCTAACACTTCTTTGTCTAAAGTTGCATTCAAAAAGAGGAAGTTATAGCAATATGGTTGATGGTATTAGGGAATGTTAAACCCTTGGATGTGCTTTTGGATGCACACATGGGGGACTTAATCTCTCTGTGGGAACCTAGGGAAACCATATTGGTTTTATTTTGTTGTAGTATCATGAAGGTGTTTCCTCATGGTGTATGTAATCCTAAAAACTATAACTACGCTCCCAAGAATGAATGCTTTCGTATATCTCACTAAGTCCTCCTTCATGTTGTTCCATAATTGGAAAATTATTTCCTACTCTACTAGCTTATCAAGAATGTACTTGGGGAGATATATGGGCTCCACCTTGTTTCCCCAGACTAACATGACCATAAAGTCTAGGTATAGGAAGTATTCACCCTTCCCTGTCAAGTTATTCGAAATATTTTCTCTAATATAAGACATGGAAGATCCATATATTTCTTATCATGCCTATGGATATAAATCCTAAAAAATTATAACCATATGATTTTGATAATAATATACATGCATAAACTAATATTAGTCACAAATTCTATTCTTTATACAATCTGTGGTTGGAGCCCATAGATTGCATAGGTGTGTATAACACATCCCCATTACTACATCAACTAGATATGACATCATAAAGAAGTCCCGTATGGTGTAGGGACATTTTACTTTGTACAAAATTTGTTCCCTTAACCTAAGGCTGATCACATCCCCTAGGTCATAAGTTACCTCATGTGAAAATATCATATACAATAGGGGCACCTAGTCTAGATTCACAAAATAGATGCTTGGCATCCCATCTAATCAATTAAGTAGAGACAAATATTTTCATCCCCATTATAAAATTTTCTATCAGAAGGGATCCCTTTGGATTTGTTCCTTACCAGTGGATGGTCTAGCCTAGGAGTAACCATGATGAGAGCACCTTTAAGATTGTAGTTCCTTATTTAAATCACACCCATGTATGCTTGTCATAATATACATTTGGGATGGTTAGAGATAGGAATATTTGGTAGTTTTACCTAGATATACATCTGACCAATGTGTTTACATGGGATTGTAAGAGGTAGGTGTCTCGTGATATCTTACTGGAAAAGAACAAATCCCTAAGCAAGTCAATGCATGGCATGTCTTATAGCTTTGTTACAATAAAGTGTAATATTTATCACTTATTGTTGTGGTGTGGAGTTAAAAGCTTCAACTATTTGTAGACACAAGAGGAAGGATGCTAAAGAAAAAGAGGAACTAGCATCAACAGCATGACTAATGTCGGTCACAGACAGTGGAGAAGGAAATCAGCGATGGCAGGGAGTCAGCTAACGTCGACAAAACTAGACAAGTAGGGACCGACGTCGGTCGCCTGTGCGGTCCAGAATTGTTCGTTGCATGAACAGTTAGTTAGTTAAACCAAGTGTTTGCATGCTAAGGGGCTAATTTAAGTTGCAGGCTGTGTGTCTAATTTTAGTAGTTAGAGTTCTATTTTTGTAAGCATGGGATTCTATTTAAAGACCCATAAGGCATGTATTGTAATTATTCTAAGGCAAGTAAAGGCATTGAAGCTAGCAAGGTCAAGAAGATCTACAGGTGTAAGGTCAAGGAAATCAGCTGAAGCATTCAAGGAGGGATAACAACTCAGGCTTTAGAGTTGTGTTGAGCAAGAGAGAGAGGGAAGAAGTTCTTGAGGTGTGGCAAGCCTTTGAGGTGGAGGAAGAAGTGGCATCTTCCTTATTGTATTTTATTCTATTAATTTCTAATACAAGAGTGTGTATTGTCTCTCAAATTCTTTGTTGTCTCAAGTTTCTAGCTACTTTATCATTCTGGTATAATTCTATGTTTAATTGCATATAAGAAAGTAATCAATTGTGCTCTAATTGGTAGAGCTATAGATCCCCTGACAAGTGGTATCAGAGCTACGGTTTGCAAGAAGCAGGGTATTGTTTTTTATTACAATTCATTCATAGGGTTTTTTTATTGAGTGTGAGTTTAGCAATGGCAGAAGAAAGCAGGCTATGAATGGAGAAGTTTAATGGCAAAAATTATCAACATTGGAGGATGCAAATTGAGGACTATCTGTATCAAAAATATTTGTACTTACTGTTGGGTGGGGTTGCATGCAAGCCCACAAATATGAAGGATGAATAATGGAACATTCTTGATTGGAAGGCTCTCGATTCCATAAGGTTGAGCCTTACATCATCTATGATTTCCAGCTTATCACAGTGTAAGATAATGGAAGAGTTGATAACGTCCTTGGCAAATTTATACGAAAAGCCCTTGGCTTCTAATAAGGTATACCTTATGAAACATCTATTTACTTTGCAAATGCAGGAAGGTGGATCAGTACATACTCATCTCAGTGATTTCCATGGTTTGGTAAACCAACTAGCTTCAGTCAATATTGTTTTTGATGATGAGGTAAAGGCTCTCTTTATTTTATGTTCTTTGCCTGAAAGTTGGGACGGTATGGTTATGGCAGTAAGTAATTTTGCATCTGCTTCTAAAATCTTAAAAGTTGATGATGTTGTGAGTGTGATCTTGAATGAATAAATATGCAGGAGAAGCACATGTGAATCATCAGGGAATGCTCTAAGTACAGAAAGTAGGGAAAGGCAAAGGGAGAAGGTTGAGCAAGGGAAATCAAGGTCGGGAAGGAGATCTGAGTCCAAAGGTATTACCTACTGGTTTTATGGAAAGAAAGGACATACAAAGAAGGAGTGTTGGTTGAGAGATAAAGAGAATCAACATGCAGGTATGGAAGAAGCAAAAGATGCAAATATTGTGATGCAGAATGCTCTCATACTTTCTTCAGATAGTTAGGTAGGATCATGGATTTTAGATTCTGGTTCATCTTTTCATGCATCCCCAAACAGAGATTTGTTCTATGAGTATGAACAGGGAGATTTTAGAGTGCTCTATTTAGGGGATGGTATGCCTTGTCAGATAGTTGGCAAAGGGAAAGTGCAGCTGAGATTGCAGATTGACAACACGTGGGTGTTGAAAGAGGTCATGCATGTTCTGATTCTGAAGCAGAGTCTAATTTCTGTAGGAAGGTTGGGAGATGAGGGATGCACAATAACCCTCACAGCGGATTCTTGGAAGGTTACCAAGGGAGCATTTGTTCTAGCAAGAGGTAAGAAAGTAGATACTCTTTATCTGTCTACTTGTATTACTGATTCTACTTCTAGTGTAGATTCAAAGATGTGGCCTAATAGGCTTGGTCACAAGAATAGGAAGGGAATGGAAGTTCTTGATTCAAAAGGTATGTGTTTAAATTTGGAAAGCATAAATATGGTTCATTGCAAAAAGAAGAAGTTTGATGCTTTTGACAAGAACAGAGAAGCCTTGGTGTTTATGGAGGAGATGAAGGACAAAGATCAGTCAGAGGGGTTGAATAAGTCTGAGCAGGGCAGCCTGGATAGAGGTTTGATCCAAGAAGATCTCGCGGATGAAAATTTCATCACTTACAGGAACACACAGACACCAATGTCGGTAGCTTGGCACCGACGTCAGTCATCCAGATACCGACATCGGTCATGTGCAGACCAGCAGGGTCGGTAGGTTGGATAGGAGAAGTCCGACGTCGGTCATAAGGACCGACGTTGGCAGGAGGGACACCGGTGTCAGCCAGGGAAATGACGTCGATAGTCAAGATCAGTGCAGGGAACCAACATCGATCAGGAGCAGACTGGGAGAAGGCCTAGATCAGTCACTAGAACGGATGGTGGGTGAATCTACTAAGTCTTAAACACCCATGTGGAGGTCAGGAAAGGTATTTGAACCTCATATTCATTGTTCACCTTCTTTATATTGCTTACTGATAGTCATGAACTAGGAAGATGGAAGAAGCAATGCAGGTATAATCTAGAAACAGTGGGAGCTTGGCATGGATGAGGAGTGTGAGTCCTTGGAGAACCAAACAGGTATTTGTTGGTAGTGTTGTCAGCTGGAAGGAAGCACTGGATAGAGGAATGGATTCCCATTCTAGAGAAGAGAGTGGATGGATACATGAGATAGAAGGCTATGGTATATGGTCTTGATTATGCTGCTTGACAATGGAGGTTTGACCATTGTATTTTATCTTTACCAGGTTGGATAATATTAGCTACATTATCATGTTACTGTATTGTGTTACTTGTTACAGGGTTTTATATACAGTGAGTTCTCTGAGCTAAGGGTAGAGTTGGTTTAGAAGTATGTCATGGAGAATTTGGGAGCAGCAAAATTCTTGTGGCATAAGATACAGGTATTGCATCACAGGTTTGCATGGTGGTTGGTCTTCAAGAGTGACATTGAAGAGGGATACAAAGCCTAAGGAACAAAATAGATGGTGTACAAGTACAGGTACAAGTTGTAGCTATTTATCTCCAAGTGGGAGATTGTTGTGGTGTGGAGCTAAAAGCTTCAACTATTTATAGACACAAGAGGAAGGATGCTAAAGAACCAAAGGAATCAGCATCGGTAGCATGACTGACGTCGGTCACAGACAGTGGAGAAGGAAATTGGCAACAACAGGGAGTCGATCGACATTGGTAGAACCAGACAAGCAGGGACTGGCATCGGTTACCTGTGCAGTCCAGAACTGTTCATTACGCGAATAGTTAGTTAGTTGAACCGAGTGTTTGCATGCTAAGGGGCTAATTTAAGTCATGGGCTTTGTGTCTAATTTTAGTAGTTAGAGTTCTATTTTTGTAAGCATGGGATTCTATTTAAGGACCCATAAGGCATGTATTGTAATTATTCTAAGGCAAGTAAAGGCATTGAAGCTAGCAAGTTCAAGAAGATCTACAGGTGTAAGGTCAAGGAGATCAGCTGAAGCATTCAAGGAGGGATAGCAACTCAGGCTTTAGAGTTGTTGTGTTGAGCAAGAGAGAGAGGGAAGAAGTTCTTGAGGTTTGGCAAACCTTTGAGGTGGAGGAAGAAGTGGCATCTTCCTTATTGTATTTTCTTCTATTAATTTCTAATACAAGAGTGTGTATTGTCTCTCAAATTCTTTGTTGTCTCAAGTTTCTAGCTACTTTATCATTTTGGTATAATTTCATGTTTAATTGCATATAAGAAAGTAATCAATTATGCTCTAATTGGTAGAGCTACAGATCCCCTGACACTTATATTCCAATAATTCTTGATAAATAAACTTTATAATATAATAATCTCATCATTTATCAAAAACATATCAATTGAATTGTCTATGTCCCATAGTTGGGAATAATTTTGATACATACTTTCAAATAGTTCTGCATCAAAGACAATATTTTTGAATTACATGGAGTCCTTAATGGATAATGTAGAAGAAGGATTAGTCCCTTTGGATGACCTAAATTAATAACCCATGGATTTGAATTCAAGCTTGTATCTTATTTAAAATGTTACATGTGTATGCCTATATACCAATGTGATCAACTCCACTCTATCTTGTTTGATGCTCATTGTATGCTCTTCAAAGTAAGAACTAGGGTTATTGATTACTATAAGGAGATTAGGATAATTCAATTGAAAGATATATTAAATTCAAATGACAAATCTAATGGTTATGTATCATCTATATAAGATCATGTATTGAATACTAGTTCTTGCAATATTAAATATGCAATGTTCACTTTTCAAATTTGTTATTCTTGGGTTGGTGGGGATCATTATTATTTTTTAATCAAAAAAAAGAAATATTACATATTTTTACTAAGTATGAATTTAGTGTTCATAATTTCCTTTACATTTAATTGATTTATTAGTTTCCATAGTGTTTCCATAACTAACAACTTTAAATATATATCATTGGAAGGGTGATCCTCAAGTTAATATTTGGGAATAATTCCTTCCAGGAATTAATTTAGACAAAATATCCATGACTACTACTCAGGAGGAGCATGACCAAAAGTTCAGAAGGAATTCTTTCAGAGGTATATTTTGATGTTTATAGGGTACTTACAAACTCTCTGAAGGATATTTTTAGTCTAAAGGATCTACTTCATGGGGATCTTATCTGTGAGAAAAGTCCTGAAGGGTCTACTCCATGAATGTTGAAGGGCACTTCTAAAATTCTTGAAGGATAGTTTGGATGGCTAAAGCACATCCTTGATCTTCACAGGGAATTTTTGTGTGACTAAGAGTCATTTCAAAGGTTCTAAAGGGTACGTTTAGTAAATTATAAAGGGTAGGTTCCCTTAAATTGGAAGGTAGGTTATAAGAATTTCAAATGGTAGGTGTCTTTTAGAAGAATTCTTTCAGATATTTTGCATTGGGTAAATGACCTAAACTAAAATATAAAGGAAATGGCTATATAAAAATAGGGTCTTCAGACCAGAAGGCATAGGGTCATTTAAAAGGGTCCCAAAGGGTTTACTTAGGGGGATTTAATCTAGGCAAAATGTTTTAGAGAATTGGAAAATGTATGAAACAAAATTTCTAAAGGGTACATTCAATAAAGTCTAAAGGGTAGGATGGGAAAATATGAAGGTATGTGCCCTTAGGAAATGGTAAAATGGAGTTAAATGGTCAATTTTTAAAATTTTGAATAGCTATTTGGGAGGGTTCGAAGGGTTGGTAGAAGGAAGCCAAAGGGTCTACTTCATGAAAAAAATTTCCTAAAGGGTCTACTTCATGAAGGATAAGAGGCAAGTGGGAAGGGAATTTATAAATTTCCAAAGTACATGTCCAAAAATTGTTGATGGGCACTTTTCAAGATTCCTAAAGGATAGTTTGGAGGGTCAAAGGGCATCATCGATCTCTGAAGAACACTTTTCAATATTCCTAAAGGATCCTTTAGTACACCTAGGGGTCAGTACAAGAAACTCTGAAGGGTAAGTTGGGTGGCTTAAATGGGATATTCCATCAAGAATTTATTTTATAGATCTATATTTGGCCCAAAATCACTCAAGGTTAACTATTTGTGGGCTAAATTTTGTTAGGAGGATTGTTTCAGACAAAAAAGCCACAATAATTTTTCTAACAAAATTAATTTTTGAAATAATAAGCTTGAGGAGTAAGACTAAGAAAATTTCAAAAAAATCCATTTGAGAGACACTCTACACAAAATTCCTAAATAAATATTCTAAATATTTTATCTCTTGTACACAAGTTATCCTTATAAAACATAATAAACATAATGCCAAAACCATAAAACCTAGCCAAATATCAACTTTGTGAAAAATGAAAAGGCCTAGGTTCCTCAAATTTGCATATATTATATGAGGTGAAGACCTTATTTGGGTCAAACTCTAAAAATTAGGTCCATATTTTATTTTATTTATAAAAAAGTGGGCGTGTTGGGAACAACAAATATTATGTTTTTATTAAAGGTGTTGAGATGCCTCAATCAATCAAATAAATATGCAATAATTAAGTATTGATTTTTTGTGAATTTAAAATTGATTTAATTTTTATAAATAGTAAAAAAGAGGGATAAATAGAGATTATCTAAGAACTGACAATCAAAGAAGATAAGGGTTATAAAATTTGAGATATGGGTAGTAATATGTGTCATTAATAGGATTCTAGTATTTGTCTACCCAATGGATAGTAGTGCCATATATGTGTAGTGTCCTCAATGTGGTGATAATGTCCCATTTATAGGACTATTCCTAGTTTTTTAGAGTACCTATGCCTATGTTTATAGGTCCTATTCTTACATGATCAAAACTTATAGCTATGTGTTATACCTAGAAAACCTAATTTGATGTGCAAACCCTAATATCCTTGAAAGTATGGCATAATAAATGATTTTGTGTGTTTTATTAGGATGGAATGGAAATCCTAAACATCCCACTATGTAGATATTTTCCTACATACCAATACTCTAAGGAGAGATCAAGTCTGATGTACTTATCCCACCTAGTGCTTGATGTATGTGCAAATGAATGCTAGAATGAGAGTGGCCTTTGATGTATTAAATGTGTTTGAGATTTTAAATGCTTTAAAATTGGACTTATGGATAATATATATGGTATTATTGATAAATTATGGAATAATTGGGATCAAATACCTTATTTTTTCACAACTTTGTCTTTGGTTTGAATAGCTTTTTCATCTATTTTCCATCTAGTGAATAGAGGTAGAATAAGCTTGTATTTATAGGGTTTTGTTACTTGTATAGATAAGAAAATTATTTTAAGCCAACTTTATTAGGGTTTTACATTTTAAAAAATATCCTTTAGGAATATTTGTGGCTAAGGATAGTATCACCTAGTTGGGGACACTAGCACAACGTGGCTAAAGTGTCCCAAATGTAGCACTAATGTCATTTTGGTAGAATGTTAAGTAATTTTTATTGGGGTCTAAGATGAAAGTTCAAGGACTATGTTATGACTTTTTTTAAGTGACTATGGTCTTCTAAATGATTGGAAATGTAAGTCTAATGATCAAAAATATGTTTATGGCTAGTCTAGGGATATGTTAACTCAAGAGACATTCTTCGCATCCAATTACCACTTTTAGGTGATTACAATGTGTCCCATAATCTATTAGATAATTAATAATATAATATATGGCATATTCATGGCTTATTTCATCTTATTGATAAATAATTTCCCCAAATAATATGGGGGTAAAGGAAGTATATAATATGAGGGGCAATATTTAGGAGGTTAAAGAGTGGGAGGATGTAGGAGTGATTCTTTCATGATGTAGATTATATTTTGTGATTATGTAGCACCACCATCTTGTACAATTGGTAAAATTAGACCTTGGTTGTTCTTCTTAGTTCTACACTCTCTTTTCTTCCACAAGACTTACATATACTCTATGTTGTGCCCCTTGGGCTATCTCTTAGTTTGACCAATCTTATATTGATGACATGGACATTATATCTTCCTAGAATGTTTGAAATGTACTTATCTTACACCTCTAAATTTTTTAATCCTATAACTATCTTGTTACTTCTTGGACACTAACATTTGGGATAGACATTAGCATTAATATTACCATCTTTCCTTAACACAAGTGTCCAATGCACTAAACTCATAAAAAATTCAAATTAAACATATTTCAAGGGTTGGAATAAGTGGTTTAATATGATTTATTAATCAGAATGGATTGGTATAAATATAAGATCACCCCTCATTCATTCCTCAACTAGAAATCAAATAAAAGAGAATTCAAAGAGCATTCAATTGAAAAAAGATTCCTTATTTATTTCTATTTCTAAACTAGTCATAGGGATTGCACATCTAAAGGTCTAAAGTACTAAATGATCATCCCAAGAGCTTTATTTACCAAGTTAATACCTATGTCAATGTTGTACTTACTTTACACACATTACATGATTCAAACATAATCTAGCACATAAGGGAGAACTACATCGATCTGAGGAAATCTTCAGAGTATTAAATACCTACGTATCATCTTTTGATAATAGGGTAATTATGATTACCTCAACACTTTGTGCCCACTAACCCATTTTTATCTAAGGCCACATTAAATATGGAAATTCAGGGTTTATTCATTTCATAAGGAGTGATATTCCATTACCAAGGTATGAATGGACTAAAGTGAAGGTGAAGCCAAACCCAAAATCATCCAAGTGGTCACATCCTATTTCACTTGATATTCCATACATGAAACTATCATCAAACATAAATGGTAATGTTGATGCAATAGTATAGGATTGATGTAACTATCTCGATAGCTAGAGGCACCATATCTAATATCTAATATTTATTTTAGAACTATCTTCACATCTACTTTCATCCTATTCAAGATTAATAACTACATTATCATCAAAACAAGTTAATTACTTCTATTCTTTGTCATTTATATATCTAGCCTAGTTCTACTTTCAATATTTAGACTATCTCAGCATAATAAATTTAGTGTGTGCTTATATTTGAGCTTATCATTTAATTATATTAATATAGATATGATTATTTCCATTGTGCCATTTCATTTCTATATTATCAACCCTAATATTAATGTGAAAATAGGTTAAACATTTGGTGATCCTAATGCATGTTAATGAAATCTTAGGGTTTTAAACTAGCTAGGGTTTCAAATTATTGTATTTTTTAATTTCATATTTTTATTTTTTTTCATGTAACCTAGGTGTATCCCTTGATTGAGGGGTGTGTCTATTGAAAATATTAAGCCGCCCCTCTACCCATCCAAAATGTCTCAAACTAATGATGGATCTCATACCTTAGATCATGATGATACCCATGTGGACAATAATTTTTTTTTTAATAAGGTTATAGAAGAATATTTTGATAATCAAAATCATGAAAAAAATTAAAATGAACAAGTAAACTATGATCAACTACCTAAAATTTCCTTATTTTGTGACGACATTTGACAAAATTTTAAACATCTTTATAAGGTCTTTAAAACTATACTTAAAGGAAAAAATTCTCTAAATTTAGTGGACACATACCTCCTCTTGAATAAACTACAACCAAATACATCTAATGGGGTCACAAATTATGTGTTTAAACCTTTGTTCCCTAAAACTACTATTGATACACTTCTTATGTAATGACCCATTATTTCAACACAAATACTACTTGCAATGCCTATTACTACTACAAACATGTTTTCATTCCCTTTAGTGGCTAAAATTGTTAATCTAATTCCCACATGGAATACAACTAAATCATTATTTCAAATTGAAAAAAAAATTAGAAGACAAGATTACAAACATTAAACATAAAGCTTTAAAATCCCCACATGCTATAGATTCACAAGATGTGTTGCATAACACTCTTACACTTCAAATATATTTTCACCCTTTGCCAATTGGATTTCTTGGACCTAAGTTCACATTTTATGATGTTAAGGGTGATCCTTAATAACATCTTCAAACCTTCTATGTGGCATACCTTGACTATGCTTCCAATGATAAACTTTTTACCAAATTATTTCCAAGAAATCTTAAGGACTATGTTTCAAGGTAGTTCTATGGTCTACCAATCAAATCCATAAAAGCATTTAAACCTATTACAAGCCATTTTTTATAACAATTTTACATTAACATTTTCAAAAATGTTTACTATGCCCAAATTTCCAAAATCAAATAAATAACCAATGAAACTATCATGGATATGTCCTAAGATATAAGATAATGCTAGCCAAAATGACCAATCCTTTAGCCAAAAAGGAGTTACGAAATATATTCAAGTAATGTTTGATTGATACACTACATGAGTCTATTTTCTTTAGATAAATTCAATATTTAGATAACTTATGCCATGTTGTACTAGACCAATAAATGAAGTTTATATCATTAAATAAACTCAAGAATATAACAAACACACTAGTTGTATCTACATCTAGTAAAAAAATTTCAATTAAACCAAGTTATAAGGCAAAATATCTGAAGCCTAAAAAATAAAAAATAACCATAGTTAACATAGTTTCACAACAACATGTTGTACCTAACATCCCCCTTTTCTTCTTGAAGAAATGAGGACCTACTTTTTTCATATTTTGGTCTTGTGTGTTGAGCCTTCTTTCTACATGTTTTTGCAAATTATTCAATGTATTGACCCTTAATCTCTATACTTACAATAATATATCTTCATATTATATACTTTATGGAATAAATCTATTAATTCCTTTTCAAGAGTTTTCTAAACTATGTAGTTTTTAGGGTCTTAGTTTATTTAGAGAAATTTACTTAGGCCTTATTCTTCGAATATTTTATTCAATATTTTTCTTTGGACATTTTATCCAACAAACTTGGTCTTCAAGTTTTTTTGAGTCAAGTTTTTTGTTCAAAAACCGATTTGACATTTATTCACGAGGATTTATTTATTAGGAATTTTGGTCTTTAGGATTTTTATTCAAGACATTTATTTTGAATAGATTTAGTCTTCAGGGTTTTTGTTTGGACATTTTCTCCAAACAATTATTTCAAAATGACTTATCTTTTATCAAAAATTTATTATTCAAAATTTTTTCACAGAACTTTTCTTCTGAACATATTTGGTCTTTGACATTTTTGTATCAAACATTTTGTCCAAAATAATTATAAATATCTATATACACTTTGGACTTTTTGTTCAGACTTTTTGTTTCATGAATTTTGGTGTTTAGGATTTTTGTTTGGACTTTGTGTTTGGAAGATTTGTTCAAATATTTTGTAAATCTTTATCTATAAATAAAACCTAACTCCTGACTACTAAATGTCAAAAAGTCCACTATACTCAGTCGATAGATCAAAAAACTTATTAGTACTTGTTAATGCTACCTGCCAACTAAAACTAATGATAGATTTGAACTATACAAAACATACAAAATAGGTGAATATTGGGCATTTATAAGACATGAAATAGAATTAAATGCTATGTATAGCCATTGAATACTTCATTAATTACAAATGGAATTAATCTCAAGTTCAATTTTTAGCATGCATGAGAAAATCCTTAGCTACTTATGAGATTACTGCAAGTGAACCAGTGACCAACGAAAAAGAAAATTGTTCACATAGTAGATAAAAAAGACTATAAACACTATGTATAATAGAAATGCCATCTTCATTTAAATCATTTAGGGGATCACTATTTCCATCACTATTTTATATTAAGGACTTAATAAAACTCATATACATTATCTTTGATGTCACCATTTTTGACAATAGGTATGTGAATTACTCTAAAATAATGGATGTTATTGATTCTATTAACATATTTTCACTAGATGAGAATCTCTCTCCCTCTGAGTGACTATTAATCATGGAATTTCTCACTTAAGAGACAAGTATTACATTATATTATACCCAAGCCTGAGGTGATGCCATCCATTGACCTCCTCTAAGACCTATTCTTCATAGGAAAATTTAAATAAGATACATTCTTGCACAATATGGATAACCAAATAGTCATATAATGCATCTCTAGAGTATATTTTTATAGGTATTTATCATTACCATCACCAAATTCTTATTTTTATAAACATAGACTAGTTTTGTGTAATTGGAATTATTATATGGAAAAGGTGTTAACTTCATGGCTTCTCCCAAAGGAAACCATGACATACAAAGGTAAGAAGACAAGTCCTATTAAACAAATTAAGGATATGAGTGTGGATTTCCATGTCACTACTTAAAAATCTCTACAACATAACCAACATCCATTTCCTTAATTTGTACTAGGTATCATTATTTCATATGATGTTGACTAGTGATACTAAATTCACTTTGAGTGAAATTATAAGGTACCAAATGAGATAATAGGTCATTCATAAGGAAAAATAACCCACTCTAGTGGGCCACTTCTATATTATGTATTATCTTTTAGATGTTATCATGGAAACAATGTATAAAGTCATCGATGAGGTATGAACCCTCGCCATTGACTGTATCAAAAATTGCATTTACAACCATTTCCAATTTTTTATTATTTATGCTTATACCAAGAATATGGTGAGGATTGTTGAAATTTTTATCCTCAAGTCTATGAAATAATCCATGGGTCTCTAATGCCTAGAGTTAGAGTAAGCATTATGAAGGTGTTATCTATAAGAGGTGATTATTTTCTATATCCTGACTATACTATTATCATGATCATCAGACTCAAGTTTCATCCTTTGATCCTTATAAAATATGTGCCTAATAAATTAGATGAGCAAGAAATTACTTTCAAGTTTTGGTGGAGTAATAAGGAGAACATGACAAAAAATAAGAAGATCACATTCTATGGGCACCATATGGTCATTACTAGCATGGTCTACATAATGAGGAAGTAATTTGGAGATGTGGGTGGAAAAATAAAGAGTTATCATTTTCTTACAATACCACACAGGGATTAGAATCCTCATGGCTACATCCAAAAACACTTTTAGAGAATTAATATCCCCTACCATCACATCTATTATGATTATGAATTCTTATTCATGAATTAACAAAATGATGATGAGGTCTTTGAAAGGGAAAGGGTTGATAGTTTGAAGGAGGATCACATAAGGGTGATCTAATAGGAACCTTCAATCACTGTCAATAAATTACATAGTAGATTGCCACTCTTTATAGGGTGTACATCCTCAAACTTTTAGAAAATCCAAACAATAGGGGAGACCCTTCATAGGAACTCCCTCTAAAGTTAAAGGTAGTCAAGAGGGAACTAGGGGTAAGTGAACTTGATGCTAGGGGAGTTATATTATACTCGATCAATCTAGATTCCTCTAATGAGGAAGATAATGGATAAGATCTCCTAGTTTCTAGTGTATTTTAAATTCCTATAGCTACCCTGCAAGAATAAGAGTCTACATCTTTAGGGGTATCCACATAAGAATTTATTGTATCAATTCAAAAAGTTTCCTCTTTCTAGCCTAAGACCACTATTTTTTATAATAGGAAGCCTAAGACTACCCCATAGGCAATCCAACTATTGAGCAATCTTAGAGCCTACTTAAAATTACCCAACAAGTATAAGTGAAGGAGGAGGAGGAAGAATATTTTGATAAAGAAGTATAATTAGATAAATCTAAGGTTCTAAGCCTAGAGGGATAAAAAGGGAAATAACTAGTTATGGAAGACACCTCAGGTATAAAGGCTTTACCTTTAGATACCACTTCCTTAGTCTCTTCTTCTATTCCTATTTTTAGTGTTATATCAATTTCTTCTACCTTGAATACTCCTAAGGTGGAAGTTGTCACTTGCACATCTGATGATCCACTTATCTCTTCCTCTTTCCTAAATTTTACCCAGCTCACCCTAAAAGTTAAAATTTTACCCTGCTCACCCTAAAAGTTGATAAGGATGCTACCATTGTTACTCCACCTTCCACCACCTTTGATCCATATTCCACCCTCATGAAATCCACTTCCTTCATGGCCACTTTAAATATTCCTTATAACACTACCACATTTAGATCCTTGAAGAGGAAAGGGACATCTAATAAGGTTGAAACAATAATGGCTACTACCCAGCTCCATGTCTCATCCACCTAAATCACTCTCCCCATGTCATCCACCACTCCATCTTAGGAGACATTATCACTAGCTCAGGAAAGAAGAAGAAGAAGAAAAAGACACAAATGATCATAGTCCATCCACTCCCCCAATATGGAGATTTGGATTAGTTTAAGATTATTTGGCATTCCTTGTGTGACACAATTGTCAAGATAATAAATAAGTAATAACATGTTGAGGATGTTGAAGAAGAGGTTGTGGTCAAAACCAAAAAAGTGATAGACCCCAACTGGTTTTCAATTCCTTTATGGGAAATTTACTTAAGTGATAATAACTCTTAAATCCCCATCTTCAAAATAATTAAACTCCCCTTTATTAAAAATTTGTTTGACAAACCATCTAGGAGTATTCAGAGGGTAAGGAAGAGGAAGCTAGAAGATGATGCTAATAGGGAATTAATTTTTGAAGAGAGGAAATAGGTCTTCTCCTTGACCAAAAGATTAAATAGATAATTGGGTCAACCCTCCTATAATGAGGACTTCAAATCTCTAGATAAAGTGCATAAGGATGACATGGTGGAAATCCATGAAGGCACAAAGCTATCCAGACAAGAACTCAAGGTATAGTTAGAGAAAATAAAAGAGTAATAGAAGATGGTACATATACTAGATGGAATTGAAGCTTAGGTCCAAGAAGTACCATCAAAGTGTTATAATTATTTGGAGGCATTAGATTTTATTTAAGATGAATTGGCCCCCCATGCTACAAATACTCATGAATTATTTAATTCTTTAAAATCTGATGGGAATAAATTAAAAATATGTTAATTGTTTACACAACTAATAAGTCTTATAGCCATGTGTATCTCACAACACAACTATAGGCATCCAATACACTTAACTTGGTGGTCATCAGAATAGAAGAGGCTAGGGAATGGTTAATAGTTGTTGGAGCTTTGTTCCCCAAATATCAAGAGTATGAGGCTCTCATTCTATAAATTTTGAATAATTTGAAATTATAAAAAGTTAAGGATGCTATAGTAAATTTGATCAGTAAGATTAAATTTGATCAACTCAATTAGGAGGATTAAAAAAAATCAAATAATGTATACAAGGGTTGTCATTAGAGGACATTGAGTTAGAATTGAGCTTTGCTAGAAAAAGTGTGACTAAAGTTGATATCTTTAAGAATAATTTTTAGATGATGAAATCAAGGCATGAAAATCTCCTAGGATAGATTAGTAGGGTACACAGTCCCCCTATTTTGAACATGGAAATAATTTAGTAGAAACATGATGTGTCACATAAGTGATAGCTTGAGATAGATTATAAGAAGAAGCATACTCGAGATGCCACTTCTATTTTCACATCGAAACTTATAGTTACTACTCTAACTAAAGTTTATGCAGCCATGCAGACGTCAACACAGCCATAAAGGGCCTAGTTTTTGCATGTAAATTTCTATAGTAGTGTATATTTCATATTTATAGTTATTATTATAGGTTATTAAATATTGTAAAATTCACCTAATCCATTTTGTAAACATGAACACATAGTATGATTTTGTAAAGGCCAACTCAAACTATTAACAAATTTAAGATAACTTATATGGTTTTTTGACTAATAGTTACAACTAAAGTTCTAACTATGACATGTAATGTATTTTACATGTACTTGGAGTATGAGGTGACCCCTTCCCCATGTTTATTTAAATAGATGCAACCCATAGTTTTGAAGTGTTTGAGAGTTTTCAATATACAAGAACAAAAGTAATTTCAATTTTCAACTCATGTGTTTGTGTATTTTCTTTCCAATGTTTTTAAAATTAGGATTAGTTTATTTTGGTTGTATTATTCAATAACTCTTAGTGTGAAAAGTCTACAATTGAGTAATTTCTTGTCTTGATTAATATGTTATCCTTAGATGTGCAAAAACTATTCAAGGATTAGTAAATTACATTAATTATTGGAAATTAACTTATGTGATTCATATTCTTAAGTGTGTATAATTTATTTCAATAAATATAGTTTACTATGTATGTATAATAACTTTCTCTAATACCTCACTAAGCCCAAGCCATAATCTACTGATTAAGAGTGTGCATTAGATTATCTAAAAGGAGAAACTTTTGACTGAGGCCTATGAGTTTCCTATATCAATAATATCCTTGACTACTTCACCATATTTAATTGTGTGTGTGTGTGTAATAGATGCCAGTGATAGGCATAGGTTTTGAAAGCACTTGTCTACATTGAAACCAGCTAGAGAGGTGATTATTGAAGCCACAACACCTTTCTTTTCTACTTTACCCCTCCATCCTTTCTGAGTTTATTTTGAGATCTATACACTTTAGATTAGCAACCATCTAGCCATAAACTCATTTATATTTTACTTTATTTTTAGATACCACCCCTCCATCCATAAAACCTTGTTAGCAACATACATGCTTTGCCTATTATTCCATCACTTGGTTGTTAAGACTACATACCCACAACTCATGCCCTAGTATGGATTTCACCTCCATTAAGAACCTAAAATGTTAGAGGCTACCTCATTAAGATATTAGTGTGGTTTAAAAAAACCATAAATATACTCTTTTTGGCACTATAATGAGGGGTAATACCTTTAATAAAAAAGGTTATTTTCTATATAGAGTTATACTAGAGTCACCCAATAGAGTGACCAGATCTAATTCCTAGGTTGGTCTTCTAGTCTCACCCTCATTGAATCAAAGGAGATATAGAGTATACTAACTACCCCTAACCAACCCAAGACACCTTTTCTATTAGTTATCCCTTCCCCTATTAATCATGTAATGGTTGAACCACCTTAGTTGGTTGGATCTGTTATTTCTATCCTAGGAGATGTGCATGATTTACCTAGGAATCTTGAAAAGTATTTCCATATTTATCTCCTTTAGGAGAAACAACTGAGTAACAAATTAAATAGTTTAAATCTACTTTAAGGTTAATGAATAGTATCAATAAGGATGTTTCATACATGATTTTCCATTTTACACTGATGGATGTTGCTTATGATTGGTATCTAATCTAGCAGAAAATTCCATCACTTTTTGGGATTCATGTCAAACAACCTTTATTGCACAATTTGCATAGGTCACCAGCCCTAGTTTGGTATACCATCACTTTTCCAACATAAAGAGAGATCCTCACAAGCTAATCCAAGCTTTCAATGTAATATTTAGAAATATGTATACATGGTTAAGTGCAAGGTACAAACCAAAAGAAGTATTAGCATTATAGATGTACAAGAATGTTCTAGACCCCATTACTACAGTATTCCTAAGAAGAATAACTAATACCACCACCTAGGAATTGGTATATGAAGAGGCCATCAACATTGATAAGAATCTTAATTCCTATGTGCCTTACATACATACCATCAATAGTGGCTTCCTAGTATTAAATCTAATACCACAAGTAAATTAGAACATTCCTTCATTCAATCAAAACTCTTTATATATGTTGCCTCCTCTGACATACATAACACAACCAAAGTATAGTTTATTGAACAACCACATAGTTATTAATAAAATCAAAAATTGGACATGTCTTTTGCTAATATTCTATAGGGCACTAAATCTATAAAGGTAAAACTTCATGTTATTCAAAAAATGGTTTAAAAGTTAAGTAATGACTTCCTCAGCATGTAAATAAATATGGGAAATGTCAATGTACAAAGAGGTAATAAAAAAATTGGATTTTATAGGTACACCAAACCATTTAATAGGCCTAAAAACACACTAGATCAGCTTAGCAAGCTTTCAAAGATCAACATGGTAGAGACAGCTCTACCTAATTGGTATAGAACCCATAATACTTCTCAACATCGTGAGTTTGATTTTGTTGAATTTTGTGTAGTCTTTGAAATCTTTCAAAAAGTAATAAGGTAGGACCTAATGCATAATCTAAAAAAATCACAAGATATTATCCCTTTAAGAACTACCATATTCATTGAGACTCATGAGTTTCCCTTTTTGAGTGAGGCGACAACATACTAGAAGACAACAATGATGAGATTCATGCCTTCTAGAAGTTCCATAAGGGTGGTTACAATATAAGGAACAAGGATCCATTCACAATGTCTATTCTTATAAATAACACATCCATTCCACTTAATCCTAAAGTTGACAACAATCCACCTACCTCAAAATGGAATTAGTAGCCTCAAAACAAGGAGGATTAGGGAAAGGGAGGATAAAAAATCATTAAACACATGAAGAAAATAAAATTAAAATATTAATATTCATGAGTTAACTTAGATCAAAGAACATAAAGAACTACTATGGAAGTTTATCATAAGGAGGACCCCTATGAAAAGGACCAAAGCATCTATAGATAAAGCAAAATCTTCTAACACCAATGTTATCTATAAAATAAATATAGAAGCTCCACCATTTTTACTAACTATTAGGGCATTTGGTAAAAATATTCATAATTTTTTAGTTTATTTTAGAGCCTTAACAACTATTATGCCTACTTTCATATGTCAAAATATTAGTCTAACTCTAATCCCTTCAAAGAAAATATTTTCACAATTAGATAAAATGGTGGTACTATTAGTTGGAAAATTAACTAATGTATGTATTCAATTAGCATTTGAACCACAAGTCCAGATGACCATTGACATCCTTGTAGTAGATATACTTGAAGGCTATGGACAATTGCTAAATAGGGACTAGTCTAAAATGCTTAATGCATATCTCTATACAGACTTCTCTCATATGTGACTACCATGGAGAGGCATTACAAATCAAATATGGATTGACAAATAACCCAGGATGAAATATCCTATCATGGAATATAATGTGAATAATGAAGAGGTAAAGTATGAGACTCCTATCCTTGGTATTTACACTTTTACTATGAAAAACTAAACACAAGAGCTAGAATCTAAAGGTTCTAATAAACTATGGACTTTACACTTTGATGGTGATAGATTCAAACAATGATCAATGATAGGAATCAAACTAATTAACCCATAGGGGATGAAATTTTTGGTATTATATGGGTTATAGTTCCCTTGCACTAATAATAGGAATGCATATGAAACTTTAATCTTAGGATTATAATTTACACTCAAGAATAATTTAAACTAGGTGTTACTATTTGGTGACTCAGAACTAGTATTTAATTAGGTTAGAAGTAAATACTAGTGCAATCTATCTTATTTTAAAAGTTATAAACATATAACATGGCACTTTATTTTAAAAGTAAAGAATGAAAAGGAAACTACAGGGCAGGATGATAATCAAGATATGGAAATGGAAATTCAAAATGGAATTAAAGAGCGGGAACATAAGGGTCGAGAGGATATCACTGAAGAAGATAGGAATAGTCCTAATAAAAATTCTGAGGAATGGAGGGGGAAAAAATTGAATGATGAAACACATACAGCAATGAATTGGGTTAATTGCAAAGCAGAGGCATCTTCTCAATTTGATTCTTAGATGTGCAGGGAGGTTATGAACCTCAAAAGGAAAGTGGAAACAATGGAAGATACCCTGAAAGAGGTATGGAACAAAATCAACAATATGGATAATCAGATAGGAGAGATCCCAACCAAGCTCAAAGTCTATGAGAAAAACCTCCAGGAACTAATTAAGGACAATAGGATGAAAATGGAGGAAGCTACGTCCAATATTTGTGCTGTTGCTATCAATATTGATAAAAGAGCCAGTGAGGAGACTAAAGGTTTGGAGGGACCCAGAAAAATAATGAGACAAAGTACTATAAAGAAGGTAACACAAAAAGGAGCAATGCTGGTGGAAACCACTACCCAAGATACTGTTTTGAAAGAAAAAGAAACAATGAAAATGATATTGGAACTGGATGAATAATCTAGTTCCTCTTATTGGTAAAGAACCTGGTCTAGTTCTTTGTTTTCTTGTTGTCTACCTATGTCTAAGGTGATGCTAGATCTCTATTTATTTGGGTTGTGATCGGTTGTCTTTTCGGTGGTTTCAGGTCCATTTAAAACCTGTTTTTGCTACTTCTTTGTAGTAGTTTTTAGACTTTGTCTGTGTTTTGGTTGCTCTATCTTTTTTCCTTGTACTAGGGTTTCGGGGCCCCTTCAAAACCTGCTTTTACCATAATCTAAAACATGGCACTTTATTCAGATATTTGAAGCTTTCAACTTAGTATAAATTCCTAGAGAGCAAAATCAATCTACATACTCACTAGCTATCATTGACAATAATTTGGAGCCTCTCAAAGAATCTAAGGTAAAGATATTTTCTATTGATCTAGTACATTATCCTGATGTTATTGGTAATATATAAAATTTCCAATTCTTTGGTCATCATTAGTAGACAATCTAATTTATAACTAATTCAAGGGAATTTGAGTCCTAAATAATTGATGATAAGGATGCCAATCATCTCTATCAAGAGTAGTTAGACAAGGAATGTATTCTCCAAATCAAATAAAATCATTTCCCAACTGGGTTGGTCTACTTATAAGGACAATTTGACATATATAATCAAGCTTATTAGCTTCAACAACCTAAGATCAACTAATCTAACTTCAAAAGGAATAATTCAGGAGATGAACATAACCCATGCTATGTTAACATTGGCCTTAGCTACACCCTATAAAAATGACAATGAGTGAATTATTTAACCACTCGATACAAAGATGTGATTGCTTGGACTTATGAAGACCTAAATATTTATGACCCAAAGGTCATCACTCATACAATTCCTATGAAACAAGACCACAAGACATTTAGAGAGAAATAGAGACCAATTAATCCTATCTTAGATCCTCTCATTAAAAGAGAAGTGGAGAAGATAATAAGTGCACAAATAATATTCCCAATCAAACATTCTACTTGGGTGGCAAATTTTATCCTAGTTAGAAAGAAGAGCAGTGAGATCAAGCTATGTATTGATTTCAAGAACTTGAACAAATCTTTTGAAAATGAAAACTATCTCCTCCCTTCCTTGAATGAGGTGATACATATAGTAAGTGTTTCTAGAATGATGTCCTTATTAGATGTATTTTTAGGCTATAATCAAGTACTAGTATAATCTTTGGATAGAATGAAGGATGCATTTACCACAAAGTGGAGGACTTATGCATGAAAGAGGATGTTTCTTGGCCTAATAAACATAAGATCCACCTTTCAAAAAACCATAGATCATGGATTTAAATGATTAATAGGTAAGTGTATAATCATTTGTATGGATGATCTTACTCTATTCTCCAAGAATAGGACTAACCACATAGGCCATTTGAAATCAATATTTGATAGATGTAAAAGGTTTGACATCTTGTTAAACCTAAATAAGATTATATTTTGAGTACCTGAAGGCAATATTCTAGGACACATCATTAATCAATAAGGGATCATCATTGATCTATATAGAATTTAGATAATTTTGAAGATTGCACCACCAAATAGCAAGAAAGAGCTCAAATCATTCCTTGAGAAAATTAATTTTGTAAATAAGTTTATCTTAGGATTTATGAAGATTTTTAAACCCCTGAATGTAATGCTCAAGTAGGATGCAAAAATAGAATTTAAAACTAAGGCTCAAAAGTATTTTCAAGATATTAGAGATGTAATATCTCAGGGACCAACACTAATTAGTCCAAATTTTATAAAGGATTTCTACTTGTACTCATTTTCTTCAAAGCATATAATTTCTACTCTTATAATTTAGATGAAATATGAGACTAAGCATCATATTGTATTTATGAGCATTAATTTGAAGGATGCAAAACTTAGGTACTCCATTATTTATAAACAAAGTTTTAATTTTGTCAAAGAAGTGAAGAAATTTTGACACTACATCTTGAGGAATAAGAATATTACTATCATGCCTAATCTTGACATCAAGATCACTTTATCATAAACTAAATTAGTATAATTAAAAATAAAGTGGATGGTAAAACTATAGGAATTCAACATAGAGATCAATCCTACAAAGTTCACTCAAGGTCAAGGCATTGTTCAACTCATGACTGAACTAGAACCATGTATTACTATTGAAGAGGTATGTGAAAGCAAGGTATCTAAAGGAGAATGGTATACTAGCATAACACAATATCTACTTATAGGCACTTGTTCTCTAGAACTCAATAGAGAATCAAGGAGAGATTTGAGGGTCAAAGTTGACCAATACATGATCAATAAAAGAGTTATATATAGGATAAAATATGAAGGCATCTATCTTAGGTGTGTATCTATAGAAGAATCTGAAGAGATTCTAGAAAAATTTCATTAGAATATAGGCAATGGTCATCTATTTGGGAATACCATAGCCTATAATATCTTAATAATGGGCTACTCTTGGCTAATAATATACAACGATGATCATGCTCATGTAAAGACATGCCATGAATACCAAGCTTTAGCTAAAAGATAATTACATGAAACAATGCCCTTACAACCTACTGTTAAAGGCAAACAATTTTTCCAATGGGGTTTAGGCTTCATTGGTGTCATTAACCCAAATTCTTCAGTAGGCCATAAATTTTTACTCACTAATATAAACTATTTTACTAGATGGACTAAGGCCATGGCCACAAAGAATGTTAGAGCACAAGTTATGATTTGCTTCTTGGAAGAACACATCACAACTAAATTTGGCACCCCAATTTATTTATTTTATGATAATGGGCCATCATTCATATCAACTAAATTCACTGAATTGGCTCATAATAACAAGATTACTATCAATTCATCTTCTAACTATTACACTTAGGGAAATATATTGGCTAAATCAATGGATAAGAACCTAATAGATGTAATTAATAAATTAATTGGGGATCCTAGGGATTGAGACAATCTATTAAAGTGTGCACTCTAAGTAAAATAAACAAGATACAAGTAGGCCCTTAAAGCTTCACCCTATCTATTGGTGTATGTATGTAGGCCAATATTATCAATCATGCTCAAGTTACCAACACATCAATTCATGTAGGAATACATGGATCCAAATGAAAAAGTAGAATATAGACTACTAGACATAATAAAAATGGAATATTTAAGGATTGAAGCTTTACATGCCCTCAACAAACACCAAGATGTATTCAAGAGGTGGTTTGATAAGAGAGCAAGGGTCAAAGCATCTAGGATATTAGATCTAGTGCTTCTTTGGGATAAACCCCATGAAAATAAAGGATAACATGAATTATTTCCTCCTCTATGGATTGGGCCATATCAAATTTAAGAGATCCAAGGAAATAATGCATTCTACCTAAATGACATATAGGGAAATGAACTCATATATCTAGTTAATGGATAGGTTCTAAAGTATTACTTCATGGATGTACCATTTGAAGGTACCCCTAATTGATGAAGAAACATGGTAGCGGTAGGATTAGGGTATATTTCCTTCTTTCTTAGAATATATTTATTGCTTAATTAGGTTATATTTTTTATTTTCTAGATTAGTTCATTACTTTATTGGTATAGTATATTTTCCAAAATTCATAATGATTTCATAACCAATAGAATCTCTCCTTCAAACCATTACCACAACACTAATAACATACACATTATGCATAAATTAGTCTCTACATTATTTCCTCAAATGAATAAGATAATCCATAGATTATTGTCTTCACCATATTATACTAAACAATAAGAGTGCCTATTAAATATGCATATAATTTTGTTTCACGCAATAAATAATTAGTTGTGTGAAACTAATTTTAATTGTTATAGAGTGTTTGCACACATAAAATAGTTGTGCAAATATTCAACATATAAAAATCAATAAACTAACTCCAAATAAATATTAACACATAATCATGTGTTAATTCTCATTCCAACACCCTCCCTTAAGTACAAAATAGGGATTAAGAAAAGAGAAAGCAAAGAGACTGATGGGTCCTAACAACTAAGCCTGATCAAGTACCCATGTACAAATCATAGTAAAATATAAAGTGTCCCTATGGTAACCAATCCATCTTAAAATAATACATAGATGATGAATCACTATAACCACCAACTGAAATAGGAGCTGGTACTCTATTCAAGGCTAACTTTGTAAAAAAACATTGATATTAAAAAACATTAGGAAAAAATGTCACCAAGGATGAAATGTATCGCTACAAGCTACCTAAAAACTAGTAATAATAGCTAAAGTCAAGAGATAAAAAAATCATATGTTACAAGGTACCCGAAGAAGTTAAATGGCTCAATAATCAAACATAAAGCTAAAGAGGTGCATTGGATGTAAAAAAGGCCATCAAATACAAATTCACTCAATCAACTACCTCAAAAGAATGGTGTACTAACAATGAGCACAATACTTGAACCAATAGTAAACACACACACCCCATAATTCTAAAATGGGTTTAGTGACTCAAAAAAGTTCTGAATGTGTGGACCAATCCCATGATGCAAACACTAAAATGCTAACACTGGGTTACACCAAACTAGCTACGCTCTAGAAGGAGAACAAAATCCACCAAAACATCTGAAGGAGACTATCAACAATTAGATAAAAATATAAATTCTCTCAATAATTATGTCCCTAGTGATGATGGGATAGTCAAAAAATAGATAAGCAAGTGCACAAACATGGAGCACACACATGAGGAAAAATCTCCATGAAACTCAGTGTGACTACAAACAAAGGTCCTATCTTATAATAATATCACCAATGAATGCATGAATGTCTACAATGCACTCAAGCTATGTAAAATGAGAGATGAAAGCTCAATAAAAACATCTACCTAATAAGGACATAAAAAAAACAAGGATCATCATAAGGTAAGAGGAGCAATGTGTGGTTGAAGAAGCTCAATAGTGGAAGAATGATGCATGTAGCATCCTCACCAAGAATGACTCTTATGCCACTAAGAATGATCCATAATCCACCCCAAATCAACATGAATGGTGGATGAAGATGTCTGCATATGTGTGGGTGGAAAATCCATAGTATAAAAATGTGA
This sequence comes from Torreya grandis, assembly GCA_037957365.1. NCBI lineage: Eukaryota > Viridiplantae > Streptophyta > Pinopsida > Cupressales > Taxaceae > Torreya > Torreya grandis. Next base: position 2,450,106 of record JARHVA010002245.1, on the reverse strand, counting down.
GGTAACATACATAAAAGTGTCAAGTAGATCATGTCTAACCATTATAAATTTAGGTTTCTCAAGCATGAGTGAAGGTGCAGAAGAGACCATATGTAAATAATAATCCTCATGAAGAGTGGAGTGAACAAAAGATAGACCTCTATCAATATATCCCAATGAAGATGAAGCACCTACATCATAACCGAGGCCATGCCAAGAAATCCATATAGCAAGTTGAATAGGGTGAGCATTGCCATGTAAATTCTTCCTAATGCCTACAAGTATGGTATTGTGACCCATGGAAAAAATAATGTGAGAGCAAAAGCTAGCAGTATGTTGCTAAAAAATTAGGCATAAGTACAGGTGGAACTAGAATGGGATGTCTAGAGTTTGTAACAATAAAAGGCACATAAGTATCATCTGAAATAAGAGAGGCACTAGAAATAATGAGCCTCTCAAAATATGGTAATTCACATTATAAAAGTGCATTAGTGGATGCATACTAGATTTAATAACACAACATGATGGAATGTTACACTGATGTTGTCTGCAAACTAGTTTCTTCTATAAAGAATAAAGAAGGTCATCCTTTCCATGAATTAGGGAGTGGAAAAGAGATTTTTTCTTCAAAAGTTTCTTGTTTTCTTCTTGAAGTGATAGGAAGGAGGCCATAAGATCAATGGGTTGCATAGATCTTGGTAGGGTTCTAACAAGAGTCATACCAAAATCAAAAATAGGAGCAAAAACCACTATATCAAAATGTGCATTAGTATGTGGAGGTGTAGATACCTCATCTAAGTGACCACCAGTAACAAGTGTCTCATCATTAAAAAATATGTACTTACTAACAATGGGAGGAGGACAAGAACTAATATGAGAGGATAAAGATACTAAAGAGTCCTCATGTAAATCATCATCAAGTGAAACATTCTCACAACTAGGAGAAGATAGTGGAGAAACACTATCACCAATAAATGAATCCTCACTATGAGAGAGAGTAGAAGAAACAAAAACATGTGGAGGTAAAGTGACCTCATAAAACAATGTAAAAATAATGTCCCAAGCTATTTTAGGTAACGTGGCTTGCTCAATATGAGTTTCAAAATTGTTAGAAATATGGAGGTAAATTAATACAAGTGTCTTTTTTTACATGGATACAAGCCATGTAATATCATCCTCAACTATGAAAATGGGGAAATTGTCAATAATGACTCTCCATAATCCTTTCATCTACATGTGTAACATCATATTATGATTGCATGTGGTGTAGTTGGATGAACTAAGGGGTTTAAACATGGAATAATCCATATCTAAAGACATGAAATGGTAAAAAATATCCAAATTCAAACAAAATAAAGCCCTCAAAATGGATGTCTATCATAGTAAAAAATGCATCCACAAATATAACACATATGATCAAGGAGTACAATGCACACTAAAAATAGGACATCAATTAGAGTCTAAAATACATCCACAAGTGAAAGGAGTACCAATCACACCATAAAAATGAAGTGTTTTTTTAGGGGGTCTCACTGCTTGTGAGACCAAACCTCACCCTCTATCTTCGACACATGAGAATGAAATAAAGGTAATATGTTCCAAGTGTAAAAAATTTACTAAGAATAGCACAAAAGAACCTCTTAATGTAATTTGGGAACCTCTCTTTTGAAAGGAGTTTTTATAAAGAATTACAAGGCTTTGTAAAAAAAATTATAACCCCCCCTTTTTAAAATAATTTTGCACCACATTAAAAAAAATATTACAATATAAAATTATTAGGTAATTTCAATTTGAATTCTAATAAAACTTTGAATTTTGAAATAATAAATTACCAACCTAGTTTTCTCTCTCCCTCCATGGATTACTTGTTATTCAAATGGACACAATCTCCTCTCAACCTAGTCTTGGTGGAAAAAACCATGCAATGTTAGGCTTTAAATCCAACACCAAATGGTATCATTGGTTAGGTCAAGTCATGGCCAAGTGGAGAAGAGACATTAAGCTAGTTTGAGAAGCCATAGGTGGCGATGATGCTAGTGAAAAGACTATCTTCTTGTTCAAATGTAAATGACATGTCACATAGGCATGGGCCTTAAAATATAGGTAGAATAATGTAAAGTCATTATAACTAAATAGATAATAATCCAAATACAAATCTATAGGAGAATAAAAAATTGATTATTGGATCATCCAATAGAATCAATCCAAATTTTAAGCTAAGAAATGAACCTAAGCTCTCTAAACGTCCATTTTAGAAGGGTTTGTGATGCATTAGAACCTATAAAACATATAAACGGTGGGATTAAAATGTGTAGCTAATAGATGGTGGTAAAGTTGGAACAACATATATTGTCTAACATAACCTTTAATACCATGCACTGATCTATTATTTTTATGTTTTCTATGTGCCTATAATTGTATCAAAGATGGCAAGTTTGATCAAAGGATCTTTAAATCCACTCCATTACTAATGAAAATTTCCTCTAAGGGCCCATAATATAACCAATAAACACAAATTCATGAATTTATCTCTCTCTTTTAGGCAAAATAAAGTTATTTCTATTGATCCAAACCAAGCATTCTTGATGTTGATCCAAAAACAAAGTTCTTGTTGGTGATCAAACAATGTCTATCTAAGAACCCAAGCACCCATGTGAAGTTGGATGGTATGGAGGCAACTAGAGGAGTGTGCATGATGTTGTATAGGTGAATGAAGGCCTCCTAAATATAAATTTATATAGGAGTAAATGGTGAAAGATTATTTTTAATACCTTAGATTCACACAAAATAATTAATGTTAATCAAACTTTATTTTTGAATACATCGCAATGGAGATGCATAGACTACACAGATCTGTACGATGTGGACAATCACAAAAACCAACAAATAAGATACCACTTGTGCAAATAATAATCAAACATCAATACATGAGTCTGTAATAGTGCTAAGAGTTTGAGTAATGGCTACATGGAACAACTTTGATACAATATCAGAATTCATAACTAATTCATAACTAGTAGGATCTCTCTTACAAACTATTACCACAACACTAATAAAATAGACATTATGCATAAACTAGTATTTATACTATCTCCTTAAATAAATAATACAATCCATAGATTTATCTCTCTACCATATTAGGCTAAGAAATAGGAGTGCCTATTAAATATTCATAAAAGTTTCTTTCACATAACAAATAATTAGTTGTGTGAAACCAATTTTAATTGTTATGGAATGTTTGCATGCATAAGATAGTTATGCAAATATTTGACACATAACATTTAATAAACTGACTCCCAATAAAGCTTAACACATGAGAAAGTGTGGAAGCTCATTCCAACATTCTTGATTTCTAGATTTAGTTTTATGGATTTATAGATTAGTTTTCTTATTGTTTCCTTTGACAATATGAATTATTTCATCCTAACATAACCAAAGCTAAAAATCAGCTAGTTGAGCCACTTATCCTAAGCTTAAATAGACTTATAAAATAAAGATAAAATTATAAATAGATTCACAACTTGGGACTTGTTCACAAACTAGGTATATTTCTATGTTTAGAGTCTTCAAGATGTAGGTATTTAATCACAAATTATTTTGGATTATGTCACGATTGAATATTTCTACTAGATATGTGAAAGTTTATCTCAATTACTTCATATAAATTTATGTTAAGGTGTGGAGCCTAAAAGCTTCACATATGAGTGCATTTAACAGTTTTGAGTCTACACAGTCACCGGCGTCGGTCAGGAGCGACCACCGTCGGTCCAGTGTAGTTGAAGAGACGCCAGCATCGGCAGAGGATTGGCCGACGTCGGTCACAGGCAAGTAGTCAAGAACCGGTGTGGTTACCTGTGCATCCAAAATGCTATTTCCAAGGACAACAGTGAGTGTTTGCATGATGAGTTTAAGTCTTAGTCTTAAGTTCATGTTTCTATTATTAGCAAGATTGTTTCTAGAGCCCTTGTTCAAGAGGCTTAACTGTTGGTTGTAAGTGCATGCTCAAGTTTCCTAATTCTATATGTAGAATTAGATCTTCTTAGCTTAGTGTGAATTATTGTAGTAGTTCATTGTATGTGAATGTTGAAGAATAGTATAGAATTATATCAATCCAGGTTGTTGGAGTTAATTGTACTTGAGAGAGAGCTCTTAAGGGATAGAGATCTAGAGAGAGATCTTGTGTATCTGATAGAGGTGTGGAAGAAAGAAGTTTCTTCAATTGTATTCCTTTTGTAAAGAGTTTAATACAAGTTTTTAGGGTGGTTTCTTGTATCTCTTGTTCTTGCTATTTATCATTCTAGTTACTTGTCTATCTGATTTAATTCTATGGTTTATTGCTTTCATAAGTGTAATCATATTGTTGGTTGATCCCCAACAAGTGGTATCAGATCCTTGGTTATAGGTTTAGAGTTTTATATCCAATAATTGGTATCAAAGCTCAGGTTCACTAACAGGCGGTTCAGATTTGTGTAGTGTGTATTGATTACAGGTTTCTCATAGGAGTTTCTGCAGGGATTTATATTTGAGTGGGAGAAGCAATGGCAGATGAAAGTAAACTGAGAATGGAAAAGTTCAATGGCAAAAACTATCAACATTGGAGAATGCAGATAGAGGACTATCTGTATCAGAAGGATCTATACTTACCATTAGGTGGGATTGCAAAGAAGCCCACAGACATGGAGGATGAAGAATGGGAAGTTCTTGACAGAAAGGCTCTGGGGTCTATAAGACTGAGTCTAGCATCTACTGTGATATCTAATTTATCACAGGCAAAAACAATAGTAGAGTGGATGACTACTCTAGCAAATTTATATGAAAAACCCTCAGCTTCCAATAAGGCATATCTTATGAAGCAGCTATTCAATTTGCATATGCAGGAAGGTGGATCTGTATCTAATCACCTGAATGACTTCCATGGTATTGTAAATCAATTAAGTTTAGTCAAAATTGTATTTGATGATGAAATAAAAGCTCTTTTAATATTATGTTCTTTGCTTGAAAGCTGGCATAGCTTAGTAATGGCAGTTAGCAATACTGCATCTGCATCAAATATTTTAAAAGTAGAGGATGTTGTTAGTGTTATCTTGAATGAGGAAATTCACAGGAAAAGCACAGAAGAGACATCTGGGAATGCTTTATGTTTTGAGAGCAGGGGAAGGCAAAAAGAGAAGAGCAATAAAGGGAAATCAAGATCCAAGTCTAAAGGGAAAGGTAGATCCAAATCTAGAAATGGCAGAAGGCCACAATGCTGGAATTGTGGAAAGATGGGGCACATAAGCAGAGATTGTTGGTCAAAGCCTAAGGAGGACAATTAGCACGAAGGAAAAGAAGAAGCAAAGGTTGCAAGTATTGCACAAGATGCTTTAATATTCTCTTTGAACAATAATATAGAATCTTGGGTGTTAGATTCTGGTGCATCTTTTCATGCTACCCCTAATAGGGAAAATTTTTGTGACTATATCCATGGAGATTTTGGAATAGTATATCTGGGGGATGATGAACCCTGTAAAATTATTGGCAAAGGTAAAGTGCAGCTGAAAATGCATAATGGCAACACATGGGTGTTGAGAGAAGTTATGCATGTTCTTAACTTGAAGATAAATCTGATTTCTACAGGAAAGTTAGGGGATGAGGGTTGTACAGTAACTCTCACAGCTAAATCTTGGAAGGTGACCAAGGGTGCACTTGTTATGGCCAGAGGTAAGAGAGTATGTATTCTCTATTTGTGTAATTATGTTACTAACAATTCTCCTTCTGTATTATCTACTTTAGATGTGGATGCAAAATTGTGGCACTCAAGGCTTGGCCACATGAGTGAGAAGGGGATGTCAATTCTTAAGTCTAAAGGTAAGCTTTCAGATTTGAAAAGCATGGACCTAAAATTTTGTGAACACTGTGTATTTGGAAAATAGAAAAGGGTTAGTTTTCTCAAGACTGGGTCTACAAAGAAGAAGCATAAGTTTCAGCTTGTTCACACAGACGTGTGGGGACCGGCTCAGGTAGCTTCTGTTGGAGGATCACAGTATTATGTTTTGTTCATAGATGATGCTACAAGAAAGCTATGGATCTACTATATTAAGAAGAAATCTGATGTATTTGAGACTTTTAAGATTTGGAAAGCTATGGTTGAGAATGAAATAGGGAAAATATTAAAGTGTTTGAGATCTAATAATGGTGGAGAGTTTTGTAGTTATAAGTTTAACTAGTATTGTTACATGCATGGAATCCGTAGTCAAAGGATGGTTCCAAGGACACCTCAGCAGAATGGAATTGCTGAAAGGATGAACAGAACAATCATGGAGCGTGCAAGATGTATGAGATTGCATGCTGGTTTGCCTTTAGAGTTTTGGGTAGAAGCTGTTGACACTACAATGTACCTGATTAACAGAGGACCCTCTACAGCTCTGGATGGTGGAATTCCAGAAGAGGCTTGGATAGGTAAAAAGGTAAATCTCTCATATCTCAAAGTTTTTAGTTGTGAAGCCTTGATGCACGTAGATAAGGAAAATAGAAAGAACTCAATGCTAAGTCTATGAGGTGCACATTTATTAGCTATGGCTCAGATGATTTTGGTTTCAAAATTTGGAATCTAGGAACTAACAACGTAATTAGGAGCCATGATGTTGTTTTCAATGAAAAAGTGATGTATAGTGATCAGCTGAAGAATCTAAATCAATCTGGGTAGAGCAATAGTGAATTGGACGAGGTGATGGTCTAAAATGAGCTCACAGGAAAAAGAAATAATCACTTGCAGGAAAACATAGAGACCGACATTGGCAAGTTAAGAACTGGCATCGGCAGAATAGAAACTGATGTCGGTCACACAGAGACCGATGTCAGTAGGACAGGCACTGGTGTCGGTCAGGTAGAACCGGTGTCAGCCAGTAATAGGTCTGGAGGTGACCGAGGTCGGTCACTGTCAGAGAATTTAGGTGGACAACGTGTTGTCAACGAGTCTCAAACACCCATCAGGAGGTCTGAAAGGGTAAGTAAACCTCCAATTAGATATTCTCCTTCATTATTCTATTTATTGCTAACTGATGGTGGAGAACTAGAAAGTTTTGAAGAACCAATACAGGTGGAGTCCAAGAGTAAGTGGGAGCATGGCATGGTTGAGGAGATGGAGTCCTTAAGAGAGAACCAAACATGGGACTTGGTTGAATTGCCAGCTGGTAAGAGAACATTGAAGAATAGATAGATCTACAGGTTGAAAGAAGGTGAGAATGGACAAATGAGATATAAGGCTAGATTGGTAGTGAAAGGATTTGCACAAAAGCTAGGTATTGATTTTGGTGAGATTTTTTCTCCTGTTGTTAAAATGACTTCTATACGGATTGTATTATCTTTGGTTGTTGTTGAGGATTTGCATCTTGAGCAGCTAGATGTTAAGATAGTGTTTCTTCATGGAGATTTGGATGAGGAAATTTATATGTAACAACCGAAAGGATTTGACGTCAAAGGTAAGGAGAAGTTAGTGTGTAGATTGAAGAAAAGCTTGTATGGCCTCAAGCAAGCTCCTAGACAGTGGTATTTGAAATTTGACAGGTTTATGACTGAGCATGGCTACAGTAGGTGTCAATCTGACCATTGTGTGTATTTTAAGAGATTGGATAATGGTAGATACATTATTCTATTGTTGTATGTAGATGATATGTTGGTTGCAGGATCACACATGTAGGATATCTCTGAGCTTAAGGTGAAATTAGCTCAAACGTTTGCTATGAAGGATTTGGGAGCAGCAAAGAAAATCCTTGGCATGAACATTAAGAGAGACAGGAAAAATCACAAGTTGATATTGTCTCAAGAGGATTATGTGGACAAGATGTTGAAACGGTTCAATATGCAGGATGCTAAACCGGTAAGCACACCTTTGTCTGGACATTTTAAGTTGAGTAAAGAACAATTTCCTAATTCACATGATGAGGTAGAGTACATGAGTAAGGTTCCATATTCTTCCACAGTAGGGAGTTTGATGTATGCAATGGTGTGTACTAGACTGGATATTGCCCAAGTAGTGGGAGTTGTAAGTAAGTATATGGCCAATCCAGGTAAGGAACATTGGAAAGCAGTTCAGTGGATCCTTAGATATCTAAGAGGATCCAGCAGTAGGCACTTGTGCTATGGAGGTTCAGATACTTCTCTACATGGTTATGTAGATTCAGATATGGTAGGTGATTTGGATGGCAGAAGGAGCACTAAAGGTTGTGTTTTCACTGTAGGTGGAATGATGGTTAGCTGGATATCTAAGTTGCAGAAGGTTGTTGCCTTGTCAACTATAGAAGCAGAGTATATTGCAGCCATAGAAGCTAGCAAAGAGATGATATGGATGACACAGTTCATGGAAGAGCTTGGAAGGGAGCATGGGAGTTGTAGATTGTATAGTGACAGTCAGAGTGCAATCCATTTGGCTAAGAACTCAGCTTTTCATTCAAGAACCAAGCACATATAGCTAAGGTACCATTTCATATGATAGGTATTGGATGATGGTGATTTGAAACTGGAGAAGATCCATACAGATAGGAATCCTGATGATATGTTAACCAAGCCGATTACAAAGGAGAAGTTGAATCTTCATTCAACTTCTATTGGTCTTCATGATTGAGTTGAAGATAGAGGAGCTAGAAGATGTTGTTGTATAGGTACTGGTGCAGCTGTTTATCTCCAAGTGGGAGATTGTTAAGGTGTGGAGCCTAAAAGCTTCACATATGAGCGCATTTAATAGTTTCGGGTCTACACAGTCATCAGCGTTGATCAAGAGCAACCGCAGTCGGTCCGGTGTAGTTGAAGAGACACTGGCATCGGCAGAGGATTGGCTGACATTAGTCATAGGCAAGCAGTTAGGAATCGACGTCGATTACCTGTGCATCTAGAATGTTATTTTCGAGGATAGCAGCGAGTGTTTGCATGATGAGTTTAAGTCTTAGTCTTAATTTTGCATTTCTATTATTAGCAAGATTGTTTTTAGAGCCCTTATTCAAGAGGCTTAACTGTTGGTTGTAAGTGCATGCTCAATTTTCCTAATTCTATATGTAGAATTAGATATTCTTATCTTAGTGTGAATTATTGTAGTAGTTCATTATATGTGAATGTTGAAGAACAGTACAGAGTTGTATCAATCCAGGTTGTTGGAGTTGATTGTTCTTGAGAGAGAGAGCTCTTAAGGGATAGAGATCTAGAGAGAGATCTTGTGCATCTGAGAGAGGTGTGGAAGAAAGAAGTTTCTTCAATTGTATTCCTTTTGTAAAGAGTTTAATACAAGTTTTTAGGGTGGTTTCTTGTATCTCTTGTTCTTGCTATTTATCATTCTAGTTACTTGTCTATCTGATTTAATTCCACGGTTTATTGCTTTTTTAAGTGTAATCATATTGTTGGTTGATCCCCAACAATTTATATAGTTTTCTTATTTCATTGGATCAAGAACACTTATTACATTAAATACTCATTAGAAAGGATAAATTATTGGTGTGAATGTGGCTGGTAGCGATATTTTGGTAAATCATTTATTATAAAACCATACCATCTCATAAGTGTTCCATCTCTCCTCTTTCCATTCAAATATAAGAAAAAGAACCAATGAGCTCAAAATAACAATCAATATATCCATGAGAATATATAAATAAAATAAACATACTCACATGATGAAATAAGGTCAATGTATCATGCATCATGATCAAGAAAATGAAGGAAAGGGAAAAGAGGGATCCCAAGGTATCTTTGTCAGGGCTATGGATGCTTGGCTTGTAGCAGAGCAATGCCTAAACTTCCCTTGATTTAATAAGCTTTAAGATAAACTAAAATGAAATTAAAAACGTAATCAAGCCTTGGAAAGTTCATCACAATAATGGTTAAATGAAACTTCACTTTTAACACACACATATCCATGGATAAGAAGGAAAGTATGTTGTGTGAATCTTCTTAGGAGTCTCTTTCATATTTATAATTTTAATATTTTTATATGGCATAGTTCATGTTTGATTTTAGATTACTAACCAAAGTTTTGGGTTCTTGAATACTCATAAGTATTTCCCCTGTAAGTCACTATTTGTTGTACCCAACATTCCCCTTTTTCTTCTTGAAGAAATGAAGACCTACTTTTTTTAGATTTGAGCCTTGTGTGTTGAGCCTTCCTTCTACATGTTTGTAAAAATTCCTAAATGGATTTATCTTTAATATCTATACTTATAATAATCTAGCTTAGTATTATAAACTTTGTTTACTAACTCTATTAATGACTTTTTAGGAGTTTTTTGAACTATATAGGTTTTCTGGGATGTAATTATTTCAGATAAATTTACTCAAGCCTTATTCTTTAGACCTTTTGTTTAGGATTTTTCTTTATACATTTTGTCTTATGAATTTTGGTCTTCATGTTTTTTTGAGTGAGGTTTTCTATCCAAAAACTTATTTGGCATTGTTTCATTAGAAGTTATTTAGGAGGACTTTTGGTCTTTGGGGTTTTTGTTCAAACATTTTTTCTAAACAATTATTCCTAAATGACTTATCTCTTATCAAAAATTTCGTCTCCAAATTTTTTTCTCAAAAATTTTGTTCTAAACATATTTGGTCTTTGGCATTTTTGTATCAAAAATTTTGTTTGAAACAATCATAAATCCTTATATACACTTCAAGATTTTTATTCGGGCTTAATGTTTGAAAGGTTTGTTCAAATCTTTTGTAAATCTTTGTCTCAACACAAAACTTGAATCCTAACTACCAAATTATACAAATCCCACTGTACTTAGAAAATAAATCAAAATACTTCCTAATACTTGCTAATGCTACTTGTTAATTAAACTAATGAGATATTTGAACTATACAAAAAATACAAAATAGGTGAACATTAGGCATTTATAATGTACAAATTAGAATTCAATGTTAAAAGGATATATATGTAACATGAATCAATTGAAGTCTTTAGTGTTTTAAAATGGACTTAAGTTCAAATTGAACTTCTATCCTATATGATAAAATCCCTAGCTACTTAAGAGATTACTACAAGTGAACTAGTGACTAGCGAAAAAGAGATTTTTTTACACAACACATAAAGAAGATTGTAATCACTACACATAATAGCAATGGAATATTAATCTAAATAATTTAGGGGAGCACCACCACCATCACCACTTTCTTTTAAGGACTTAATAGAATTCACATACACTATCTTTGATGTCAGTATTTTTGATAACAAGTATGCAAATTACTTTGAATTATGAGATGTTATTGATTTTGTTTTTATATTTTCACTAGATGAGAAATTATCTCCCTCTAAGAGACTATTAATCATAGACTTTATATCAATTAATAGACAAGGATTGAATTTGGCTATAGCCAAGCCTTAGGTGATGCCATGTAACAACTTCCTCCAAGATATATTATTTGTAGGTAAAGTTATATAACATGTTTTTTTGGACCATATGGATAACTAAATAGTCATAATATGTATCTTTGAGTATATTTTAAGAGGTATTTATCACTACTATAACTAGATGCTTATTTTGATAAACATAGACTAGTTTCATTGAATCAGGATAATTTTATGGGAAATGTGTTGATTTCATGACTTTTCCCCAAGGAAACCATGACATACAAAGGTAAGAATCCAAATCCTATCAACAAATTTAGGATGGGAGTGTAAATTGGCATGGCATTACTTAATAGGCTCTACGACATACCCATCATCCATTTCCTCAATTTGGACTGGGTACCATTGTTACATATGATGTTGACCAGTGATGCAAAATTCACCTTAGGTGAAATTATAAGCTAATAGCTAAGAGAATAGTCATTCATAAGGACAAGTGGCCAATTATGATGGACCACTTATATATGATGTCTTATCTTTTGGATGTTGTCATAGGAATAATGTGTAAAGTCCTTAGTGAGATATGGTGCCCGAACACTAAATATATCAAATATTATATTTATGAGCATTTAAAATTTATGTATATTTATGTTGTTACCAAGAGTATGGTGAGGATTACTAAGGATTTTTATCTTCAAGTCTGGAAATCAATCCATGGGTCTTTAATGCCCATAGTTATATCAAGCATTTTGAATATACTATCTAGAAGAGGAGATTATTTTCTATATATTAACTACACTATTATCATGATATCCAAATATAAGGTTCATCCTTTGAGCCTTCCAAAATACATTCCTAACAAATTGGTTAAGTAATAAATTACTTTCTAGCTTTGGTGGAGCATTGAGAAGGACCTAATAAAAAATAATAGTAACACATTCTATGGGCGCCATATGGTCATAGGCAAGATGGTCTACATAATTATGAAACACTTTGGAGATGTTGGTGGCAAAAGAAAGATTTATCATTTTCCCATAATACCACACAAGGATTTTGATCCTCATGGCTACATTTAAAAACACATTTAGGGCGTTAGTATGCTCTACCAACATGTCCATTATGATTATGACTTCTTATTCATGAATGCACAAAATGATGATGAGGTCTTGAAAAGGGAAAGGGTTTATAGTTTAAGGATTATCATTTAAGGGTGATCTAATAACAACATTTAATCACTATCAAAGAAATACATAATATATTTCCACTCTTTGTAGGGTGGACATCCTCAAACTTTTAGAAAATCTAGACAACAAAATAGTCCAAAAAATATGGAGACCCTTCACAAGAAATCCCTATCAAGTTGAAGGTTGTCAAGAGGGAATTAGGGGTAAGTGAACCTAATCCTAGGGGAGCTCTAGGAAGGCCCATCAATCTATATTCTTTTGATGAAGAGGATAAAGGAAAAAAGCTCCTAATTTCTAGTGCAATTCAAATGACTACATCTACCCCCCAAAAACAAGAGTCTACATCTTTAGGGGTAGCCACATAAGAAGTTTCTATACCAATTCAACAAGGCTACTCCTTATATCCTAATACCATTATTTGATACAAGAGAAAACCTATGAGTCCCCCCACATGTATTCCAACTATTGAGAAATCTTGGATCTTGCCTATAATACCCCAACAAGTAGAAGTGGAAGAGGCAGAAGAAGAAGATTTTAATGAAGTAGAATTAGAGAAATATAAGGCTTTGAGACTCAAGTATGATAAAGGGAATGCACCAGATATGGAGAAAACCTTTGGTAAAAAGTGTTTACCTTTAAATACCACTTCCTTGCTCTCTTCCTCTATTCTTATTCCTAATGTCATATCAAATTCATCTATCTTGAAAACTCTTAAGGTGGAAGTTGTGACTTCTACCTCTGATGATCCACTAACCTCTTCCTCTTTCTTACATTTTCCCCTACTCACCACAAAATTTGAGAAGGATTATAACACTATTGGTCTTCCTTCTACCACCTTTGATCCATCTTCCACTTCCATGCCATCTAATTCCATCATGGCCACTTTTAATATTATTTCTAGCACTACCATAGTCATATCATTGAAGAGGAAAATAACATCTAAGAAGTTTGAAATATCTATTGCCACTCCATATCTCCATTTCTCATCCACCCAAATCACTCTCCCCATACCATCCACCACCCCATCCTAGGATAACATTATCATTAGACTAGGTAAGGAGAAGAAGGGAAAGACACAAATGATCACAGTCCATCTACTCTCCCAATATGGAGGTTTGGATTAGTCTAAGATTATTTTTCCTTCCTTGACTAACACAATTGTCAAGGGAAAATATAAGAAATAACTTGTTAAGGATGTTGAAGAAGAGGTTGTGGTCAAAACCATAAAAGGAGATAAACCCCAACTAGTTGACCATTCCTCCATGGGCCATTAACTTAATAGATAAGACCTCTCAACTGCCCAAATTCAAAATAATTGAGCTCCCCTCTATTACAACTTTGTTTGACAAATCATCTTAAAGTATTCAGAGGGGAAGGAAGAAGAAGCTAGAAGATGATGATGGTAGGGAATTAATTTTTTAAGAGAGGTAATAGGTCTTCTCCTTGACCAAAACATATAATAGATAATTAGGGCAATCCCTCTATAATGAAGACTTCAAATCTATGGCTGAAGTGCATAAGGATGCCATGGTGTAAATTCATGAAGGCGTAAAGCTATCCAGACAAGAACTCAAGGTAGAGTTAGATCAAATAAAATATCAACAAATGATGGTCCATATACCAGCTGGCATTGATGTTGAGGTCTAAAAAGAAATATCAAAGTGTTATAATTCTTTGGAGGCATTAGAGTTTATGTAGGTTGAATTATCCCCCCATGTTTTAGATTAGAGGTAAAAGCAGGTTTTGAAGGGGCCCCGAAACCCTTTAACAAAGAGCAAAAAAAACATAAAAAACAACAATGCCCATAGGCAACGCCTAAAAAAACACTTCAGAGAAGTAGCAAAATCAGGTTTTGAATGGTCCTGAAACCATCAGAGATACATCCGATCTAAACCCAGATACAAAAATTTGGAGAAACAACATACAAAAGCTAACAAGCAAAAAACAAAGAACTGTACCAGTTTCTTTACCACCAAAAAGGACCAGATTATTCATCCAGTTCCAGAATCAAGTTCATGGCTTCTTTTTCTTTCAAAGCAGTTTCCTATGTGGTAACCTCCAGCAAAGCTCCTTTTTGTGTATCTTTCTTTCTGGAACTTTGCCTTGTCCTTTTGCTGGGACCCTCTAGTGCTTTGGTCTCCTCATTGGCTCATTTACCTATATTGATAGCTGTTGCACAAATGTTAGACGTTACTTCATCCATTTTCTTTTTGTTATCCTTTATTAACTCCTAAAGATTGATTTTGTAAGATTTAAGCTTCACAGGGATCTCGCTTAGCTGAATTTCCATGCTGTTTACTTTGTTCCAAGCAGCTTTCAGAGACTCTTCTAATGTTTTTGCTTTTTTCTTGAGTTCAATGATCTCCCTACACAGCCAGGAATCTAATTGGGAAGAAGACTCAGCTTTACTGTTAACCCAAGTCATAGGGGTGTAAATTTCATCATTCTGATTCTTTCCTCTCCAATCCTCAGATTTTTTATTTGAGCTATTCATATCTTCTTCAAAGAAGTCATCTTTGCTCTTTTGTTCCCGCTCATTGATTCTTTCTTCAATTTCCATCTCCACATTGTGAATATCTTCTTGGATAGATATTTCCTTTTCTTTCTTAGAAGTTGGGTCCTCACCAGGATCTTCCTGGACAGTGTCTTCCTCCGCCACTTTCTAGTTTTCCTCCAACTCTTCTATTCTGGTAACAGATTCTTCCTCAGTATTGACTTTATCCTTTTCAATTTCCTCCGATCCTTCTTCATCATTGCTAGAGTTGGTTTCCCAACTCTCTGTTCCATCTTCATCCTTCGATTTTTTCTCCTCAGATTCTTCAAGTCTCTCCTGACCCCTTTCTTCTTCTACATTCTGTTTATTAGGACTAGGGGTCTTAATTTTCCCTCTTCTGCTTACTCTTTCTTTCTTTTTATTCCCTGGCAACTTATTTTTCCCTTGTTTGGGATACTTAACCAGTGCCCTATTCTTGCAATAACCTTCAATAAGCAGGATTAGGCCTTCATGAAGAATAGGGCACAGATCCTTTTTTCTATGAGCATAAAGGCTTTGAATCAGGGAGTAGCGAAGATAGAAAGGAAAAGACAAGCTGACCTTATGCCTGAAGTGATTGAGGAAGACAAAATGGAACTTATGCACTCATTTGCTTCTACCATCCAGGATGAAGTACTCCCTTATACAGCTTAGGACATCCCTCCATATCCCTTTAATCTGATCCAGCTCATAAAAATCCCCATTTTTGACCAACTTCTACTCCTCCTCATCCATTTTGGGGAACTTGCAAAATGCTTCATTCAAAATGTTGGTCTGCTTTGAAAATTTGATTCCTTCCATTAACAACCCTGTAACCTTAGCAAGAAAATCCTCATTTAAATTTACGGTTATACCATGCAGGGTGACCCTGTCATCGGACCAATTTTTGAAGAAGGCCATCGTGATGTGTGGCTTAGAGCCATGGAGTCTTTCCATGTAGCTAGTTACATTTCCTTTCTGCATAATTTTCCAGACTCGTGGTTTATCTCTCCATTCTACACAACTCTTGGGCTCTTGCTTACGGGGTTCTCCCTTTCTTTCTCGCACCATACTCATTTTCTTTAAAACCCGATTACTGTGGATATTACCCTGGATCCTCCTGCTGTCAAGTTGATTGGGACGTTGAATTTGTTTATGGATTTTCAGGATCCGCTTCTCCCCATAGAGGGCCTTGCTTTTAATAATAGGGTTCCTTTCCCTGTGCTACCACTCCTCCTACTCATTAGGATTTTATTACACTCCAATCCTCCCTTCTTTCACATGTGTGGCATCAAGACGAATGATAGCCCTTAAATCCACGTTCCTTACTAAGGTTTCATCCCACCTCGCTTTTTTCCCTTCTCGGACAGCACAATTGGCAAGCCAATCTGCAACTCCATTGGCTTTGCGGTAGGTATGGGTAATTTTTATTTCTTCAAATTTGTTCAATAATGTTTTCATCTCCTTTACCTTATCCTCTATGGTCCAAGATACAATATTCTTATTATTAAGGATATTTATAACATTCAAAGAGTCCCCTTCAAGCCACAATTTGGAATATCCAGAGTCCACAGCTAATTTAAGGGTCTGGAGGGCAGCTGTAGCTTCGGCAATGTGGCAATTAGATATAAAAATGGGAATTGCAATAGCATCAATAACCCTTACCACATGGTTTCTCAGGACACCACCAAAACTAGCATTTCCTGGGTTCCCTTTTGCTGCACCGTCAAAGTTACCTTTAATCCAATCTTGAGGTGGACTAATCCAAGTCACACCTGATCTAGGGTTTTCAGGTTTACTGAGAATAATATCCTTCCTCAGAGGATTATCCATATTGAGATTAGATCTTGGATTTTTTTGAGAAGAAAAATTTTCATTTAGAGCTCTAATGATGTTCTGGCCAACCACCCATCCAGGGAGCTCTTTATTTTTGAATATTCGGTTATTTCTTTCCTTCCAAATTCCCCACCAGACATGGGGAAGAGTAATTTTCCATAAGAATAGAACTTCAGGGTTCTTTGAAGGGCAATACCATCTTTTGAGAGAAAGTTCAACATTATTTTGATGAATCCATGTAATGCCCCACAGATTGAGAACCTCCTTCCAAACAAGCTGAGTGAAGGAACAATTCACAAACAGATGATCTCTATCTTCAAGGTCTCTCTTACACAGAATACACCTGTTTACAATATTGATTCTGCATTTCTATAAATTATCCAGAGTCAAAATTTTATTTTGGAGAAGGGTCCAGTAAAAGAACTTGATTTTAGGAGTGAGTCCCTTGATCCAGGCTCTTGTCCATAACGGTTTTCTGCCATTTCCCTTGGAGTTGAAGATGGAAGAGACTTTAAACTGTCCACTTGGCTCCTGATACCAAACAAATTTATCTTCTTGATTGGGATATAGGGATATAGAATTTAGGGATAATTGAATATCCTTGAGATCTTGATCATAGTCAGTGAGGTTTACCCAAGTGTTGTTCTGCCAATATTGATTAACCATTATCGCCACTCTTTGTTTACATCTTTCTATTACATCTTTTTTTTGGATTTCTTCCTGTAAGGGTTTACCTCTTACCCAAATATCTTCCTAGAATTTCACCTTTTTACCATTACCTACTTTCCATGCACTACCTTCTTCAAGAACATGTTTTGTTCCCTGGACTGCCCCCCAGATAGTAGACGATTGAGAAATATCTGGAGTAGTAAAGAAGTCATGAATTAACTGTGCCTTAAATAAATACTTATGCTTCCATATTTTTCTCCATTCTTTATTTTCCTGATAGACCCTCCAACCCTGTTTAGCTAAAAGGGCAGTGTTCATACTTCTTATTTTCCTTATACCCAGTCCACCATCCTTAACCGGTTTGCAAATGTTATCCCATGCAATAAGAGGCATTCTCTTTTTCTCCTCAGAACCTGACCAAAGAAAGTTTCTTTGGATTTTTTCAACTGCCTCAGCAAATTTAGAGGGGATTTTAAAAAGACTCAAAGCATACGTGGGTATACTTTGAAGACTTGCTTTGAGGAGAGTTAACTTTCCTCCTTGGCTTAGAAGACAACCTTTCCATCCTGCTAACTTATTACTAAATTTATTAATAAGACCTTCCCAAAAAGCTTCAGGGGCTTTCAATCCAAAAGGGAGACCAAGGTATGTGGAAGGAAAAGAGCCTATAGAGCAATCAAGAATACTAGCAATTTTTTTCTGTCTATAAACTGGGGTATTAGTAAAGAAAACTGCACTTTTATTCCAATTTATCAGTTGTCCAGAGGCAGAGGTGTACAGATTAATTGCTTCCTTAAGAGTCCTTACTTCAGTAACTTCAGACTGTCCCATGAAAATAGTATCATCCACAAATTGACCATGGGAGCAAGATAAAGGATGCGAAGAGGGTCTCAGACCTTTATACTGACTTTTATGAACCAAGTCCCCAACGTATCGTCCCATACTATCTGCCATGATAATAAACATAATAGGGGATATAGGATCCCCTTGTCTTAATCCCCTAGATGGATTGAAAAAATGAGATGAGGTCCCATTTACCAACACAGCTATAGAAGTTGTAGATATCAACTATTTAATAATATCCACCACTCTTTGTTCAAATCCAAAGGCAATTAGGCTTTTAGAAAGGAAATGGCAATCCACCCTGTCGTATGCTTTTGCAATATCTACTTTCATTAAGAACCCCTCAGTGTTGGATTTGAGAAGTGAATGAATATTCTCATGGGCTGTTATAACTGAGTTGAGGATTTGTCTGCCAGGAATGAATCCATTTTGCTGATCAACAATTATAGAGGGGATTACAAGGATTAGTCTGGTCGTAAGTACTTTGGAAATTATCTTATAGAGGGAGTTGCACAGACTAATCAGCCTGAACTGATCAGGACTATTTGCACCTGCTTTCTTTGGAATAAGGCAAAGAAAAGTGGCATTAATTTCCTTCAGCATCTATTTAGCTCCAAAAAACTCCTTCACCGCATTGCTGACATCCTTTCCTATAAATTTCCAAAACTTTTGGAAAAAGAACATGGGGAAACCATCTAGTCTGGGAGCTTTTTCTCCTCCAATAGATCTTACAGCTTTAAAAATTTCCTCCTCCTTAGGTATAGAACATAACATATTATTCTGCTCCTTTGTGATCAATGGGGGAATCACTCGTAGAATGTCAGCCTGACCTTTCAAGTCGATGTTTCTATCTGCCTTCATCAGGGAGGAGAAAAATGAAATCATTTCCTCCTTAATTTCCTTTTCCTTTGTTATCTTCTGATCTCCTTTTTTCAAATGATGAATATGTGTTTTCGCTCTGTGTTTCAAAGTGGAGAGGTGGAAAAACTTTGTATTTTTATCTCCATCTTTCAACCATTGCACCCTTGATCTTTGTCTCTAATAAATTTCCTCCTTAGTTATTATGTCTTGGTACTGAACCAATTGTTCACTTTCTTCTCTTTGGGATTCAGAAGTATATCCATATTGCTGGATTTTTCCCTGTATTCTTCTGATATTCTCCTTGATGATCTTCTTTTCCGCAAAAATATTTCCAAAACAGTCCTTATTCCATTTCTTAACTTTATTTTTAACGTTTTTGAGTTTGGAAACAACTCGAAAGAGAGTTGATCCCTCTATGGAGATATTCCACCACTCTTTTATTTTGTCTTCAAACTGTGGATGTTGCAGCCACATCTTTTCAAATCTAAAAGGATGATTCTTTTTTTGGTTTAGTTTATCCTCTAAGAAAATAAGAGGGGAATGATCTGAGCCTATTCTATGGCGTGCTTCCAACTTGCAATTATAGTCTTTTATCCAGTTTGGGGAGATAAGCGCCCTATCAAGCTTGGCCTGAATGCATTCCTTATTCAGTCTCTTATTGCTCCAGGTGTACTGAATTCCTTGCAGCTCCACATCCATTAAACATTCTTTGCTTATAAACTCCATAAGGTCAATTCTCCCTTCCATTTGGATTGTATTACCACCCATTTTCTCATAATCATATAGAGGGACATTAAAGTCTCCCATTAAAATCCAACGCCCACAGTGATCATTCCTTCTGAGCTTTGAGAGAGTTTCCCATACCTTTTTCCTTTCATTCCTGATATTAGGAGCATAAATATTAACAACATACCATCTATCCTTTTGGTTAACATTTGTTAATTCAACCGCCAAAAATTTTTTACTTTCCAACAGAATCGAACCAGTAAAAAGATTTTTTCTCCATAAAATCGTAGTACCTCCCGAAGCTCCTTCAGAGCTACTAGCTTTAAAGGTGTAATTTGTAAAGTCTTTGATCTGTTCAGCTTTCTCCTTACTCATTTTAGTTTCTTGAAGTAGGAGGATATCTGGCTTTTTCTCTCTAACAAAATTCCTAACAAGATCTGCTTTAAAAAGGCTATTTAGACCCCTTATATTCCAACTAAGAATCTTCATTTCTTTTTGTTGTCATTCATATAATGCCCCATGGTTTTCTGCTTTCCATCTGCTATATTGAGCTTGCTTTCCAATTCTCTGTTCTTCTTAGCAAAAATTTTCCCAGGTTTTTCTAGCGAACCTACATCCGGTTTTAATTTGGCTTGTTTTCCAGGTTCTTTTCCTCCTTTACTCCTTTGAGAGCTATTAGCTTTCACTCCACCTTTTCTTGTCATAATGTGGTTAGAGTTGTTCTTTATCTCTCCTTTAATCTTTTGGTTTTTAGATTTTTTACCATCTTCAACCATTTCTTCTGCCTTGAGGTCTTCTTTAGCTGGAGTAGTAATTTCGACCTTTGGTTCATCCTACTTTTCCCCGAGCTGACCTTCACTCAATTCATCCTCAGCTTCTTCTATATTGTTTCTTCTTTTAGGATCTACTTCTCCTTCCTCTAATTCTTCATTATCATGCATCTTTGAAACTTGAATTTCTAAGCTTTGAGAATTCTGAGTAGAAACAATAACCTCTTCTTCAGATAGAAGATCTAATACTTTGTCCTCAGTTCCCTTCCCCTTTTCTTCCATCAGGACATTAGCAGTCTTTACAAGGGGGTCTATTTTTCCATTTATATTAGGGTCGTTCACTTCTTCTGAAGCAGTAGAAATAACCTTATCTGTGTGTAGGTCAGCTAAGGCCTCTTGAGGCTTCCCTATCTTTCGATTGTCTTCTTTAACCTTCCATATTTTCTTTTGTTGGGTCTTAATATTTTTCCCTACTTGAAAGTTTTTTGAAGTGGGTCTTCCCCTATTGGGGCAGTTCTTAGTCCAATGCCCCTGCTTCTTGCACACATAACAAGAGTTTGGCAAATCTTCGAAAACAATCACTTGGGTTTTCTTACAAAGTTTGGATATAAGATCCACTTTTTTGGGAAGGAGGTTTAGATCCGCCACTTTAATGTAGATTCAGGCACTTTGGAGTTTAGTTCTTGAAGCCATGGCTTTATCCACAGCCACTAACTCACCAAATGAACTAGCTATTCCTTTGAAGATGTCCTCATGCTAGTATTCCAAAGGGAGCCCAAGTAGCTTCACCCAAACAGGAGTTATTGAGAAAAAAGAATCAGATAAATCCATATCTGGTTCCCATTTCTTGATAGTAAGGGTGCTTCTTCCAAAAGACCAAGGTCCTTCACTCAGGATCTTATTCAGATCTTCTTCACAGTTAAAGATGAAGGAGAAAAAACCATTCACCATAGTTGCAATGTCAACTTCTCCTCGTAGGGCCCATCTCTTTTTGGTCATAGACCTGAGTGAATCTAAATTTGGTCTTGCTCCTTGAAATTTCCCTACTAGGGTGAGATCCATTGAAGAAACTAAAAAATCAAGTAATGGATCTAGGATGAAAATTTGAAACTCACCTTTCTCCCAACAAGATTTTGATGTCACCGGGGGGAAGATGGATTTCCCTGTCAATTTTTTCCCAAACAACGATGACCAGGTCCTTTGTTCCTGGGCCCCTTTCTGCCTTTCAAGGTTCTTCTCTGTGTTAAAAATAGTTTTGTCTTTCTCTATCTCCGTGGATAGTTCTGCTGCTTCTTTCGATGGAAAATCTTTGGCCCCACTGTAGAGCCCAGAGACTGCTAACAACTTTTTTATGTCTACCTCAGTTAGGAATCCTGACCCTCCACGTTTTCCTCCTTCCTCTACTGTTCCACCTAGATCTATTCCTCCTGTCAAATTCTCCCCAATTCTTTTCCCGCTCATACCAATTTCAAAATTGTCCATTTCAAATATCAAAATTCTCCATTTCAAATCTTCTCCCCCCATGTTATTAATACTTAGATTATTTAATTCTTTGAAATATAATGAGAATAAATTGAAGATGTTAATTATTTACATAAATAATAAGGATTATATCCATTTGGATCTCATGACACCACTAGAGGAATCTAATGTACTCAACATGGTGTTTATCAAAATAGAATAATCAAAGGAATGGTTTTAATAGCTGCTAGAGCTTTGTTCCCTAAATATTAGGAGCACAAGGCCCTCATTCTACAAATTTTGTATGATTTGAAATTATCAAAAGTTAAGGATGCTACAAGAAAGTTTATCAATAAGATTAAATTTGATCAACTCATTTAGGAGGCTACAAAAATTTCAAGCAAATTCTACAAGGGTTGTCATTAAAGGACATTGAGGCATAATTGAGATTTTATAGAAAAAATGTGATTCATGTTGAGATCATTAAGAACAAATTTTAGATGATAAAATTAGGGCATGAAAGATATTAGGATAGGTTGGTAGGGTGCACAATTTCCCTCTTTTGAACATGTAAATAATTTGGTAGAAGTATGATGTGTTAAATAAGTGTTGGCTCAAGATAGAGGCTAAGAAGTAGACTCAAGCTAGCACTTCTAGTTGTACATTGACAACTATAGTTACTACTCTGATTAAAGTCCATGGAACCATGCAAATGTCAACACAACCATAAAGGGCCCAATTTTTTCATGTACATTTTTATACCAGCGTATATTTTGTACTTATACTTTTTATTATAGGTTAGTCAATATTTTATAATTTGCCTAATCCATTTTGTAAACATAAACATGTTGCATGATTTTGTAAAGGATAACTCAAAATATTAATAATTGTAAGATAACTTATATAGTTTTTTGACCAATAGTTAGAATTGAAATTCTAACTATGACATGTAATGTATTGTACATGTTCTTGGAAGATGAGGTGACCCCTTTCTCAAGTTTATTTAAATAGATGTAACCCATAGTTTTGAAGGGTCAGAGAATTTTCAATATATAGGAGTAAAAGCAATTTCAATTATCAACTCATGTGTTTGTGTATTTTATTTCCAATTTTTATATAATTAGGATTAATTTATTTTGGTTGTATGATTTAATAACTCTTAGTGTGTAAAAGTTGTGAATGATTTATTTTTTGTCTTGATTAATATGTTAGTCTTACATGTGCAAAAACTATTGAAGGATTATTAAATTACATTGATTATTGGAAATTAATTTTGTTGATTCATGTTCTTAAATGTGTATAAGTGCTTTCATTTTTTATATATTTTAAAGTATTTGCAATAGTTTTCTAAGATACCTCACTAAGCTCGATCCATAATATCCTAATTAAGAGTATGCAATAGCTTCTCTAAAAGTTTCAACCTTTGACTAAGGCTTGTAAGTTTCCTATATCAAGATTATCTTAGACCACTTGACCATGTCTAACTATGCATGTGTAATGGCTTCTATCGATAGGTATAGGTTTTGAAATCACTTGTCCACTTAGAAACCAGCTAGAAAGGTGATTCTTAAATCCATAGAACCTTTCTTTTCTAATCTACCCTTTCCTCCTTTTTGAGTTTATTTTGAGACATACCCACTCTATATTAGTAACCATCAGCTCATCTAGATGTTACCTCCTTTTTAGAGACCACCCCTCTATCCACAAAACCTTTTTATCAATCTTCATACTTTTCTTGTTATTCCATTACTTGGTTGTTAAGACCACATAACTAAAACTCATTCCCTAGAGAGGAGTTCACTTCCATTGATATTATAAAACATTAGAGGCTACCTCATTATGATATTTTTGTGATTAAAACCCTCATTAACATATCATAATCATTTTGTCTTAATTAATGTACCAAGGAGACAATTTACATGTTTACCTGAGTCCCAAACTTCATTATGATAATGGTTGCTAGAGTGATAGCTTATATCTCTCCATCATCCTATTTTGGTTGATAAGAGTCAACCTATAACTAAAGGAAATGATGTGAATTCTTATTTGAATTATTATCAAATACGAGTACATTTTATGAGTAGATGCTTTACCTTGAAGCAAAAGATCCAAGATCTTATTGATGACCAAAAGGTTTCATTTGAGGATCTTTCAAAGGAATTAAGTTCACAACCTAGAGATCAAAATAAACATAAATTTATTAATCCTTTGCAAGGAAATTATGAAAATAAACCTAAAGACCAAATGGAATATAATTCACATCTTCATCCATCACATTATATAAACCCACTATATATGATTATTGGTACCTATACATGACATATACCTCCTATGGTTCAGAGACCTTTTATTTCAAAACTTGATTCTAGGGATAACTAAGTAAATAATTTTTGAATTAAATGTTTTAGGTCACCTCCCATGATCCTTCTTTAGGATAAATACATTATTTCTCTTGAATAAGGATCACAAGAGGTGATCAAAACTATCAAGCTCAAAAATTCTTCACACAATTATCCCTAGAAATAAGTTTTAATTATATAGGCTGTGAAAACATAAAATGTTCACTTTTTTTTCCTTTAATGATAGTAAAATTAAGGATGATGACTCCAATATTAATTACCTATTTAGATTATAATACCTTGATAAACACCCCATAAATTGTGTTATGATTGATAATGGTGTAATAAAAAACGTTTGCACCATGCCATTATTTATGCACTTTGATTATACTCATCATGATTTACACCCCTCGACTAGATAAGTTAGAAAATTCAATGGGACCTCATAGAAGGTTTTTGGAGAGATTGAATTGACTTTATAATTAGGTCCTACACATGTGGTTACTACATTTTCATTTAACCCTTCCATAGGCATCTTTGATATGTTAATGGGAAGACCTTGGATAGATAGTCTTCGACAAATACCTTCTATAGTTCATGGGTGTGTCAAATACATTCATGCTAATCAAGTACCTATAGTTTCCATAATTCCATATGAGTATCCTCTTGAATAAAATAAACTTATACCAAAACAACTAGCTATCAAACCTACTAAGGCTAATCTAATGCAAAAACGGTAAGCAATGGGCAATCCCATTTACTAAGTGGTTAATACTTGAGATACCATTAGATCAAAGACATACAATGGATTTCATAGAATCCTAATCCTCTAATACAAACAATTTTTTTATATGTATAACACCTACACATGTTATTCTTACTAATACTCCAAAGAAACAAACTAGAACTTAATGATGGGTCTCAAAAAACACTACTTCGATTACTCCTATTATTGTTTCATGACCAAAAAGTCCTATTTTATATATACAGGTCACCATTGATAGCATAATGATAGATGTTGTAGCTATATATTCTCATTGATCATGTACATGGGTTATTCCAATACGTTTACAATATGGATATATATTTGACCATTAGTTGGATGGCATCATTGGATGATTTTTCCTAATCTATTAGCTCTTTGGCATCTATATGTTACTTATACATTGATAGATCACATACTTAGTTATTCATACATACATATATGCTTCATACTTATATATTTAGTATGATATAAGCATACACATATACATTATACACTCCTATTTTAGATGTTGGGATTTCCCTATACTCATGTCATATGGACATTGGGGTCATCTGCTTCTTTGATCTTGATACACATAGGTTATATGATTTGATGATCACTCTACACTATAATTTATGAGCTTACATATGTACTTATATCTTACACAGGGTACTTTATATGTTATACCCTTGACATAATTTTCTAACACATTGGATCCATGGGCCACTATGATATGTTTATTCTAGTTTCTTATGTTTTACTTTATGCACTTCCTTAAGTGTCTTGTATTACTTGTTATAACATTTGAATATTCTCATTTGCTTGCATCCCTCATTCCTATGTATGCTTTATTTAAAATTATCATAATGCCATTTTTTGTGGTATTGACATTTTAATATGCCATTATTAATTTCATGGACATTTTCTTGAGTCATATCCCTCCAATTTCATGACATTTGAACATGCCCCTTGTTTATGGTCTCTTTGGACCATTACTTGTTGAGTATATTTTGAGTGATCTTGTGTGTGTGTTTATTTTCTTTTTGATCTTGTATTATTATCTATAAATTACCATGATATTTATCATCCATATTAGGCCTACATGTGATCCCATTATTTTTATGTTCTTCAATGATAAATTTACCTAGACATGTTCTTTTTATATGCTACAAAATTTATAGTTGTCTTACCTTTTTGAGGTGAGGTAAATATTGGTTCCTATTTTTACTTCACATAAAAACATGGGTGGATTAGTGGGGACATGAATGGTAATAATTTTTTCCACACTCAGAATAGTAATCATATTCAATGGGGGCATGCTTTATAATCATGTTCTCCACACTCATCTAGTAAATGACACTTATACCAATTTGTATATTCAGTGGGGGCATGGTATATGAGCATGGATTCCACATATTCATAGTTCTTATATTTCATTTTTTCATCCTTTGGAACCATGTTATCCACATTTATTAATTATATTATAGTTATATCAGTTCATAGATTCATTTGGTACATGCTTTAGAAGCATGTCCTCCACACTTACATAGTTATCTAAATGGCCAAAGAACATAGTTATATGATTTAGATTCATAATTATGGAATAATTATATATATTGTTTCCATTATTATACATAATTTCATCATGATACATATATAAGGTTCATATGTTATGAAACATGTGCCTAATATTGAAAAATTCAAATCAATTTTAGATTCTAAAACCCATCGTACATATTAATACCCTATGAAATTTTAAAAACCATATTGAGACAATATAATACAATAGTTGTTTCACCTTTTGGTATGATTAAGGTGATCAAATATCTCAATCTTTCCAAGTTTTCATGTTTGACTTGATCATCTAACCTCACCATGTTAAACGTATCATCATGTTGCTTGGTTGAGTTAATCTCAACTGGTAGGTGGAAACTCACTTTTGATCCAATGTTAGAGGCATGTGCCTTCCAATCTCTCTCTATATATTTATCTCCTTGGACATATTAAATTTAAATATTTATCTATATTTATCCTAATTTAAATATTAAATCCTTATAGTGATACATATTTTTCAAAACAACTTATTGATAGGCAATGCAGTTACATCAAAATATAGGGGTAATCATAAACCTTGTTCTTTCATTTAAATCTATTTCAAGTAGTTTTAACCTAGAATTTATGAACTAGTTTTACATTATAAAATTCTCTTGGTTGTAGGTTAGTCACCAAAAAATCACTCAAATTCAACTCAACCAAAGACAAGATGTGCATACACAACTATGTAGTTATTTATTTTCTTTAAAATAAAAATTTCATTAATAAATTAAATTGGGGGGGGTGATGTAGATGATATTTTGTTATTATTTATCACATTAGTCTTGTGTACTTCAAAAACTCATACCTTGGATATTAATCTTAGTTTTACACTCTAGTTACTTTTATAAGCCTTGCATCTACTCTATCTTGTGTCCCTTTACCTATCCCTTAGTATGATTGATATTATATTTATTACATAGTAATTTTATCTTACACAAAATGCTTAAAATGTATTTATATTACACCTATATAGGTTTTAATCTTGTGCCTATTTTGTTACTCCCTAGATACTAACATCTAGGATAAACAATAACATTGACATTAGTGTCATACTCTAATGCAAGTTTCCAATGCCCTAAAGTCATCTAATTTTTGAATGAAACATTTTACAATCATCATCATAATTTTTTTAATGTTATTTTTAAATAAAAATGGATTTATATAAATATAAGAGTAACCCTCATTCATTCCTCACCTATAAATCAAATAAAAGAGCATTCAAAGTGAATTTAATTAAATAAAGCTTCGTTATTTATAATTATTTCCAAACTATTCATACAGACTACATATATAGGTCTAAAGTACTAAAATAGTAGACAAAGAACCTAATTTTCTAAGCTACTAGCTAGGTCATTGTACTTTATTTACACAAATTACATGATTTACACACAATCAAACATGTAGGGGAGAACTAAATTAGTCACAATCCCTCTTCAAAGTATTGGCTATGTAGGTAACATCCTTAGACATTAGGATCATTGGGAGTAGATAAAAATCATGTTCCCACTAACCATTTTTTACCTAATGTCAAATTGAATATGGAAATGTAGGGTTTAGTCATTTCATAAGGAACCATATTCTATGACCCAAATCTAAATGCACTAGAGCAAAGGTGAAGCCAAACCCAAAAACATATAGGTAGTTTCATCCTATTTCAAAATATGTTATGTATATGACACTATAATTAAACTTAGATAGTATAATTGATAAAAAAATTCATGGCCAACTAGCTAGAGGCACTAGATACATAACCTAACAACTGTTATAGAATTGTATTCCCACCTAATTTCAGCCTATTCTAGATCTAGAACTACATTAGCATCATAAAATATCAGTACTTCTATTCTTTGTCATTTATGTATCTAGCCTAGTTTTAATTTCCATATTTATACCATCTCATCATAATAAATTTGGTGTATTCTTATATCTATGTTTGGAATTTAATTGGCCTACTATAGATCTAATTATCACCCTTATGCCATTTCATTTTTATATTCTTAACAATAAGCTTTAATTGAAAACATGCCCCCATATTTCCATTTTAAGGTTAAACATAAGTTGTTGAATTATTTTTGACATGAATTATTCCATCCTAGAGCTATAATTTTATTAAAAAGGAGTTAATTAAATAAATATGGTAAGCCATTTAAGGTATAAATCATTGGATTGCCTTGAGTTTATCAAGTACATTAAAATGTCTAGAATATATTGAGGAATAGGACTATTCACAATAGCTTTGATTTTATTTGGATCCACATCAATTAATTGAAGAGAAACTAGAAAACCTAATATTTTACTAAAGGTGACACTGAAAACACATTTGTAAGGATTGAGTCTAACTTTGTATTTAATGAGATAGTTAAAGTTGATAGTGATATCATGAAGATGTTTTTAATGATGGTTAGATTTAGAAACAAGATCATTTACATAGTTTCATAAAATATTGTTTATGAGATCATATAATATATGATTCATTACATGTTGATGTGTGGCACAAAAAAATTTAAGACAAAAAGTCATTTTGATGTACCAATAGGTGCCCCATTCTATTTTAAATTTGATTTTATGTTGATCTTCCCAAACATATGAATGTTATTATATCCCAAGAAACCATCCATGAGAGATAACATTTTATAGCTAGCTATGGAATCAATGAGGTATAAATTTATGCTAAGGGAATGTAATATTTGGGATAAGATAATATAATATTATTAAATTCTATATGAATGTGAATAATCATGGTTATTTTCTTGTGTATGGGAATAACACAAGAACCCAATCAAAATAATCAATAGGTTTGATGATTTCTTTATGATATAGGGTGGAAATATTAGGAGTAAATTTACATCACTTTTCAAGCATAGGTTTATCATCAAGATAAGTAATAATATTATGGAATATAGTACTAGGGTCAATACTAGACATATCTTTGTAAAACCATTTGAAAGATTCATGATATTTACCAAAGAATAAACTAAAATTATTATGTTCATTAGGATAAACTTATTTGGAGATAAGAATAGGTTAAGGGATGGTAGTTGTGCCATAATTTATTTCTATAGGTTATTTAATAACCATAACATTTCTATCTTGGAAATCATTGGGAGGAGGAGTTAGTAGAGAAACATGATTTTTATTAGGTTCAATATAAGTAATGAAATTATTGAAAAAGGAACATTTCTCTCAAAATAACCTAGCTTGTGATTATGTCATTGGAGTTGACATTTGAAATCATGAATTAGTTCTAATATGGATTCATTTGTAGCGAGTGTGGGTAAGGGTCCATAATATTTAATATCTACTTCAATATCTAAAATTTGGATGCCATGTTTATCAAGTTTAAAATGTATTTGTCAAATGGATGTAGCTTTTTCATCTAAGGTAATTTTAGGAGTATGGTTGTGAGACTATTCAATAATATTTGATATCAATATAGTGGAGATATAATATGGTTATTTAGGAGGATCACTGGGAAGTAGTGGATGTTGAATTAATAAATTTATTTGATCAGTGTGATTAGGGATTGAAGATTGCATTATATTAGGTTGTTTGATTTCTTGGATGACCCATGGAGTATATACCAATGGTGAATTTATATGTGGTATATCCTTTTGGTTTGTGATTCACAATCAGAGGATATGTGAATGACATAAACATCATGATTCAAGGCATGTATTTTAGATAATTTATTTTGATAGTGTAATACATATAAATATTTAGATTGAGCTTGCACCATAATGTAAGTATCATCATAGGACAAAGATATAACACATGTATCTATTTCAATTAGAACATTAGTAATAGAAAGGCCCATATTAATAAAAGTATGAGGAAGCATGGAAAATGGATATTGAAATAGTTATTCCACCCCATATTCATTACAATAGAAATCATATTTTTTATAATAAGATTCATGTGCATTATGTAGGGGAGGGATTTCAATGGTATGATATATTAAATGTATGGTTTGATATCTTAGGAGAAGATAATGGGGAACCATTCCAAAATATAGGGAGGTAATTGACTAGTATTGTAAATGCTTTATAGTTAATTAGGTTCATCATCATTTGTATATGTGAGAGTCACATGAAAATTTTAATGAATATTGATGAAGACTATTAATATTGGTGATAGTAGGAATAAAATATTGATATCTGGGATTATAAGTTGGATAATTGAGGGATTAGGATCAACCTCATGTTTTTTATGTTTCCCAATATGTATTAATTTGATACATTAGCTACTAGAATATGAAATAGATCACATGTGATGAGTCCAAAGACATCTTAAAAGCATGCTGTAAGATAAGGGAAGATCAAGTACCATACGCTTTGTGAAGATTGTCTTTGGTCAGCTAGTAAGAGTGAGATAAATGTATCCAAGTGTTTTTTTGGTTAGTTTTTTCAAATCCACATGTGAGTCAGGTTTGTTTGAGGTTTTCTATAAAATATCTTATTTGTTAAATTAACCAAAAAGAAGTTACATTGATACCCAATCCTTCATCAACCAAAAAAAATCTAATTAAAGTATTATTAATGTCAATTTTGATAAAGAGGGGTGGATTGTTAGCTTGAAAGATAATTTCATAATTTATCATATCTTATTATATAAATTAAATGGAAGATTTGGTAGATGAAATTATTTAAATATCATACACTTATGTAGGTTGATGAGTATCAAGAGGTAATTCAAATTATTTAGATGTGGGTTATTCTATGTTTTGGAGTTATTGTAGAGTAAACTTGCAAGATATGAATAGGTTCACACTAGTTCTATGAGAAGATTATTACAAGGCATAGAATTAAGTTCATCTAAATAATTTAATTGTGGTTTAAAGGAAGTATGAGCATGATATTTAGGTTGATTAGGTGGAGTAGTTTTTGGAAGTACTTATGGGTCTACTAATGGGGGTAGATAATCAGTAGTGGATGGTTTAAAAGATATATGTGGAGAAATGGTGGTGCATTTAATTATTTGATCATTAGTATAAAATTTATAAAAGGGTTATCAAAATTCTTTAGCCAAGATCTCTCCAATGGCTCATTATTAAAACCATTGATGCTTCATCATAAACAAGAGAATAAACCAATTAAACACAAAATAATTTGTATTCACTAAGGAGATCTGAGAAAGATCATAAATCATAAATAATCATATATATTACAATTAAATCACTTGATTATATAGGCAAGGTAAAACAAGATATAGGATAAACTAGGAAATGTGGGATAAATCCCACATAGGACAAAACTAGGTAAACACAAATACCTAGAGCCTAGCAAGCATGAGTAAGATAAACCCTACTTCAAGTAAATCTAGTGAATAACAATAAAGTATGCAGTGTGAAGTCACATGTCCCTATGGATGTCAATCCATCATGTCAGAGTACATGAATGTTGAGTCATTATAACCAACAAGTCAAAGTAAGAATGTTGGTGAATATGAGGATCACTAAATACAAATATTGAACTCCAAAGTACTAGGTAGAATGATGAACCCAAGGAAACATCACTTGAAAAACCTCCAACATTATGATGAGAAGTGAACACAAATATTGGTGGGGATACCACAATAGTACCACTATAAGAATGACTAAGAAACCCATGGAGTTAAGTAACAATCCTCATATGGATTTTGCCAAACAAAGTGCTTAAATAAGATACCCATGCACAAAGGAGTAATAAATAAAACACTCAAAAGTGCAAAATAAAAATAATTATCATAAAGTGGAGAAAAAGAGATAAAACCCATAGGAAAAACTCCCCCACCAAAAGAGATAAAATATAAAGATATAGCTATAAATCCCTCCAAAGATGATGCTGAAGTATTCCACACTCCAAGTTATTATAAGTCATAAAGGAACTTAATATACATGAGTGGTCTAAATCCATTACTTGATCAAAAAAACAATTGACACTGAACTTCACCATAATAGCATCAATCAAGAAGACTATCAGGGGTGATGAAAATACAAAAAATTATTACATGTGCAAAAAATCCTCAACACCAAGAAGAAAAATATGCACACCCCCCCCACCAATTATTGCTAAATGGATGGAGTGGAGAACAAAGGTCTACACAAGTGGTTCAAATCCACTACTAAAACACCAAACAAGATGACACTATGTGCACTAGAATAGATCCATGTCATGCTAAAAGAGACTATCAAATTATAAAAAAGATAAAATGACATTGAGATTCACTAAAATAGATACACTTCAAGAAATGGGAGGCTATCAATTATCAAAAAATGGTGTCAAAAATATAGATAAAATCTCTCAAATATGATGGCCCATGGTGTTAATGGAAGAGACAAGTAACTGACTAAGTGAAAAGGTGCCTAAAATAGAGCACACAAATGCATGGAGGTAGATAAGGTTGAATCATCAAACCCCCCATGTAACTTTATAAATCAATGTAAGTATAGTGTAAACCATACACAAAAAAACACTAGATGGAAGCAAGGAATACATTGGACTTCACTAGAATAGCTCTAAATGAGGATACTATTAACCCATTAATCAAGCCATCTAGAGAGGTATTCCAAAAACAAGGGAGAAACTAAGGATGTCTCCATAGAAAAAGGTGAGGTGCTAAGAAAGGGGGTTCAAATAGACATGACATAACTAAGAATGTATCAAAGTAATAATTCATTTTGTGGGCTGATGAAAGAGTGTCACAAATGTAAAAAGAAGCCATAATGTATGCAAACATAATAAAAAAAGATCAACAACCAAAAAATAACAATACAAATCACATGCACAAAATGACATTGAGCTCAGTTGAAATGGCATTCGAGATAGTGTGTACATGAAGTATAATCTAGGTCCCATAGAAAATAAAACCCCATATTAGTAACAATGTAAACTCAATAATAGGACATTAGACATAGCCAAAAATGGGTCCATGAGTGTAACAAATGATGACAATGCAACCAACAATAAGCAAGAATCAATTTTGTTATGCTTTTGAGGGGTTCTAACCTCTTACCAGATCATACCTCACCCTAAAATCTATAAAAAGTGAAAGATATAAGGTACATGAAAAATATGATTAATCCCTCAATAAATGCTCACAACATATCAAATTCATCACCACTAAAATGTCACCACAAAACAATAAGTATAATGCAACATAACTAATGTGAAGAGACCCCCAAAATATGGCACTTTATATTTTAGTGTGTTTAATAATGTAAATAGGCCCAATGCATGGTAAATTGAAAAACATGGACTTTTGTAAGAAATGGTACTTGATTTGGAGCAATAGATCAAAAATTATTAAGAAATTAATTCTCATCAATAAGTCCTATTTAATAAAAATTTACACTAAAAGTTAAAAAAATGTATTGCAGCTAAGGTGGGCATAGCCTTCTAACCACTCATTATAACTGACATGGAACTAGGAATATCCTTAAATCAATAGAAGTTAAAAAAATTCCAACCACTAAACTCTATGCACATGAAATCAAACTAAACTTTATCTTTAATAAAAAAATATATAGCTATTCAATACAAATAATGAATAAATTAGTTCTTTTGAATGAAATAAAGTGTGTTTAAGCTGGTAGTGCAATAGGAATAAATCCTAAAAATTTTTACTTCTACCAGACTTGAAATATAATTAAAAAAATCCACACAAATGTCCACATAGATAGTCTCCCTTTTCAACACCGAGCTATCCTCCAGTTCCCATGTTATACTGCAACACTCCACGTAGACCTCCTTGATCTCCTACGATGCCATACAAGGTTCTTGAAATACTCCAATATAGTTTGGAAGGATGCAGATCTAAACCCATGAAACTATCTATGCAACTCACAATTATGAGAGGCAATCTAAAATGAGTGGGAAATTAAGATGAGCTAGGAGTATAGATAGGTTTCATGGGTTGAGTTAAAACTATGGGATTTTGATTTGAAGCCAATAGTTGGAGAAATAAAACATGTAGCAATTTTGGTGAGGTTGGAAGGAGGCTAGATGGAAATCAGACTATGGTAAGACCATAAAATTTAAACACATCCATAAAAAACTATAGATCTCCCTCCATTCATGAGAAGAACAAAAATTCCACCCTTAGTGTAGATCTAAGCTTCTACAAATTCCAATGCAGGTAGAAAATAATCAATGCCTTCTCTCCTACAGCATAATCTTTTAAGTTAGATTCTTTCATAATGTAAGCAGATCTTTGATCTTATATGCAATTGGTCTAAATATATTCCAATGTATTAAGTTATAGAAAACAATGAGCCAAAAAAATAGAACTTATTTCCTCTTCCAATGCCCTTTTCTCCACTTCCAACGCTACCTCAACTCTTCCAACACCCTTTCCTATATAGTATGACTTGTTTGGTTGGGTCTAATATAATGAAGGGGTAAAAATTTAATGCCTAAATTATACTACCATGAAATATCTCTATATACCATGTAGTTCTTTCAACTATCTCCTCCACTTAGACAACAAATGGCTAAGAGGAATGTAGATCTCAAAAACTACAAACTAAGCACATAAATTTTTCCAAGATGAATGGTACTTTAACCAGATTGTCAAAGTTAAAGTATTGTGACTTTTGTGCTTTAACCAAATTTTTAAAGAAGATCTGAAAAGGGTGAACATCTAGTTCTGATAAAATGGCAATAATAATACCACAAATGTAAATACCAACAGCTAGATCTGATCCATTAAAAAACTCAATTTTCAACCTAAAAAATAGATATGAAGTATGGTAGGTCTTAAATAAGACTAAAAATAAAAATGAGGAGATTAAAAAAGAAAAAAACACTAAGTAATCACTATTATAGGGTGGATCTAATTCCATGAAAGAGTTATCAAACTCTTTAGCCAATATCTCTCTAGTGGCTCATTACTATAGTCATTGATGCTTGAACATAAATAAGAGAATAAACCAATTGAACACAAAATAATTATTATTCACCAAGGAGATCTGAGAAAGATCATAAAGCATAAATAAGAATATATATTCCATTTATATCACTTTATTATATAGGTAAGTCAAAATAAGATGTATTCTAAACTAGATAATGTGCGATAAATCCCACATAGGACAAAACTAGGTAAACATAAATACCTAGAGCCTAACAAGCATGAGTAAAATACTCTAACAATTTTTTATGTTTGGTTACATGATCTTTGTGAGTAATTTTTTGGTGATAATTAACTTTAGCCATGTTCACATATTGAAAATTAGTATAATATTAATCATAATCAACATCAATGGCATAAACATATTTTCTAGAATGTTGTGTATTCATGTCTAAGAAAAGTTTGAGATTTTGAATTTGTATACTTGAAAAAAATTCACTTTTGAGTAGATTTAATATAATTAAGGTGTTAGAGTCTAATCATATCATCATGATCAATTGTATTTCCTAACTTAAAAGAAACTACAAAATTTGTAATTTTGTGACATGTTTCATAAGAATTACCTATATCATCATGAAAACTACAAAATTTGTTTGGACCATACCATGATAGAGGAAAAATATTGTTATATATGAAAGGTTTATATGGAAGTAAAAATATCTTCACTTTTTATACTATCAAGGAAGGGTGAGAGGGGTTTTGAATGTTATTTTTGACTACTCCCATTTGAATTTTTCAAGAATTTTCTAGTTATTTCCTTAATCTAAGTTTGGAAATATTATTTGATTGAATTATGAAATGGTTAAAATTGGCTTATAAGGAAGTCTTATCTTTTGGCTTGGTCAAGATATTATTATAAGTTTTGAGGGGAGAAAAATAAAACATTTTATTGAAGATAAGGTTTTAAGGTGGTAATAGATATTTTGAAGAGATTATCATCAGTCATGTTTTGATCTCCTTTATGGGCTAGTGATTTCCATATTTTAATAAAAGTATGGGTAGATTTAGTAGGTAATTGTTTAACATTAATAAAATTATAGGTAATTTTAAAGAAGATCATTTTGTTTAAATTATTTTACCAAAAAATTGATGAGATCCTCTAGCTACCATATATAATGTTGGGGAAGTTGATTACACAATTATAGATTATCTCTCGTAAGATTTTTGACAAGAATTTTGGTGGTATAAAAAGTGTTGGTTTTTACCCAATCCTTTTAAAGATTACCAAATTATTTTTTGAAAATATTATGGTATTTTGTTCCACCATATTTAATGGTTGGATAAATATTTATATTATCCATTTAAAAGAGATAAAGGTTCATTTTGAATATGTTGAAGTATTTTGTTATGGATACTAGGTTGAGGGATGATATTCCCACTGGAATTTCTAAAAAGAGCAAGAATAATTTTTTTATTATTTTGAAGCATGGTAATAGGATATTAAATTACCATTTGTAATATATGGTTCTGCATTTAGATCATTTGATCATGGTTAGTTATTTACAAATCATTTATTTATTTAACCATTTGAGCAAGAATTTGAGTTTTATCAATAGGTATGTCTTGATTCTTAGTAATGGAAGGGGTAATCCTAGATTAGTGAGATGAGGATTTCCTATAGGAGGGTTTTCTATGTTGCTATAAATTTATCAAATGGTAAAATAAGGTAGTTTATAAATGGTAACATTTAGATGGGTATCGTTTAGATAATAATTTTGAGTGATATGGACAATGTTACATTCTATTAACCTAGATGAGGGACATGAGTAATTGCACCATAAGGGGTTATCCTCTTGGGTGGCTAAGTTAGGAAGGAAATAATAACCTATGTACACTTGAAATGGGTTGAGGCTATCAATAAATATTATAATGGGTGATTTCATAATGCTAATTAGAGTGGTAAAGAGAACAATGAGATAAATGCTAAAAAGGTTAAAAATATTTATAAATTTTGTATGCAAAGGGAAATGCAATTGATCTATAAATCAATCCTATATGGGAGAATATAAATCATACTTACACTTTTTATTTTTTATATATTATATATTCATGGTCATGATTATGATGTATCTACTAGACCTTACCAAGGGTTCTCTTACCATAATAAAATCACTAGGGAGGGTTCCAAATCCTCAAACCAATCAAAACTATGCAATAAACCTAAATAGGCCTATGTTTTCATATTCACAAAGTAAGTAAATGGCAATGAAATTAAAATCCTAATCTAGTGCACACTAAATCTTGTGGTACAAATGAGGGGTTAGTAAACATAAAAGTAAACATGTATAAGAGAATCATAATAAATCTATGTATATGTAAAGCTATAATGCATGGAGAGAGAAATATATTCAAAATCCATTACCAATTCTACTTATATCTACTAAAAGATAAGAAAAAAGTTAGATATAATTACATTGAAGATGAACCTATCGAGACTCAATCTCTCCCTTGGTCATAGGTGCTTCATAAGAGGTTATTGTGGTTTGTAAGGCTCATTAATAAATTTCAAGAATCCAACACATTTCCACAAGACAAGATTCTTTTCCAATAATAAACCCTAAAATAAGACTCTTCAAGTATAATGGTGGAAGAGTAGATTATAAATAAGCATAAATGAATAATTAACTCTTGTTGTCTTTAATAAATTGCAAAATAAATATGTTTATATAGCTAAATGTAACCCAAAATCTTTTTAAAAGTTTAACCAATATGGTCATCCCAATCAACTATGTATCTTTATTGAAAAAATTGAATTAGGTCTTGGTATAGGTTATTCAAGGGTTGACCTAGACCCTAAATGAATTTTATCAATTATAGTATAGGGTCATTGGGGATGATGGTGTATTATAAACCATTTGAAAGGTTTTTTAAGCTAGGAAAAGGCTAATGAAGGTGGAAAATGACTAGAGGAGGGTGGAAAAGAGGAGGTAAATCTTAATGGAGTTTTTTAAGAGATGATTGGATTGATAGAAAGTGGTAGTAAAGGGACAAAAATCCTATGAATCACTAATGTTCTACCCACCCCTTTCCCAAGCACCCCTTAAGGCATGCAATTAGAGAGACTGAGACTTGACAGGGTCCTGTAACAGAGGAAACATCAGTAATTGATAAAGTTTGAAAATATTATGTGTATACATATGTACCACTAAAATCTCATCACATGTCACTTGGGTGAAATGGGGTATGGTTATTCAAGAAAATAATATATAAACAGATAATACTAAAGCTAAAAAAAATTGTATTTTAAATCATAAAATAACTAAAAGTAAATGACTCAAATAGAAATAACTAAAAAAGTAAATGTATGCATACCTTGACTTAAATTTATCACTGGATGGTTTTCTGATATGTTTGTAATTTTGATTGTGGAGGGTGTAGAAAATACTTTAAATAAACCCAAGGATACAAAAACTAAAGAGAAAAAAATAAATGTAGGAAAACCAAGATAATTGATGTGGTGTAGATGAGATGTACTTAGAAATTGATAAGCTGGGGTGAAATTTTTTAAGTTGTGACCAAATGACCAAGTCAAATTTTTTAGATTAAATTGGGTAATCAAAAATCTAAGCCTACTAAAGACTAAAAAACTCAAACAAGTAAACCTTAAGGAAGAAATACAAACTCACCAAATCAATCTAAGGATACATGTTAAAGTGGTAATCAAACATCAATGTGAAAGTAGTATCGATCCTTAATTAAAAAATAAGAAAATGGTAAAAGAACATTGATGAGTGAGCAGTAAAAATCCTTAATCATCAATGTAAAAAGTGCATGAAAGGTAAAATAACATTGGTGAATGAAAAGTAACAAGCCAAATTCACTCAATAATGGAAAAAGAACATGAGAGTAGAAATGGACTTATGTGTATGAAAAAAGTGAAGTACAATAATGGAAAATTGTAAAAGAAATAAAGGCACATCTAGAAATGTAGATCCATGGTATAAATAAAATAACCCATAGTCACTCAAACATGTTTTATTCTAAAGATAGATAAAACTAAAAAAAAGTAGTGCTAGCATGTTTTAAGAATGTAAAGAAGAGGAAATATAAAAAAATGGGAAAAAAGATTTAAAATCACATTTTTCCTGTTAAGAATGGAAATGAAATGGGTGGAAGGGGAAATGAAATAAAAACCATGGTAGATAAAATCTTTATCAAAGTCAAGATACTCAAAGTAGGTTTGTCAAAACAAGAGGATTTTCAACATTAAGAACTCTAAATAACTTTTAGCCACACAAATCTTAAGTCAACAAATAGAGTATGAAGATCATTCCATGATAGCTATATGCATGAAAAATAAAATGAACCTACCTTCCCAAAATTTGTTCCCCATTAATTAATACCCCTTACAGATTCATTGGTCTACTACTAAGATTGGGTACTTGTGTGAGAAATTAGGTAGCACCATAGATTTTTTTTGAATTCTCCTATTCCAATTTACTGGGGTACTACACCCTAATGGACCTTAGATCTATCATGAGTCTAAATATGGTTTTTTATCTTCAATTTTAGATAGGATATGCGCTATTAATCATGTCTTTTGGTATGATTTTGACTTTTGACTTTGTATGTTTCTTTTTGCATTATTACATTTTGTTTCAAATGATTTAGCTTTTATCTTTTTTAATGGAAATTTATATTCCTCCTCCATACAGATTTAGAGAACCAAACATGGGTGCTAAATATGACTATAATTTGAAAACTTTGGACTTAGTTTCTAATAAAGAATACATAGAGAGTATGACATCTAAGAGTCTTGTTAATTTAGGTGAAATAAGAGTGTTATCTTGACTTCGACTGTGCTTGATCCAAATTGAAATGAAAGAAGATTAAGAGGAATGAAACATAAAAAAAATTTAAATTACTTCAAATCAAAAAAAATGTGACAAATGGGGTAAAATGGATATAATTACAATGAAGTGTGATTCCTTATCATAATAATGAGGAAAGTAAAGTAAAACATGATAACACCTTATTATTTATGCAGATTTTATATGGAAAGAAGAAAAAGCTATAGCTGAGAATAAGGGATCAAGAACTTGAGATAATTGCAAGAAAATTATAGAAAAGGAACATTAAATTAAATATGGTGATTTTATAAGGAAGGCCTAGTTCTTGCCAAGGTCTTACAATGTAACTCATAAAAGAGAAACCCAAGAAGGTGCACAAAGAATATGAAAGATAATAGAGAAAGATGGTATTTGTGAGTAAGGATAGATCTTATCCATGGTATTACACTAAAAATCACAAAAAAATCCCAATGGGTATGAAAATCATAAAATAATAAATATAAAAGGAAATCATGAGGAAGACTAGGTCCTATCTATAGTTTTAGAATGTAACACATGAGAAAAGAGTAAACCAAAGGACCAAAATGAGGGACTAAGGTTTGTGAAAAGAGAGATTTTTATAGAGGGTTTAACCCTTTTAAGTATCCTAAAATAATTATTATAAGGATATAGTATATAAATCATGATAATAAGGGATGGGTTTTAGAAAAATACTTCTTTAAGAACTGTGTATTAGTGGTCTCTTTGAAAATATGGTCTCTTTGAAAATATGGCCTTTATTAATTTGAAGATACTAGGTGCTAGGACCAAAGATGTCATTTATTAAGTAATGTCCCCACCATTTTTGGGTGTATTTACCTTATTTTTCATTAGTGTAATCTAATTTACAGAAAATATAACCAATATTAAAAGTGCAGACTTTAACCATTATGTTATGTTTTTTACCATTGTGAGCCTTGTATTGGTGATTCTCTTATAGAGAAAAAATATGGTGTTAATCAAGGATTTAAATAGAATTAAGTAGATATTCATGAAATTATTCATTAGGTATGATACCATGAAGAGATATAGAAAGAGAGGGAAACTCAACTTCTAAAAAGAGGACTAATTCAGAACCATAGACTAGCGAAAATGGTGTTGCCCTAGTGGCAGTGTGTATGCTAGTGTGATAGGCCAAAAGAGTGGGATATATATTAATATGAAAATATATGAAAGTATCACTAATTTTATTTTAGATAATTTTATTAAGTATTATTTTTGTGGCCTCAAATTTTCCATTATATTGGATATGGTAGGGTGTAGTAAATTTGTGATTGATTTTGAGTTTCACATAGAGATTTATAACATATTTATTTTTTAAAATTAATAAAATTATATAAAATTATGGTATTAGTAACATTAAAGAGTAAAATTATTTGTTTTAAGATGAATTTAGCAATGGTGTTTTTGGTAACATTGATTATGAGCACGGCTTTGACCCATTTGGTGAAAAAATTAGTAGTCATGATGATAAAGACATGTTTGTCCTATTATTTAGGTATTTTTCCTATGAGATTTAATCCCCACATTGATAATGGCTAGGTAAAATCCATATTTTGAATATTAATTAGAGGTAAATGGATTATATAATCATGAATTTGAAAGGTATTACACTTTTTATCCAACTCAATGGCATACTTTTTAAGAGTGGGCCAAAATTATCCCATGTGTAGGAATTTATGGGCTATAACATGTCCACTATAGTGACCACAAAAAATTCCCCCATGTGATTGTTTAAGGAGTTGAAGAACCAATTATTTCATAACATAATGGATTAACTTACCTTAAACATTGTAATAATAAATTATGCTATAGTAAAAGACATATTTTAAAGCCTATCTATGAATTTTAGTATTTTTGTGGGAATCAATGTTTGGAGGATAGGTTTGGTGTTTAAATAATTTAATTATGTCTTTGTGACATGAGATTTATCAAATGGTAATATCCTTAATATGGTAGATAAGTGAATATGGTGGTAAAATGGAATATGGGGACTTTCTTATTTGGATAAGAAAGGTAAAATTAGTAATAACTTGGTGAAAATAAAATAGAGATGTAGAAGAAACAAGTGAATTAGAGATAAAATTTGGATCTTGAGGACTGGAATTAATAGTAAAAGAATCAAATTATTTGGAAAAGGTAGTGTCTTTTTTATGATAATAAATGATAATTTCACCTTCTCATTAATAATCACCATTAACTTGGAGTAGATGAGTTGGGAATCACCCAAAGTGTTCATATATGTAATTTCTAAATCAAGTATCACTCTCATGCCTATGATTAAAGATATGTATTCCAACATGTTGTTAGTGA
This sequence comes from Torreya grandis, assembly GCA_037957365.1. Taxonomy (NCBI): domain Eukaryota; kingdom Viridiplantae; phylum Streptophyta; class Pinopsida; order Cupressales; family Taxaceae; genus Torreya; species Torreya grandis. The sequence goes on along the minus strand of JARHVA010002245.1, from coordinate 2,407,258 downwards.
CATAAAATGTAAGGTGAAATTCCAAAGGGATAATTTTACCAATAGGACTAATGAGGATACAATTCTCCCTAACTCAAAGTCATTCAATGCCATCAAAACGAAGGGTCTAAGTATATTCATGTAAGTTGACATTAATTTCAAAAAGTTCTTTAGTGACTACTTTAGATTTAGTAGTATCAAGAGGGATAAAGGAATCTTCAAGATTACTTTCTTCAATATTAGAACTGAAACTATGAAATAAATATTTAAGATATATGATTAGATTAAGACCTTTAATATAGAGGATATTGTCATTGATAATACTATCATGAAGGTTGTTGGTAGCTAGTATAAGAGTGGCTATGAGTTGATCAGCAATGATTTGTCCTTTGATAGATTTTTGTGTAATAGTGTGGAGATAAATTTACATGAGAAGGACCATCCACTTTTCAATTATGTCTCCATAAATAAAGGCTTTATAAAATAAGTGATAAAGTGGATTAGAATGAATGATAACATAAGTGGTTTGATAAATCATATAATGTCAAAGCTTTTCAACTACAAAATATATGGTGATGAAATCATGTTCTAATTTTGTATAACATTTTTCATAATCAATGAGGCCTCAAATGATATAATAGATGGCATATTATCTTTTATTATCATATTATTAGCAAGCATTGCCCCAATAGATACATGTATGGAAGAAGTATATAAGAATAAAGGATGAATGTTAAAAGGTGGAAGAAGGGTGGTTGGATGAAGGAAATATTATTTCATATTGTCAAATTATTTTTGACAAAAATTCACCCATTTTAGGGAATTACCTTTATTTAAAATATAATTAATAGAATAGATGTGACAAGCCATTTTGGGGAAAAATTATCTTATTACCCCAAATTTGCCAAGGTAAGTGTGAATATCTGGAATGAAATGAGGGATAAGCATATTGATAATAGATTTGATCTTGGTAAGATCAACATCAATACGATGAAGAGAGACTAAAAACCTTGATAATTTTCAAATGTGATGCCAAAAACACATTTATAGGGATTTAGTCTAACTTTGTATTTGATGAGGTGATTAAAGATGCTAGAAATATCATAAAGATGAGTTTTGTCATTTTTAGACTTAGAAATGAGTTCATCCACATATATTTCCATAATATTATGGATAAGGTCATGTAAAATGTGGGTCATTACTTGTTGATAGGTATCTCCAACATTTTTTAGGCCGAAAGGCATTTTAATGTAATAATAGGTGCGTCATTTTGTGGTGAAATTTGTCTTATATCGATCTTTGATGGCAATGTGAATTTGATTATATCCAAAGAAACCATCCATAAGGGAAAACATTTCATAGCCAGTAATGGAATAGACAATGGCATCTATGGAAGGCGAAGGGAAGTTATCTCTAGGATAATAAATATTGTGGTTATGAAAAAAAATGAAAATATGAATGACCATGGTGAGTTTATTCTAAATAGGGAAAATGTTTGGGACCCATTTTGAATATTCCATAGTCTTGATAAATTTATAATTGAGAAGTTTAATTATTTATTTAATGCATAAGTTAAAACATTCTAGTATAAATTTCTACTACTTTTGTTACATGGGTTTGGTTTCAAGATAATTGATTGTATTATGCATCATGATTCTAGGTTCAATGCAAGGAATTTTCTCATAGGACCAAGAAAAATTTTCATGGTATTTATCAAATAACAAGCTAAAGTTATCAATCTTTGTTAGTTTAAGTTATCGAGAAACTATGATTGTTTGAGGGCATGATGGGGTACCATATTTGATTTTGGTATTTTCTTCAATAATCATAGTATTTCCATCTTGGAAATGATATGGCATGTTAAAAAGAGAGGAAATGGGATTTGTTTTAGGATCAATGCTAGCAATTAAGTTGTTAAAATGACGGGATTTTTTATTGAAATTCCCAGGTTTATGATGTTGCTAAAGGAGTTGAGGTTCTTAGGCATGAAGTAATTCAATAATGGATTAATCACTAGGCAAGGTGGGAAGAGGACCATAATACTTAATATCTACTTTTAGATCAATAATTTTGTTACCATGGTGATCATATTTAGATTGTATTTGACGTACGTATTTGACCTTGGCATCTACTATAATTTTAGGAATAGGTAGAGTAGGGGAATAAGGTTGATTTTATTTAATTAATTTATCATTAGAATCATTAATGGGGAGAGAATTAGATAGAATAATTGGTTTGGTATAAAGTATAGAAGATGGAGGAAGCTCAGGGGGTTCAAAAGGTAAGATTTGTTACCACCCAAGGAGTATCAATAAGTGGATAATTAGTAGGAGGTAGATGACCTTCAGGTGCTCATTCAAAATTAGTGGAAATGGTATGTACATCACAATTTAAATCATGTATTTGAGTTAGAGTTTTTTGATAATTTTTAACATCCAAGTCTCATGACTGAGCTTGGGACATGATGTTATTATCATCATAGGTTGTAAAAATTGTACATGCTTAAAATTCAGGAGGAACTTTAGAAGGGGATATGCTTAGTTTAAAAAAATTACGTGGAGACATGATTAAAGGATCTTGAAATAATTTTCCACTCCATAATCATTCACATGAAGTCATATTATATGTAAAAGGCTTCATAAGTATTGTATAGAGGGGGAAATTAGTGATCTCATATATGAGAGGGATAGTGCAATAATGAAGAAAAAAATAAGGAGGAAGCCACTCTAAGATGTAAGGAGGTAACTTGGTAGTGTTATAGGTATTATTCAAATCATTATGCTCATCATCATATGAATCGACAATATTTACATGTAAATTTGGATTCGTGTTCATAAATTTAGGTAAGGGATCACTATTAGTCATTAGAATGGTGGGAATTCGATATTGATATTTGTAATTTGGAAGTTGAATAATCCAAGGGTTGGAATTAGCCTCATGCTTATACCTCTTACCATTATAAAGTAACTTGATACATTGGATACCAAAAGAGGCAATAACCCTCATGTTATGAGTCCATTGGCATCAGAGGATTATGTTTTAAGATAATGTTAAATTGAGGACTATAAGCTTAGTTTGTATAGTCTTAGGTCCAATCATAAGAGGGATCAAAATGCAACCAAGTGTATTTTTATTAGTTTTGTCAAATACATGGCATGCCAAGTGAGTTGTTTGATATGATCGTTATTATAGAAAATTTATTGGATAAGCTACAAAGATGTCACATTAATACTAGACCCTTCATTTAATAGTAATTTATGAATGAGGGTCATATTAATGTCTATTTATGAATAGTATTGGATCATTAGGTTGAAAGAGTATCTCATCATTAATCATTTTTTTTGAGTAAATCTATAAATGGTTTAAAAGAATGACAAATAGATTCAATGGTATGCACTTTGGTTAGTTAATGCTCATGAAAATCTGGTTCCTCTTCTAGAGAAGATGGCTCTTCAATTTCTTGAAGTTTTTACATGAGGAACTTGATGTGAGAAGGAAAGGTGAGAACTAACTCCATAAGGGTAATTTTTCAAGCCATGGAGTTGAGTTCTTATAAGAACTTCCAATGGGTTTTTTAAGAAGAATCAACATGAGGTTTATAAGGTAAATTAAATTTTGGAGGAAGAGAAGTGGTTGGGTGTTTAAAAGGAGGAGATGGTTCCTCATTAGTTTCTAAAGATAGGTGATTATTTTTAGTATATTTAAGGATTTTCTCATCCAAATATTGTTTCTTAGGTTTAGTGATAGGAACTTTGTGGGCTAGTCTATGTTAATAGTTGAGCTTAGCCATGCTGACATAATTAGAATTATTGTAATATTGGTCATAGTCAGTATTAGTGGTACAAACATCCTTGTTAGCCTATTAAGCATTATATTTAAAAAAATATTTTTTGTTCTTAGATGAATAAGATTTGGGAGTTTGTCATTTTTTATATGAATTATTTTAATCTTGATGATAGAGTTGAATTATGTCTTTGTGATTGAATTAATCATTTAGAATATAGGAAACAACAAATTTTGTGAGCCCTCTACATTTTTTATGGGAGTGACCAATGTCATCATGGAACCAACATAATTTATTAGGGTAATACCATTTAGGAGTATTATTTGGATAAGTAAATGGTTTATAGGGTGGTAAAAATGTTTCATTTACTACACAGTAAGTGGTATATGAAAGGATAGGGGATTGTCAACTTTGGAAAGTCTTGGCTTGGTTTGAGGATGATTGTGAGTTATCATATTTTTGGAATGTTTAAAAGATAATTTATTGAGTTTGGTATTATTTTTAAACTATTTCATTAATAAGTCTTAAATCTTGGCTTGGTTAAGAGCTTCATTGAGTGTTTGAGGAACAAAAGTTTGAACCTCATACTGAAGAAGATTTCATGTAGTTATAAAGAGTTTTAAAAAATTATCATAAATATTGTTATGATAGGCCTTGTGGGCCAAATATTTCCATGATTTGATAAAATCATGATCTAATTCAGTGGGAGATTACTTAGCATTGATAAAATGGTTAAGGCAATTTTTGGGGAGATCATTATGTTTAAACTCTTTAACTAGAGGGTTGACTAAATACTCTATTTGTCATATGGAATGTTGGGTAAGTTTATTATACAATTATAATAAATCAATATTGAAATTTTTAACTAAAATTTTAGTTGTGGTGAAATTATTAGTTTAGATCACTCTTTTTAAAGATTGTTAAATTCCTTAAGAAAAGATGCAGGGTCCTTAATCCCATCATATTTAATAGTTGGAGATATGTTACCAATATCAATAGAAATAATGAAAGGGGACAAAGGTTAATTTTTAACGTTTTTGAGCATATTATTGTACATGATAGGTTGGTGGATGACATTTACCATGACATCTCTAAGAGGTGGAGGAATACAATTTTGATTGTTTTGAGGGAGAAGAATGGGAGGTTGATTATCCATATTGATCAAATGATGTTATAGTTACATAATTTTGGATTTGTTATATGTTTGAATTATGTTCATTTGTTGAACTATTTATGTAATAATTTGTATCAATTGGTGAATTGGTGTTTTTAGGAGGAATCCCCATATTGGTATTAAGGGGATGGTTATTAAGTGGTGGATTACCTATGGGTTATTAGATAGACTTGTGTCAATTTAACCCACATTGTGATGAGATTCTTGAAGATGGGAATTGTCATGATAGGTATGGAAAGGATATAATCCACCAATATCATCTTGTTTCATTATTTGAACCTTGTTGCAATACAAATATGAGGGAGGAGAGGAAGTACTCCAAGAGTGAGGATTCTCTTGAGAGGTAAAAAAGGAATAAAAAAGTACCCCATATAGTGTCTAAATGGACTAAGGTTATCCAATAAGATTATGATATGATATTTCCTGATGTTTGATAAAAGAAACAAAGATTAAATAAAAATAAATAAAATTATGGATAAATTTAGCAAGACAAGGAATAGAGTCAGCTAATAGGTACATAATCATGTGGGTCAATAGAGTACTACTTAGAAATAGGCTAAAAAATATGCATAGTCATATGGGTCAATAGTTCACTACTAAACAAGGGATAAAATACAGAGATAGGAATACACAATCATGTAGGTTGACTATGTAATGTAGGCAAGAAGGTGAAAAATAGTCTTTAATAGACTTTATTAACTATAATGATAGTGTTTTGAAATAAGGGAAAATTTTGATGGATAATTTAAAGTAATAACTAAATAAAGCACATAAAAAAATTAGATCAATGTGATTGATGCGATTGGAACACACAACACAAACATTGCACCAATGCTACCCAACTCAAGCTTTACAATACAACACATAATGATGAAAGATAAATCAACAAATGAAAAGTAAATGCTAACTAGTTGTTCATCCTAAGTGTTATTAAGATATAACAAATTTTTATTTTAATGTGATAGGAAATTTTAATATAATAAGGAACTAGAAAGTTATCTAAGTTCAGTTCTAAGATGTCTAGGTTGAAAGGGATCTATATTAGTGATGGTACTATCTTAGTATTGGGCCCTACCCCCTCACTTCATAATCCCATAGGGATAAGGGTGTTAGGTTATTTTCCAATATATACCATCAACCTCATATTTATACTTGGCCATAAAACCAAGTAGACTTCACCCTTAGTGATGAAATTTAATTAGGTAGGCCTTGGGAAGACAATTATTTAATGATTTTTAAATGTAAAGTGATTTGGTAGTGTGTGCAAAAGAGTAAAATAGTGTAACTAAAATGTTGATTTTAAAAACCAAATATTTAATCTATTTGAGTTACTCTAAGCATGCAAAAAATTGAAAAATGAATCATGAATTAATTACTAGTAAATAGATGTTAATTCATTGATTAATAATATTACACAACTGGTTCAGGTGACATTGTATGTAAATAGTACATAAGATAGTCAACTACGTCATTATTATTCAACCAAATTAAGGTATTTAATAATAAATTCAAAAATGTCAACCATTTCTCTTAGATAGAAGATAGACTATAAAACTATGTTGACCATGTTGACCTGGTTAGCTATAGGGTTGTAGTTTTATAGACTGCAAAATTATGAAAAATAGAACTAAAGGAAGAAATGAAATGCCATAGAGAGAAAATAAAGGAACCTTGGTGGGATTTAAGAAATGTTCACTTTTACATTTTATGCTAATATGTTCAAATGTTGCTTTCAAATTTTGCCAACTGAGTTAACTAATTCAACCAAGTTTACAAAACCCTATGTGCTAAAGAAGAAATAACATAGTTAAACTATTCAACTATGTTTTTTGACTTGTTTATTGATATAATAAAATAGTAGATAGAGTGAAATAGTTTGAATATATATGATAATCTATAAGTTAATAAGAATACTATGTTGAACTACTTGATCTAGTAATGTGTAATTGGTGAAAAATTGCATACACAAAACTAAGTCATTATGAAGCGACTGTGTCTTACACATATGTCAATTAGTTTGATACAATACTTAAAATATATATAAATATAAATGATGACATGAAATAAAACCTACAAGGGTTAGATTCATGTCAAGTTTACCAAAATGTATGCAAATAGAAATATGACTTATAGATAAATAAATCCTATCTCAAAGAAGATAAAACATTTTTATTGGTAATTTGACCCCTTAGGCCAAATGTCAACCCATATAGCCAAAACCTTTTCTATGAAAACCATCCTATCTTTCTCATGGTGATATCTTACATGGTTATGTTCTTATTGATCCCATTTTGAGCCTTGGTAGTATTGTTAGAAGTGTGATTGTATGAGTTTAGGTTTGTTTTTGTATCAATTGGGTCATGACCACCTTAAGCCTTTTTTATGATGTGATAATGTTTATAGTGATCTTGTAATGAGATATGAGAGTTTCATGATGTCTTGTAAGGTTAAATTAGTCATTTTATCCCTATTTTATGAGTTTAAGAATCTTTTGAAAAAATTAAGGTAATTTGGAGAAAATGAGGTTTCTAATCCATATAATTTTAGATTGGTTCAAGCCTTTTCAAGAAGTGCAAACATTTCCAATGGAATGTAAAGATGTTTGAACATTGTTTAAGGTCATAATATTAATTTAAATGGTGTGTTTAAGTATACTCATCCAAGCTTAATTAACACCTCAACTCACCCTTAGAAGCCATCAAATACCTCTCGAATACCTCATGTTGGTCAAATACATTACTAAACCTTTAAAAAAGGGTGATATTTAAAGTATATCATGGTTTAATAAATACATTAAAGGAGTTTCCAAGTAATTAATATTCATTTCATATCTATAAATGTCCCTTTAAATCTCATACACACCTCCCTACTAGCCAAGTGGACCCCACACGTGCCAAATTTTGTCCCTCCCACTTCCTGCTACCATATTTCTTATTTGAAATGGTCAGTTAACTTATTTTTTCCCATATTTTTATCCTTAAATGGTGGTACAAGGTCAAAAATATATATAATTCAAGAAAAGAGACTTTTTAGGTGTTTTATATAGTTTTATGAACTTGTATAATTAGATCTGTATAGGGGGAGATCAGAGGTTGAAGGAAGGATCATTTATGACATATAAGATAAGTTTCATGGTAGGAAGACTCAAAATAGATACAAAACCCAATTATTTCCTCAAACAAGTTATTTTAATCCTAAGAAATATTCCAAGTTTATTAATAGTATGGATAAGATAGGGAAAATTAGGAGTTGGTCTCTTAACCTTCCCATCCATGGTATTTGTCTACAAGATAATGGTCTATAGTTTATGAACATTAGTTAAAAATATGGAAACATTTTAAATTTTTATAAAAACTAACGTTTTATGTTTGTTATTTAAGATCCTCATAGCCCATATCCATCACCCTACACTTATGTTACACACATGTGGATGGTCAGATCATGCAAAAATTCACGATTTCTTCATTTTGTAGACTATAGTTTAGATTCTCAAGTTTCATAAGATGTGAGCCTGAATAATGTCTTAGATTTTATTATGATTTTATTAAAGACTTTTAGACCTCCTCTTTCTCTTCAAGTACTAAAACAAGCTACCATTAGGCCAAGTAACCCCTTAAGCCCTATTTTATTGTGATATCTTGGATGATGTGGCCACCTTTACAAGGTGAAGTCAAAATGACTACAAAAGATATTTTAATGGTTTTTGAGATATAAATATCTCTTTAATTCACTCCATGCTCTATTTCATTTCCCCATACTCATCATTCCCATATTCACCAACTCATCCTCACCTTTATCTTATTTTGTAATATAAATCCTCATTCAATAATCCTAAATACTTACATAGACTATATGCATAAAATAATCACTATTAAATGGGAGTCTTAAAGACATTGAGGATCTCTAAAGAGTTATATGGTCTTATTGAAGGAGGATGTAGTCCTTGAATGATTTAAAAAAAAATATTAATTTATGTGTTCAATGACTTAGTTATTAAAGAAAGGGAAGGACCTAGGTGTCCTAATCAGGCTTAATGATACCCAAACATGCAGTTACAATTAGATTAAAGTATGAAGAAGTGTATATAATGATGAAAGTAAGTACTTTTTTAATAATATGACTTGTTTATCAAATCTCCTAATCTTTTTAGAATGTTTTTAAAAATTATGATATGGGTAGGAAGACATAATGACCTATTTAAGCTTATTAGGCCTAAAAGGTCACATGTATAGGCTTGCACATAGAGTTTATGGCATTTATGAGACTTAAATGGTTGCTTAAAGTATAAATACATATAATGGGAAGGTAATAAAGTTGATAATTTTGAATAACATCTTAGGTTTTTAAGAAGCTTAATTTCTTAAAACTCATCAAGGTCAAGGATACCTAGATAGTGAGCAAAATAAGATCTTAAACAAGGGTTATAAGGTTAATTGAAAAACTATAGTCCTCATACAAATTTGCCTGCTTAGTCTAATGGAGTTATTTTCTTGAGAGAGTGTGTAGCATTTGAAACAAATTGAGTGATGAAACATGATTAAAATAAAATTATATGAATCCGTCATCCTCAAACACAAGCATAATGAAATAAGCATAGCCAAGGTACATGTAGATAGTCATAAAGAAACAAGGTAACCTAGTGAGAAATGTAGTCTATTAGAGTTTATAAAAGTGTTTATATTAATGAAATAATGATTTTTCATTATCTCTCCAATAATTTGGTGATTCAAGTTATTGTGAAAGTGTTTTTTTGTGTCAATATATTTGGTAGACCCAATCTTCACGAGGACCCTCATAGTTTAGCTCTATTAAGACCTAAACTAGGTAGCTACAAGCCCATGTACATGAATTGGGACATCTATAGTTCTGTGTGATTAATAAAAGTCTAAATATTTATATAGGATGTGAGATATATGATATAAGGGTTTTTTAGCAATAAATTTCACAAATGGATAAACGGAAAGACTAAGCATACCTTCATAAAATCAAGAACCCAATTAAGACTTATAGGGAAGGTTAGAGGGGTTGGATCTATATTGAATCTTATAAAGAGGTGAATGATAAGATAGGAGTAGAGGACATGATTGTTAAATCTAAAGGCCATTAGTTTATATTATATTATTGGTCCTTGAGATACCAAAGGAGACTTGACAGACCCCAAGCAAGTCTAAATAATGACCTACATCCAAACAAATATGATTGTACCTATGACTGAGGACCTTTGCTTATTCAAGTTGTTTAGAACCTAGAAAAATCAGAAATTTTTATTAAATAAAATTGAATAAGACATATAAGGTGTTATAATCCTTAATTGAGATAAGAGACAACCTAGTCAAGCCTAGTAGACTTATTCGATGACACACATACCTACACTAAAGTTGAGGGCACTATCATATGTTTAGGATCCTTGAGAGTTGGGAAACATATAAGAATTTATATAAAGGGGATATAAAATGTTTTAATGTTTTAAAATCCTCTATTTAAAATGATAAAATACTAAACTTAGAATCAAGGGTTACATAATCTTGATTGTGTATAAACCCTAGGCTAAAGGATGAAATACACAAGGAAAAGAATTAGGAAAGATACCAGGTGTTTATAGGCCTTTAAATCATGTTTAGGAGGATTTTATAACTATATTAACTTCATAGTGGATAATAAAATAATAAACCGATCAAGTTTCTCCATTAGCCTAAACACTCAGACTAGCACTCTTATCTACAGGCAGTCTTATGAGAGAATGGAATAGGGTTGAAGTATGGGAATCCAAAGGAAATTACGTAAGGATATAAATATGGGGAAATAATGTATTATGATGATATTTATCTCTCAAAGTCTCCATAGGTCACTTAGATCCTTGAAACTTAGTTGAGGCCTATTAGGCCTAAAGGCCTGTCATAAGCCTTAAACTTCATACTCACCTTGAAGCACATTCAAACCCTTATTAAGAAATTTTTAGATAATGAGAAGGTATATGGGGATTATTTAGGCTCAAACAAGGTTATTTAAAATAGGTTAGTACAAAACAATGGTCAATTTTAGTCTAGAAGACTAAGTTGAACTACACAGTCCAAGAAGCTAGTTTTAGCCATCATTTCAAGTGATTATATCTTTCAATATTGAAGGAATTCAATAAAATTAAGTTAGGAGTTATGAACCCATATACACTTTACATCCATGGTATAGAGATATATATTTAATGGGAGGTTTATGAACCATTAATAAGACTGATGACATGTCTAGACTGCTTGTAAGAAGCTCAAAGCCTACCAACTTACATTCATATCTTAAAAAAACTTTCACATGGGAAATAAAGAAAATAAGTAAATTTTAAGGGTTAAATGGACTTAATATCCAAAACAAGAAGTTTTTTTTGAGGTCCATACTTTATGAACCATCACTAAGATGGTAAACCTCCAAAACCCTCCTTAAACCCTACTGCAAAGCAGTCTTGTGAAAAATGAAGAATTAACATTTCGTTAAAATGGAATGACCCTAGAAACACATTAAACACAAAGAGAAATAAAAATAAACCCTACCCATAGTACTATTCCATATAAACATTATACAAATTTGGCACAAAATTGTACTTTTTTAAATATTTGGGTAAAGAACAAGGTACAAAAATATTTGGAATGATTCCAATCATTAAAGGGTGAAGTTTGGAAATTATTTTGTCTCCTCAAGTCATTATATGCCTAAAAATACCTCTATTAGTCTCTTATAAATAGTTAGTCTATAGAAATGAAGGAGAAGGTGACCTAGTCACATAATTTGGAAAAGTTGTAGGTGTTTCTTGCTTAAAAGTCATTATCATATGATGTAAGGTGTTTTTGTTGGGCCTATTTTTGGATAAGTATGGATTAATGCCAACTCAATATATATATATATATATTAGTGTGAGGTGATCATTCTTAATGATTATTATTCTATCACCTTTCTCACCAACTAGAAGAATCTTTGTAGATCTTGTACTAGGTGGTAGGTAGTTACTTGGCACCCATGTTTTGAAGGGAATATTCATAAGTGGTTTCATGTGGTGACTGGAGCACAAAGGGTTCAAGGTGATAGATCCAATGAAATGATCAACCAAGGCTCTAGATCAGTACCAATATGTACCCCCACCCTAACATGAATATGCTACTTAGTTCTATAAATCTAAATTCAAACTAGTATGTAAACAATATGACTCTACAATAGAAAAGATCTATAGAATTGGTTCCAGACATAGCAAAGCAAACACCATTAAAACCTAGGACTAGCATGGATGCCCTTGCGTCTCCCCATTGTAGTCCCTAAGTTTGCCTATGATCATCTAGGCCTTCAGTAGCTTTATATAAGCATTTGTTCTATTGTATTGATCATGTGCTATGTTTATCTGACAATATTTGATGAAGAATGGCATTAAACTTAAGTGAGTATTGATCTAGTGTATATGTTTATGGTAGTGTTCATTAATTGTGTAATATTAGGAATAATGGTAATTCTTAGATTTAACAGATGAATTCTAATTCCTAACAAGATTTTAGTATAACTCATTAATGGTGTCTCTATGTAAGTGATGACATCAACATATCATATAGAAATTCTAAAGTATAGGGAGGACCCCATGCCAAGTGATGATATCCATGCCTAAATTTCTAATCCTTAGCATGATCCCTTAACATAAAGTAATTCCATTCACCCATATTAACACTGAATGACACAAGACTAGTAAGACAAAAGTTTGTACCCTTGAGATCCTAGAACCAACCTAATATAGGTTTCTACTCCTATGACTATAACTAGTTCCTTAAATAAGCTTTATGCCTACAGACAATTAGACTCCACCCAAAATAACTTGTGCTAGTGAACTTTCCAATGTCATTATTATAATGAACAAGTCCCTTGAATAATGTGTTATGTTATGGCATGACTATCCTAATGTGGGCCATAGTTATTTATATGTTACACTTTAGGTGAGAACATAAGGCTTGTGCCTTATGTGAATTTCTGTCAGCATAGTAGAGTGATAAATGTTAAGCACCACATGTTTATTTTATGTTTTCACCTAGTTGTAACAAGTCTAGAACCAACTTTGATAGCCAAATAAGCATTTGACAAAGTAAATGACTTAGATAACTAGCTTTACTAGACCATTTTGGTTCCATTGTTGGGACCCTATGTTCAATTTTATTATTACAATGGTGTAATAGAATAATGCTCCAACTCTCCGTCAAGAACATCAAGTGCTCTCCATAATAGATATAAGATAGCTTTGCATTGAATCATCCATCTAGTAATGAACAAAAGCCAAGAAAGTGAGTCTATAATAACCTATATGATGCTCTATATGAGGTCTTACTTTGTGAATTACCTAAGCATGTCTATCGATGGTTGGCTACTTATATGACACATAGAAGATAAAGTTATGAACAACACCTTGAGTGGATGAAAGAGTGCCTAGATAAGCTTGAGAAGATTGATGCCACTTAGAGCAGAGCTATAGACAAATGGTAATAAGGAGTGTTGAATAGTTACATGCTTGAGCTTTTAGTATCAACATACTCCTACCCTAAATAAGTAGAGTATCAATTCTTACATGAGCCTAGAGGCACATTTGTGAAATAATTTGGCATAGAGCTTATGTATTTAATGGTAGATTATGGCTTTTAAACCATAAGAATGGAAGGCTAAAGTCCCTTAATGTATGAGTAGTGTAATGGGTAAGAAGGGGATGTGTAGGTGAAGTGCAATATAAAGGGATGAGCAGATTGACACCTGAAAGCTCATGTGATAGACTTATAAAGAGAGAAGGCACAAGATAATGAAGGATATGGAACCTAGAAGTGTTGATAGAAATTTTAGCAAGTGGGAAGGGCATGGGAAGGATCTATTGAATTGTAAAAACATGCAGAAAGGAACAATGAAGCCATATATTGAGCTAAATTGTTAATGGGTGAAGAATGTGTTGGGGCCCTACATAATTTGACCATTAAAGATGCACTAGAAGTGCTTACCTCCTTTGAACCTATGACTCATGCTCATGAATTATATCTCTCTCAAGAAAAAAGAAGAATGATAACTAACCCTATTATTTACATTGACTTTGACCAGTTTATAAATTTGGAGAATAATTTTGTGATTAAATAAGTTGTCTTTTATGAGGAGTTATGTGAAGATACTTATAAAACTTTAGGAATTTAATTGACAACATAGAACATAAAAATAGGCATTTTAGATCAATAAATGTCAGTTACATAGACTAGGCAATATCCAATAAAAAGTAGCCTAGTGCCATAAGTGAGTATCATCATGTCATTGAATTTGATGGTGCCAACCAAAATAATGGGGTTGACGCCCAACTAAGTAACTAGAGCCATTAGAGGACCACCACTAGGATAAGTACTAAGGGGAAGTGCCTTAGATGTTATCACTTCCCCCAAAATAGATAAATTACAAGATGGCAATGTACTTACCAGAATATCAAGGCATGGAAAATTCCATAGAACAAGTGTTAAAATGTGAGATTCAATGGTACTCTCAAGGTTTAACCCAGTTAGAGAATAAGGCAACATAGTTTTTGACATCTTTGCTTGATCACAATCATACTTGGTATATAAAATTTGATCCTAACTAGGAAATAATTAATTATGACACTTTGAAGGAAGTATTTTTGAAAGAATTAGACATACTTGAGTTTAAATAGTATAGAATCACCATACTCAAGCAAATTATCCAAGGTCTATTAGAGAGCATGCACCTATATTATGCTAGGTTTAAAGCTCTTCTCTTCAAGATTACTTATCACATTCACCCCTCTCAACACATACGATGGTTTCTTGGAGGATTGTTAGTACTATTTATAAGAGTAGTTTCCATGATGACATTCATAGATCTTTGAGAAGTGCTTAAAGCTACACTTAGAGCTAAGGTAGTCAAAATCATCAACACTAGGATTAACCCATTAATGGAATCACATATTACATCCATGGCCATAAAACTCTAAAAAATAATTGATGATTCATCTCAAGATGCTCAAAGTAGATTATGGTGTACCAACTATGAGACGAAATGACATAACAAGAATAACTTCCCTCTAAAGAATGTGTACACATTGATTCAAAGCTGTGAGGTTTATCACAAGGTGCATGATGTTCATAACTACCCTTTGTTTTAAATGTGTCATGAAAGTTAACACAACCATATATTGTTGGTTGTGTAATTCCTAAATGCATACCACAGTTGATTACCATGTAATCATTTAGATGTGTGAAAATGTGGACAGAGGTACACGACAAGAAACTATAATAGGTAGAGGGTAGGAAATCTAATGAAATTAGGGATATGTTCAATAAAAAGTAGGATATGGGATGTAAAGAGGTAATATAGGGATGCGTAGAGGACATGATGGATGAATATTCCCACCATGTTCATGTTATAAGTGCAGTTCGACTGAGCATTATCATCATGACTACCCTACACATATAACATGTGGGTATTGTCAAGGAACACACAAGGTTGAGGAATGCCCTAACTTGTTTGAAAATTTAACCCAAGGCTATCCCAACATATACAAAGGTGAAAAAATTATCTAACATGAGATAAAAATGGAGAAATGGGCTCTAAGCGCATAACCAACCAGTACCAAGAAATTCAAGGTGTAGATGAATACTCATAATGGGCTCACCACTCAACCATAAATTATGTTAGTACTAGAATTACACCTAGAATATGGGTAACTAAGCCACATTAAGTACATCACATGGTTGGAACCCAAATCTACACCTTACCCTAACCCTATGCACCAAAAGGAATTATTGCAATAAGCCATCTATTTATTCAAAACTTATAAGGAGAACTCCAATTAGCATGAGATATAAAGGTGAAAGCTACTACCTCTCATAATAATAAATATAACAATGAGGTTGAGGTATAAGAGATAATGGATATCCTACACCTCCTACAAATAGAAGGGATGCTACCCCTATTGAATAATTTTCTTTGAGTATGAAAGGTAGAATCCAGTTGAAATTGCTATGTCATACATGGAAAGGGAATGATAGGTTAGGTATACAAAATTTAGAGTATGATCAAGATCTCATGGTGAATTACATTGTTAATACATGGTTTCTATGTGAGCTCCTCATGGACATAGGCATCGAGGTCAATATCTTGACAAGGAACACATGGTAGAAGTTGGGTTGGCCAACCTTAAAGCATTTACCTCATTGGATTTTCATGGTCAAATAATCCAAGATGTAACTAATCATAGTTATAAAAGGAACTATTATGAATATTATGGGCATAAATTTCCATTATAACTTTAAAGTGATCAAGTTGGTTGCATAAGATAATTATCTAGCACTCCTAGGTAGGCCATGGTGATATGTGAATAATATCAACATGCACTTCAAGATGCACTTAATGAACTTTGAAAATGTTAAAGAGAAGGTTGTTATCCACATATAAAGTGACCAAGGACCCCCTTAGGTATAAAATGTTGATCTTTAATATGAGATCAACCATATATACAACATCATAGTGTAAGGCACCAAAAATATCAACCCTAATGACCAAAGAGTGTTTTTTTGGGATGATAGATAGTCAACCTTGAACACTCTTGATGTAGCTTGTGATCAATGGGTCAAAGAGGATTATGAAACCACTAATTAGAGGTGTTATGTATTAAGAATCAAAGAATCAAAACCTATGAGGATTAGCTAGGTTCAGATTGATCACACTTTTCAAAGAGTCCCTTGTAATAGGAAGAAAGGAAATAGAGTGTTTCACCTGAGCAAAGGTAAACTTACAGTGTGCCCATGATATGAGGGGAGTAATCCTATAGAATAATATGTTCATTAAATAGATTTTTGCATCCCAAAGGAAGTAGATAGGATTGGCACACTAGTGTATACTCTAAGAATGACTATTTCTCATTGATGGGTAGTGTAGAGGCCTAGCTTACCAACTTGGAAAGATGTAAAAGTAGCCATCTATGCCAAATTTAGAAAAAAAATGAGGACCTAGACATTTCCCCATACTTTTACAATTCAAACTTAATAATATACATATGTTTGGGCTAAGAAACAATGATTAACTATGGTGTAAATTACCCAAGGAACCTATGGTCAAACACCTTTTACAAAACCTTAAATATGTGTGCATGAGCTTGGTATGTGGTTAATCAAATGTACCATCAAAAATTTAGTCATGATTTCTTAAAGGATAATTTTGTGCACACCTTCTCCTTTTCCTCACATAACTTAGAATTAATTGAGCCATTGTAAGTCATTCAAAGGGTAGTGTTTGAGGACACTGCAATCTTAGAAGAGTGCCTATAAGATATATTTATGGAGAAAGGATTATCACTCTCAACTTTAATCAAGGAGAAGGAACTAAATATTTAATTGAGTGATGAAGATACAAATGTCTATAAATCATGAGATTGGATATCCTTGATAGGAAAGAGAATGTTTTTATGCAAAGTGGATGATAGTGCCCCTAATGAGGAAGACATTATTCATCTCCACATCAAAATAATTGAGGGGAGTAGGCAAGTTGAGGAAACACATTAGGAAAGAAATTAATCCTACTATGCACCTCTAAAGACCACATAAGTTGATATTAGTATGAAAGGACAACCAAAGGTGGCTACTCTGGGTGCATATTGATCTGACACAGAGCTGGTGTGAATTTTAGAACTCTTGAAGGAGTTTCAAGATTTGTTTCCACCTAATTAATAGGACATGAAGTGCACCCACCCAGCCTTTAGAAAAATGAGCATAAAACTAGTGTATGATGCATGACTTATCAAAAATCACCCCTATTGAATGAACCCCAATCTTTATGCCAAGGTCAAAATGGAGATTGATGGTATGCTTGTCATATGAGTTATATACCTAGAGTAAGATTTACATTAGGTGAGCCCTATGGTTATTATCATTAAGAAATATGGGAACATCTACATTTTTGTGGATTAATAACTATTAAATGTTACCTATATCATAGACCCCTTCTTGACTCCATTCACTGATGAAGTCTTAGATGGATTCATAGGTTATGAAATATATGATTTCACTAATGGTTTCTCTAGATACCATCAAATACAAATTAAAGAGGATGATAAACCTAAGACAACATTTATAATAAAATGTGGTTTTTTTCCCTTATAATGTGATTCTCTTTGGGCTCAAAAATATGACAACCATATTCTCTAGAGTGGTCATCACCACATTGAAGGATTTTATTCATAAGTTCCTCCAAGTGTACCTTGATGATTGGATTATGTATTGGGATTATGAAAGAACATTATGAAAAATTATGCCTCATGTTTGATAAGTGTTTAAAAATATATATATCCTTGAACCTTAAGGAGTGCATCTTCATGAAATCATTTGTAACTTTTCTTAGGCACATCATCTACAAATATGGTCTAATCATCGACCCCAGAAATATTATTATTATTCTATAGTGCCAGACCCCTTCCACATAGAAAGATGTCCATGAATTTATTGTCCATTATGGATATTATATAAAGTTTATAAAGAGATATGAAATTATCACAACACTACTATAAGATCTATTACACAAGGATATCCCATTCTACCAAGGCACAATGTAGGAGGATGCCTTTGAAACCCTGAAGCTCAAGTTGGCTAGCACATCTATCCTTTAGTTTCTAAACTAGATGACTCCATTATAAATACATGTTAATGAATTTGGATCTATAATTATCACCATTTTGGTTCAACTTGATGAGGTTAACATGGATTATCCCATCTCCTTCACAAGTTACAAATTGAACCTAACAGACTAAAATTATATAATTATCAAATGTGAGGCACTATCCATGATATAATACCTCTAGAAATTCAAGAAAAACTTATTGGAAAACCCTTTCATATTTTCAAATATCATGAAACACTTAAGTACCTTGTGAATAAGCCCATTCTCCATGGGCACATTTTTATATGGATAGTTTTATTTCAAGAATTCTAGTTCTCAGTTATGGTGAAACTTGGGAAGTAGAACTCAGGACTAGACCATTTATCTTGTATCAACTTTGGTGATGTAACATCACCCATTGAAGATGACATGCTGAATTCATAAATTTATAGATTCCATCATATTCAAAAAGACTTGGTGGAGATAGACACATTTATAACATCTAGGTTTACACCCTAGACCATGAAAACCAAAGAGAAAAAGTAGTTCACCATTTTATGCTTCCCCCTTTTAGATCAATAGTGGGGAGTTGTATAAATTATGTTAAGATGAATTCCTACACTGATATGTTTTGGAACATGAAATGGACTCTATTTTATGAGAGGTTCATGAGGGGATTTCAAGAAGCCATTATACTAGAGATGCAATGGCATGCAAAGTATTACAATTAGGCTTGTGGTGTCCAAGCCTATTCTAAGCTTTAAAGGATTATGCTATGGCATATTATTTATGCCAACAAACAAGGAAACTAAACTGATGGTATGAGATGCCACTCATCCCCATTATTACCCAAGTGCCATTTAAAAAATGGGCCATTGATTTTGTTGGGCCAATCACTCCCATAGAAATGCACATGTGTGAAAGATATATTTTGATGGCCACTAATTATTTCAAAAAGTGGGTTTAGGCAATGCCTACTAAAAACTACATTTCCACCATTTCCATATGATTCATATGGTAAAACATCATAAGTCTATATGGGTGCCCACACAATTTAATTAGTGATAGAGTAACACACTTCCTTAATAAAACTATGAATATATTGCTAGCCGAGTATATGATGGTACACCACAAGACCACCCCATATCATCCCCAAGAAAATGTAAAATTGAAAGAATTAAAAAAAATAATGGGATTGTGCCTCATAAAAATATGTGATGTTGGTCAGAAATATTGGGATGATTGAGTGTCATTAGTTTAATGGGAATACCACACAACCTATAAGTGCCTACACAAGGCTACACCATTCTAACTAATGTTTATCATAGAGGTAATTCTATTTATGGAGTTATTTGTGTCATCATTAAACATGGCATTAATTGGTCATTTGGATGACCAACAATCATTAATTACAAGGCTAGAGGATTTGGAGTGATTGGATGAGTTACACTCCCAATCAAGCTAGAGACCTAAGATAGAGAAGGCATATCATAAACTCTAGCATGATACACCTATTAAATGCAAAGTATTGACTAAAGGATCATTTCTCTTACTCTGTGATTCTAAATACCTCAATCACTTGGGAAAGCTAAAAATTATGTGGATGGGCTCGTATGTCATCCACAATATATTAGAGACTTATGCATGAAATTTATGCACATTGTTAAGTGAAATACTCCTCAGGAATTTCAATGGAAAAATATTTAAGCTATATAGTAAATAATATGGTTCTTCTACCATTAGACACTGAATTCCTACACACAAGTTGGTTATGTTGTGCTAACTTGAATGATGTTTGGTACAAGCAAAATATTTCCTTATATTTTGTGATTGTTTTTATTATAGAGTGAATAAGTAGTTTATAGGCCCATAAATTTAAATTCTATAACTTCTACACATAACTCTAGTTAGGTGAGTAAAACATGAATGCTTTCCAAAGCACTTGAGGCTAGACATGTAAGTTTCTAAGCACATGGAATTTGCTAGACTTTGAAAATATGAGTACCAATTAACAAAGAGATGTACATAGGATGCAAATACATAAGAGGTAGAATATACACAATATGATCATATGTAAGAGATCAAAAATAGAGAGTGAAGTGTTGGTCAGATAATGCAAATGATTTGTATGGGTTAGGATAGGTCAAGGGAAAGTGATAAAAGTGCACAAAAAGTGACCAAGATATTAAAGTGTTCTTCAAATGAAAGTACAATAGGAAAATAAGATGGAACCATGGAGGCTAAATTACATGCATGTGAGGCGTTGAGCCTAGGTTACAATAAGGAAGGTTAAAGATCATGCCAAGTGAACAAAGTGCATGAGAAAGATAAATAGGAC
Source organism: Torreya grandis (assembly GCA_037957365.1). NCBI lineage: Eukaryota > Viridiplantae > Streptophyta > Pinopsida > Cupressales > Taxaceae > Torreya > Torreya grandis. The sequence goes on along the minus strand of JARHVA010002245.1, from coordinate 2,386,336 downwards.
AAGCTAGAATCCACCCAAAGTGAGGTGATAAGTGGTTATTTGAACTAAACATCACTTTACCAAAAATACCATTAAGATAATTTATTAAGGTGATGCTAGATACACAAAGATCCACATTAAATGCATGCATGGAAGATGATATTCATGTATTTTATAGGTATTAGTGAATTCCAAAAAATTGAGACACCTCCACACCATTAATCACCTATAATTAATAAGGTATCTTAATTAAGGGAATAAAATAGCAAATGGTTGACTAGTTTAGGTTATAAACCTCAAGATAATTTGCACCTAAAAATGCAAAATAAAAAACTAGAGATAAAATAGAAAATAAGAGCTAAAACAAGAAAATGCTACTATAGTGAGACCTTAAGTACCCACAGACACCAAAAGTGAATGATTGAATAGAGAGAGGAATTGTACTCCCTTTGGGATTGGAGTAGAGAAGTGTGGGGCACAAACTATGCAATAACCAGGAAGTAGAAAATTAGAGTGATGTTGAGGCCTCCATTAATAGAAAGAAAATCTCAAGAGTCAAAGTCACAGTCATAGATTTTATGATAATAATAAGTGCCAAAAAAAATTATAGGATTCAACAAAGTAAATAGACTACACTTCAACACTATCCAATTCAAAATGGGGAAAAAGTGTATGATTTTTAACCCATTGTAAGCATATGACACCAAGAGGGTGTGGATGATATAATTACTTGCATTAAAGAAAAAAGAGTAGCCATTAAGGGGAGTTAGCATCACCAAGGTTGATTTGAAGGCACTTTCAAAAATATCCTATCAAGAGATGCAATTTCCTAAGCACGTATTGGTAGGAGAGAGCTAGGCATCTTTCACACACACCTACTATCTAAAATAATACAACCACTAGACCTTAAGTAATGCACAAGATATAGTATAATATTAGGTGGTTAATATGAGGGTCAAGACTGAAGTAGGCATCATATTATTTGATGTCTCCATCTGAAACAAACTTACAACCATTGATGCAACTCAACTTTATGATTTGCCATGTTTTAAGAAGCTAGAGGAACTATTATCACTTTGTAGTGCACCCTGATTGAAGATGTGTAAATCACACCCTCAATCTAGCTGATACAATTGGAACTTCTTAGAGTGTGGGTGACTCCCTACTGATAAAAACCTTTAGAGAGGCTTGGTTCCCTTAAGATTTACCTATTAAAAAAATTTCACTATTGTTTTCAAATGAAAAGGGGAAGGGGCAACTAAAGGGAAATCCTATCTAATGGGTTGATACACCTAAATTGTTTAAATCCTCTGGAAGATACTGAAACTAATGTACACATATAAACCAATAAATTCCTATATTTCCCTTAATCATAAATATTTTATATGAAGGATTGAAAAAAAATTGGATTACAAGATTACTTTTTACCTCTTCAAATGCCCATAGAAGGTGAGATAGAAAGTAATAGGTGAGGAAGGGACCTATCAAAAGGAGAAATAATCCCACTTATATTATGATACACAATCAATTTCACTTTATTCTCTATCAAAACTCATATTCAAAATAAAATTCTCCTTTATTGATATAAGGTCCAAAATATAATTTTTGCTTCAGTGCTAAGCTAATCAAAATGGCTTGAAAAATATAATATATATGTCTAAATTCTAACCTAATCCAATATGTAATTAAAAAGGGAGAAGGATTAGTATTGGTTGACTAACTCAAGACTACCTCCTTTTACAATGTTTAAAAAATTCATGAAAAATCTTAAAACTCCATGAAATTTGCATGAAACTTCAAACTTTGGCATAAAAGTGAGATGGTGGGCCCATTTTACAAGTCAAATATTCATGAATGGAATGATAAACTAATACTTGGATGGATAAATCAATCTTGAATGGATTTGGAAGCTGAGTTAGAATGTGAAGGAACACTTCTTACATGAGATGACATGGAAGTAGGTAAGTAGTAAGGAATAGTCAACTCCCTTTGAACTAAACATGCTTTGAAGTGGCACTTTAATTATTTAAAATATTCATTAATATTTATTTAATAGTATATATGAATCATTGAAACTCAATTTTAACTCCTTGATAATGAATTTAACGCCAATATCAAACTTGACAAGTTGATCAATTAAGCCATTTAGACCAAAAAAAGGCCTACAGGCTAATTTGTCCTCTTGTTCACCATTAAAACTGAATAAATAAGAAATAAAACCTTAAAAACCCATGAATTAGACATGGAAAAACTTTCTTCATCATCAAATATGTGATTTCGATGAGAAAACCTTCACCATTTAGTCAACAGGGTTGACTAGGCTTATTTTGCTCCATTTTCCAGCAGACTGGCCATTTTGATCAAGCTAATAGGGACACTTATAGGATTATTTATGATCAATTTAATATTTTATTATGAATTAAACTTCATATGATTCTAGATCCATTTATTAGATTCCATTAAACTTCCATATACTTCATTTTACATGCTTTTCTCCACACAAAAATGATTTATTACCTCATCTATATAGCTCAATTCATAATATTTACATTTATAGAATCATCTATAAGTTTAATTTACATTTTAAAATGTCTCAAGTTGATCCATGATGATTTCATGGAAAGAAAATCCACTTTTCTCAAAACTAGTTTTTAGGGGTTTAGGAGGGTTTTAAAGCTGAATCTTCAAAATGATGATTCATGAAGTACAAACCTTAAAATACTACAATATTTTCATTTATTTGTATCACATTGATCCCCTTGACATCCTTGAAAATATTTGGTCCCCATTAAAAATATATGAAAATTTACCATGTAAATGAAATTTTCCTTTGGGGATTTGACTGCATTCTAGGCTACCTATGTTGTTAGCAATTGTTCATAAATAAAAAGATTTCAAATGATCTCAATTTTTAATTTATTCCAATTAAATATGGGTCCTAAAAACATACTAAGAGTGTTTGGCGAAACTCCACACGTGGTCAATAACATGAGCATCTAAAGAGGGGGTTGGAAGGGTGCCTAGAACTACAAAAAGTGGAAATATCAACCAAAATTAGAATAGTTCCTTCCCACCTTCACAAAAATTGATAAAGTAATTATAGGACATTTACCATTATATCAACACACTCTGAAATCATAATTTGCTTGAAAAGTCCAAAAATGCCTTTTTGGCCCATGAGCTTATTTGTTTGCATAAGCCTATATGAGCATGGTTTGCATAAAATTTGGAATTTGTACACTCTTTAAAGGTTTTATTATGATTAAATACATCATTACATGCTTTCCAATCCTTTACCTAATCGTAGAAGCCTTTGTAGCACTCTAGAATGATGCCTACTCCAATGGTGACCTCAAATAGATAGGTTAAGTTTTGAGACAAAACATAAAGTATATCCATTTTTACAATTGCCAAAAGACCTTTTCATGTTATTATCGAACTCATTATTACCTTTTGTACAAAATTTTGGGTTATGACTCCACTTGTAGCTCCCAGAATCCTCAAATTTCTCACAAAATTAACCCTTGTGCATGGATTGTCTACATTTTTGACTGAGTTTTTCATATTTTAAAGTTATTTTATGGTTCTTGGATGTTTTAAATATCTAAAATAATCTTATATTATTACAATATCCCTTTAAATATCTTTAAAATAACTGGTACCCCTATTTTCAAGCACATCAAGACCCTCAAACAACGCATTTAGGCTTCAAAATGACTATGTTTTTACTTTTATAGATGGATGTTGATGTATTATGAGAAATTTTATTTTAAATCATCTATTTAATAAGTTCCTTAATACTATTTACATCATTTTAACATCCTAATTCACATGCTTGTAGCTATTGATCCCTTTAAACAAGGTTTTAGGACTCTACCATATGCATAGTCCATACAATGCACATATATTATCATCCTCACTCCTAAGTTGACATTTATTATTAGTAGTTTTTATTATGGTATTTATTTTAAATTTTTATTAATTTTCATATGACATCTTAATATAACCCTTTCAATTAGGCGTACTTCAAATGACTATTTTTTGCATTGCCACTATTGGCTATAGGGTTCCATTCTCTAGGATGATTGACTGTGAAACATAGTTGAGACCAATTACCCAACATGATTATAAAAATATACTAGATTTACCCAAGTTTTTTATCTTTGATTAATACAAAAACTAGCCTTCAAAGAGCATTAACCCAATCTTGTATATTAGTCATAAACAGACTTTAAACTCTATGATGCTTATAACTCTTTACTAATCTGTAGATGTTCTTTGGGCCTAGTAATATTGCATAACTATTCCTTTGCATCACCTCAAACAAATTTCAACCAATTTACCCCCTTTATAACATAATAATCTCATCATATCTCTTGACTTTATATTAGGTCCTTGACTATGCCTAAAAAAGGATGTAGGTATGCTTTTGAAGATATTTGATTGTTGATCACTTGTGAAGATTCCTTGTATTTTTAACAATCTTACCTCATCATTATCATACTCCCTTGGACCTTAAATATTGGCAAAACACCACTTCACTTTATTAAAACCCTTATTTTCTAGTTTTAAGGAAAGCTCCTTATCTTATAGTGGTGGTAGGTTTCCTTTGAGGTGGTTATAGGTGAGTATCTTGAAGTGATAGGATTGTAGGCTATCCATAAGACTTTAGGTTTCATTAACAGACTATAAGTTCTCTTACCTAGGTTTTTTATATGTAAATATAAACTTTAAAAGCCTCACCAATTTTAACTTGTATGCATTTCATTGGTAAATCATATCTTCAACACACCATACCCTTTCATCTTGAAAAAGACCCTCCTATGCTTGACTATGTTTTTAGCTTTTTGAGCACTTATATGGAGAGAGAAAAGGGTAATTTAGGGATTAGATAGTGTGATATGGCCAATAGGTCCACATAATTCCTTATTTCTATTGTTCTTTTATAATGGAACATCTCTTATCTCCTTCTTTGGCATCTCCCTAAGCTCTCAGCCTTTTTGTTAGGTCTCCTAGGTCATAACCTTACCTAGTTACAAGTTTCATTTAAAGGGTTGGCTATTAGGTGATTTTGTCTTGAAACATAAATTATAAATGAAATTAGAAATAGTCATCACCATACTTACATGTGCATTCTTTGAAATAGACCTTGCAAGTCATAAAAGCATGTAAGATTGATGTGGCCTTCATAAAGGGCTTGTAGCTTCATTTAGTGCTATTTTAGGTGACGTGTTAGTTGTATATATAGGTTTTGATGTTCTACATTTAATTCTTGATCAAATAACCTCTAAATCCATTGAATGGTTATCTTATTCAATACCTTCCACTCATTTGACCCTAAACCTCTTTAAGGTCTCCATAATGATCACATACTTAGGTCACAAAACCCCTATGGGCAGTTATCTACATAAGCCTATAGGTGTAGGTCAAACATTATAGGTTTCAATAGAGTCTCCCAAAACCAAAAATCCCCATCAACCTATGTCTCTTTCAAACCCCTTTAGGTCACTTTGTAAATGCTTATAAATATTAACATACCTAACAAGCCCCTTGACCTCCATACTCTCATAATTGTGGATAGCTTTAGGCCTTCTGTAGGATACCTTAGGGGTATATAGATGTGATTTGAATTATGTATTGGTACCCATCTCTTTCCAGCCAAACTCAAAAGTAAAATATTTCCAATTAGGAACCATTATTAGAAATATTATAGCTTTGAAAACCTCTTTTAGGTCTGCTTGAAATTCAAACATTTATCAACTATAGATCAACACACTTACAAGCCTATAGGTTAATATTTGGGGATGTAGGTGTCTTTGTATTCAATTTAGGCTTGTTTGAAACTTTTAAGAGCTTACTCCTCCATGACAAACATGTATAATTTTCTATCAAGATCAAGTATATCCTTACAAAAGTAAAACAAATCGTCTTGATTGTGTTTTCATCTAACCATAATGACACTTAACCTTCTTTATGATGGCAGATTTTATTGATAAAAGCCTCTATATAACCCTAAAAAATAGCTTTAAATTTGATTTAATACCTTTTATTTTCCTTCGTTAAGGTTTATTAAGACAATTATATGGACAATATAAGATATCTTCATAGACACTCTTGGTCTATGCTCTCCATAACATGTGTCTGTATGTACTATTATAGTATCTTTTTCATGACTATGTATGATGTTTGTCTAGTGAAAACACCCTTTGCTCATATGACCATGAAGACTTTTGTCTTCTTACTTTCTCATGACAATGCTTTATTAATATGTGCATGCCTTAGAAAAATCCTATCTCACTTTGATTACTCATTACACCTTATGATCAATTTTTTGGCTATAGGACTCCTTTTCATTATGTTTGGTGATTTGTAGGCCTAAATACCTCTTTTATGCTTAATAAACCCCTTTGTCAACCTTTAATTTCCTTATGTTAGTGATATCTCACTTTATATCTCCTATTAAGTTTCACTCTATCTTCAAACAACTTTAGAATTTCCTTTAAACATGCTTGATCTCTTCTTAGTCTATTAGGGTTGTATGTGGTTATTACCATGTTGCCTATATGGAAAGAATGGTACTAGACCTTAAGAAGGTTTCAAAACATGAACATGATTCCTCCTTCTTGATTAAAGGCTTGCCTTCTTGATTTAAGAAGAAAGAATCAAAACCTTAAAGAGGTAACTTGAATTCAAACCTTCCTTTGTACTTTATGAAAAGCCATTATTTGTATCGTTGGTTGTAGGTCATCATTTTAACAAGGTTTTCAAAATCCTTAGAGTCCCTCATACTCATGATGGTCTCTATATGATTTTAATTCTTTGAAAATGATTTCATGGGATGGAAGAGGGTGGTGAAATGACAAAATATTATGGAAACACATGAATGGAGATGGAAATAGATCAAACATAGTGGGAAAAGATAGAGTATGGCAGTGGAATGAGGTGAAAGAGATGAAGGTGGGAAAGGAGCATGGAGGATCATGAGAAGATCATGGTAAAAATTAGCATACAACCAAAAACATATGGACATCATATCATCACCATTTTAAATCGATTTTTGAATGTTTTAGAGACTAAAAATGAACGTTGGTTTTCTTAAAAACCTCAAAATATGCAAAAAAATCCTTAATTTATGCTAAATTGGCTCCCTTCGAGACACTTAAAATAATGAAGGTGACTTCTTGGCCATGAAAATTGAAGAATATCTAAGATTTATGCATTTAAACCATTAAATATTGATGAAAACCCTAAAAATCACAAAAACTTGACAATTTGAGGCTACCTTCTTCTTCAAGGACCATACAATTCTTCCTTGCAAGCTTGTCAATACTTTAGATTGACTGGTTGAGTTTGAGACCTTTTATTAACCTTGAATTGGATGAATAACACATAAAGGACACCATATAAAGGTTTATCAATTCTTTAATATTCTAAAAAAAAGTTGATTTCCCTTGAAACTCTATCAAGGTGAGGAGAAAATGGAGAAAAATAGTTGCCTTTCTAGTTGCAGGGTAACATAATTTGACCTATCTTCAGATGAATGGTTCATGATCCTAGATAATCCAATTGAGAAACTACTTGGACCATTAAAAATCCTTCTAAGTCTACTGTATTCATCACATATTTGAGAGTTTTAACCTTCCTTAATAGTCTTTACCATCAAAAAACCTACAGGTAGGTCCCTCTATGATAAGAAGTAAAGTGTCAATAAAAGGCTAGTTTTGGGCCTGTGTGGCCATGAAATGACATGAAACTATTGATGAAACTTGGTAACTACCTATATATTACTTTTCCTACCCTAGATTGTATAGAAGTTATATGAAATCCATACTTTGCTTGTAAAATGAAATGAAAATAAGCTCCTTTTTGCCTTTAAAAGATTACCAAATCCTTCTGCCACTTGGTAAATAATATTGTAGAAGTATAACATTCCATACATGCAAAAAATATACCCTTTTAATCTTTCATGTTTTAAACTTGCAAAAAATGGCATGTGTGAGGTTTTTAAGAACTTTTAGGCTTATAAAACATATGAAATGACCTTTTATGACTTAAAACTTAGGAATTAGGCTATTATAATGTTTTTAAACATATTAAAAGTTATTTTGGAATAAAATATGCCCTTTTTGAACCATTTTTTGGCATTTTTGGCCCAAATTTGCATTTTTAGACCATAATTAACTGATTTAACCAACTGCAAAGGGGTAAGGACTATATTTTTGAAACTTTTGAATGGTAGAGGTAGCAATTTGACCTTGATAGGAAAAATTAATAACAAATTTGGGAACTTATAGGGGTTAACCATCCTACTAGTTAAAAGAACTCAAAAATTCTTGCAAGGATTGATCAAGACAAACACTAAAATTACAAAAATATGTAGACCAATACATAATAGGAGATACCAACACACAAAAAAAATCATGTGCACTTAGATGAAATGACAAAAATAACTACTTAAATCATGTGCATAAAAGCACTTAGAGGAATGAAACTATGACTATGTACAAAGGAGTGACTCTCCTAATAGTTGTATTTAAGCATCATCCCATTCACAGGAATGAGAATCTCTTATCCACTCAATTTGGATAACTAAAAAGCATATTTATTCTTAAAATTTGTTATACTATAAGGTCCACTCAAAAGACTATCAAATTTGGAGTGCTTACCTAGCTTTACATGCTCTTCATCCCATTTGATTACTATATCTCCTTTCTAAAATGCTTTTGATGAAGATCTCTTGTCAAATGTCTTCTTGACTTGCTACTAATTTAACCACATGGTGTGCATAACATCATATATTATTTCATATAATTATCTCAATTCATTTATCTTGACCCCCCATTGCATCACTTTCTAAAAGTTATAGTTGGTGTGCAAGTTCCAAAGCTAGAAGCTCCAATGTGATTGGTAGACTTGTTTCTATTCCATAAGCTAAGAGATAAGGTGAATGACCAATATCCTTCTTAGGGATGATCGTATAATCCTTTAAATCATTCTTCAAATTTGTATGCCAAGATCTTTGATTATATTCCATTATTCTTTTAATGATCCAAATTAGGTTCTTGTTAGTGGACTCAGCTAGTTCATTACCCTATGGATAGTATTTTGATGAAGATGTCAAATAAATACCATGTTCAATAATCCATTCACCTAAATTTTCACTACTTAATGCTAAAGCATTATCTGGTATTATAGTATAAGGTGCTCCAAAATGGGTGACTAGACTCTCATAAAATTCAAGCACAAAGTTCTCATTTGCCTCCTTCAAAGGCACTGCTTCCACCCACCTAGTGAAATAGTCTATAGCTATCAATACCCACTTACGATGAATACTATATGGAGGATGAATCATTCCAATAAAGTCTAAACCCCATTACATGAAAGGTTTCTCAACTTGAATTGGCTTTAGTGGCATAACAGTTAGTCTCTATTTCCCTACAAACATTGCACACTTTGTAAATTACCTAACCCATGAATGCACATCTATTAAAAAATTGGACCAAAAACAACTATCTCTAATTGTTTTTTTAGGTGTGGTCTTGGTTTCAAAATTACCTCTAGAAGGACTATCATGAAATTGCTCAAAAAGCATGTCAAATTGACTAGTTTCAACATACCTTAAAAGCATACCTATAATGTATTTTTTAAAAATCAATCCATTAATAAAAATGTATGTATGTGTCTTCTTTGTGATGCATTCAAACCCCTTAGACACTCTCTAATTTGAATAAATCTAGTAATGTTCTGTGTCCAACTTTAAGGAGGTGTATTTTTATCTTCATACTAAGTGTCCTAAATTATCAAAATTATCTCTTTTTATTCTTTTACATCTTCTACATTATGTTCACATAATCCTTTTCCTCGAAATAAATTTTTAATCTTTAATTCAATGTCATATTCCATGCATTTAGTAACCCATCCAACTCTCTTTTCACTCAAGTCTCTGTTGAGAATGAAGTCCTTCACACTTCGTTGAGCTACCATTAGTATAATTTTATCATTTGAAACCAAATTTATAAATTATTTTATACCTATTATAACAATAAGTACATTTTTTTACAAAAAATAATACCTCTCTTCATAACCCTCTAAATATTGACTAAATAAAGCAATGGGTTGTTCTAAACCTTCATCATTCTACTGTATAAACATGGCTAAAATAGTACTAGATTTAGAGAAAGCATACAAGAAAAAATCCTTACTAAAATCTATATTGAACAAAGTAGGAGCTTGGTTGTTTTATTCCTTAATATCTTAAAAACTCATTTTACCATCTTTACTCCAAGTGAACTCTTGATGTTTCTTTAGCATTTGAGTAAGTGGCTTTCCTAGTTCTACAAAGCTAGGAATGAATCTTCTGATAAAATTTATCTTACCCAAGAAGATTTGCAATAATTTCTTGTGTTTAGTAAATAATAGAGAAAGGATTGACTCTATTCTCATTGAATGAATGGAAAGACTATATTTGGACACCACATTCCTAAGAATTCTCCCCACATGCATTGAAAAAATGCATTTTTGTGGATTCAATGAGACTCCAAATTATTTACATATATCAAAAAAAATTGTTAAGTGTGCTAGATGATCATTAGGATTGTTTGAAAATAATATAATATCATCAATATAAAATAAAACCATTCGACCCAAAATACCATGTAAATCAACATCCATTTCCCTTCAGAAGGTAGATCTATCATTGGAGAGTCTAAAACGAATTTTCTCTAAATAAAAGTACCCCATTTGGTGGTGAAAGTTGTGTTATATTGATCTTGCTCTTTCACCAATATTTGGTTATATCCTAAGTATCCATCCAATAAAGAGAACCTCTGTAAACCTAATATTATCTATAAGATTTGATTCATGGAAGGAAGTGGATAGTGATATTTTAGTGATACTCTATTCAAATCTCTAAAATCTACACATAACCTTATCTCTCCTTTCTTCTTTCTTACTGGTAAAATATTTTCTACCCATGTTGAATTCTTTATAGGAAAATCATATCTGATTCAATCATCTTTGTAAGTTCCTTCCTCATGAGAATTTCAACCTTGGAGTTGATAAGCCTTTTCTATTGTCTTACAAGTTTTTCACCCTATTCAAGCTCAATAGTATGTTATGCCAATATGGGGTTAAAACCTTTAAAATCATGGTATTTCTAAGAAAATACATCCATGAACTCATTACATAATGAAATGAAAGCTATTCTTTTAAAATTAGTGTTCACTTTACGCAACTTGAGTTGCTTACCTTCAACTATACTAATTGACTCATAATGCTTTTTCTTGGAATAAATGCTCACCTTGTCTTTCCTTAGCTAATCATATTAAAAAAAAATTAATTTATAAAGTCACCAAACCTTTTGGCATCTTGTTTGATTTCAATTGCACAATCTAATTTTCATATTGATCCTACAATTTATTGTGTTTTCTTTGGCAAAACTTGCCTCATTCTATAATAAATATGTTATCTCCTTATCAAAATAAAAAACTTGCCAACTTACATAATTATTTGGGATTGAAGACCTGCATACAACCTTGATCTAGGTCTGATTTTTATTTTCCTTGATCTGATCTAGAATCTCATAATATGCTCTTATGGTAGTAAGTCTATTTGCATGATGATTTCTTCCTCTCAGAATGGAGTGAATGTCAAATGCAAGGAAATCTTCCATGAGATTTCAAATTCTATGTTTATAGGCATTAAAAAGACTATTCTTTTCTTCACTTATATCTATAACTTGATTGACTACTAACTTACTATCACCTTTCACCCGAAAGAGTTTAATATCCCTCTTTCTAGCCCATTGGAGACCATAAATAAGAGCTTCATATTCTATAGTATTAGAAGTAAAACTAAACTAAAATCTAAAAAAATAATAATACCTCTAATGTTTTGGTGAAACAAACATTACACCAACCCCACTTCCATTCTTTGTTCTAGATTCATCAAAGAATAGATTTCAAACTCCTTCTTGATCTTGCATTGAGCTAGTGAGACTAGGAAATAAATCACCCTCTTCATGCATATAGTAGACTCCAAAACCAACATCTTCTATACTTTTATAGTTTTAATGTCCATGATTTCTTGGAGCCCAATTATCTATGAGAATATACAACATAGTTTCAAAAGGCTTAGAAGGATCTTGCTCAATGATGTTATCATCTTCTTTTGAAATACTAAAATCCACATCTAATATATTTAGCATATATTGTTCAAGGTGAAAGTTGGAAATAGGTTCAGATATTATAGGTACTTTGGTTCCATACCTATTTATAAAAACCATGTATGAATAATCTAAGAAAAATTAACCTCCTATTTTGGTAGTGAAATCTTTGGATAGGCATAGTGCAAAATATGGAGGTAGATCATCAACAACATCATGTAAAATGGTGAAATTTGGATAAGCAACAAGTATGATTTTTAGATCTTTCAACACACCTACAATCTTGGTAAGAGACACCTATAATTTCAAGGCACATTTATTATGGGGTTCATATTGTAATCCTAACTTATCATCTATTGATTTAGGCATGATAGAGGTACTAGACCCACTATCAATCATACAATTATGAACAAGACAATCTCCAATGATAATAGAAAGGTAAAATGGAGGAAGCTTAGTCACCTTAAGAGGTTGAGACTCAACAACTAGATTATAATTAGTTAGGACAACACTTACTCTTTCTCTTTTAGGTGGTCTCTCAGAGATATTGAGCTTTGAAATATCCTCTTGTAAATACTCCTTTTCTCCAAGGCTTATTAGAGTATGCCACATTTAAATTGATACTAAAGTCTTATTCATATGATACACAATACTGAGTGGAGAAGTGGCTACCCTTGAATAAAATTTAGGAGTATAAAGAGCTCCTAAATGTTGTGTGAACTGTGAAATGAAAGGTCCTTTCACATTCTACCCCTTTGGATCTTGGTCTTATTGATTTAAACTTTTTTTAGGTAGCTCATGTGTAGTTATCTTTTGTTGTGGCTAAGAAGAAGGGGCCACCCTATTAGGACATAAAACTTCACCAATTTATCTTTTCTTGGATATGGTATGGTTTACAATTTAATTATCAATATTAGGTAAATATTGAACTTGATTTATAGCCATATGTTTAAAATAATTCTCACCTTCCTAGAAGGTCACAAATGTAGTCTCAATAGGTCCCTTACCAATACCTTATCCTTGTTTATTTGGAACTTCTAATTTAGTAAATGAAAGAATGTATTTATAAGGTAGAGAAGTTTCCTTATTCTAATAAGGTGGATTGTTTTCAAATGAAGCAAGAACTGAACTTTTTTACATAGAATATTGATGAGAACTATCGCCAGTTGGAGCCATTTCCATGTTGTTTTCCTAGTCCCATAGATTGTTACATTATCCTTCTTGAGCATAATTGCTCTGAGTTGGAAAAATAGCTCTATAATTACTTAGATTATTAGGATTATATTGTCTTAATTAATAATTATACCCTTGGGCTTATTGATTAGATTGATAGGATGGCCTATTAGACTAGTAATTTTGATTAGTATTTTGATATGGCCTATATGGAGGAGCATATTACCTCTCCGTTGCAACCAAATTGTTATTTTGAGCCTTAAGAAGAATATCTATCTTCCATTATATGTTAGTTTGATGACCTTCTATTTGATGAAATTTTTATGACTTAATAATTAGAGAAATACTTGGAAAAGGAGGATGGATCTTTAGAAAAAGAGGCATTGGTAACCTTGGAGATAACTTACCTACTTGTATAAGGAATTTTTCAACCTTGATTTCTACTTAAAAAGATTTAGGTAGAGTGTTTCCTCCCATGGATTGAATCATGATAGCCACATCTAAATTGAAAGAATTCATGTAGTATAAAAAACATAGTTGGGTGTAGGTTTGATCACTATAGGAATTTTGTCCCAAGTCTTTTAGAATCTATAGTTGAAATCCACCATGAATTCATGATTGAATCTCTTAATTATTGTAAGATTCTCCACAATTGATAGATGATCACTTTTTTTCTCAAATTACTTTCATATGACCTCTCCAAATTCATCCCTATTATTGATTGATGTAGGAACCAAACCTTTGTACCACTGAAGTGTTTTTCTCTTGATATAAGTTGTCAATAACCTCATTGCTACATTTTCCTATGTCACATGATGAATTGAACAAAGATTAAAAATATCTACAATATGTTCTATAGGGGTTGTTGGATTTTCTCTTATAAAATAAGGAAGAGACTTTAGAGTAAAAATTAGAATATCATCCCATTAATTGATATTTATAGGATGACCACCATTGAATGCAACAAAAGCCTATCTTTTAGGAATAACCATTTGAGGTGTAAGATTTTAAAAAATATTTGGCTAAATAATATACTCTTGTAGAGGAGGTTTTTGTTCAATATTAGGGGTAATAGAAGGTGTAGGATTTGGATTTGACTGAGAGGATTTCTTTTTCTTTACTGATTGGAAAGATAGCTTAGAGAAATCTATTTCTTCCCCTTTTGTAGAGGATTTTGTGACAACTCTTAGTGGTATAAACAGTATACAAATCTGAAAATGAAAATATAGAAATGAATAATATACTCAAATACATAGATAATAATTTAAAAGTGTGAATAAGTTGTCCCATTGGGTGTGCCAAAAACTATTATCACTCTAGAGTGCACCCTAGTTAAAGATGTGCAAACCACACCCTCAATCCAGCTGATACAGTTGGAACTTATTAGAGTGTAGGTGACTTTTTACTAAGAATAACCTCTAGAGAGGGCTAGTTTCCTTAAGATTTATATATTAAAAACTGATCACTATTATTTTTAGATGAAAAAGGGAAGGGCAAACTAAAGGGAAATCCTATCCAGTGGGGTGATACACCTAAATTTTTTAAATCCTATGGAAGCTATTGAAACTAGTGCATGCATATAAACCAATAAAATTCTTATATTTCCCTTAATCATAAATATTTTAGATGAAGGATTGAAAGAATTTTGGATAACAAGATTCCTTTTTACCTCTTCAAATGACCTATAGAAGGTGAGATATAAAGCAATAGGTGATTAAGGGACATACCAAAAGGAGAAATAGTTCCACTTATATGTTGATACGCAATCAATTACACTCTATTCTCTATCAAAACTCATATGAAAAATAAAAATATCCTTTATTGATGTATGGTCTAGAATACAATTTTTGCTTCAGCTCTAGGCCAATCAAAATGGCTTGAAAAAGCCAATATATATGTCTAAATTATAACCTAAGCTAATCTAGTGTTGAAAAGGGAAAAGGAATAGTATTGTTTAACTAACTCAAGACTAACTCCTTTTATAATGTTTAAATAATTCATCAAAAATCTTGAAAATCCATGAAATTTGCATGAAACTTTAAACTTTGGCATAAAAGGGAGATGGTGGGCCCATTTTCAAAGTCAAATATTCATGCATAGAATTATATGCCAATATTTGGATAAATAACTCAAGCTTGAATTAATTTTGAAGCTAAGTTGTAATGTGAAGGAACACTTCTTGCATGAGATGACATGAAATTAGCGAACTAGTAAGAACTACTCAACTCCCTTTAAAATGAACATGCTTTTAAGTGGTACTTGAATTCTTTAAAATATGCATGAATATTTATGGAACCATATATATGAATTTTTTAAACTCAATTTAAACTCCTTGACATCCAATTCAATGCCAATATCAAACTTGATAAGTTGATCAATTTAGCCATTTAGACCAAAAAGGCCTAAAGGCTAACTTGTCCTCTTGGTCACCATTAAACCAAAAAAAAGAAGCCATGGAACCTAAAAAATGTTAAGCACAGGATATACTGAGAGGGGTGGGTGAATCAGTATATCATATATCTTATTAATCTTTTCTTTAACCAAATTCCACTTAATCAAACATTCAAGATATGTAATAAAACTCAAACAAATAAACACCACACAAGATAGAGAGAGATACCAGATATAACGTGGAAACCCAATGTGGGAAAAACAATGAAGAACAATCTCAAGTATATGAATGAGCACCAACCCAAAAAATATTCACAAGCTAAGCTTATCGAAGCTCCAACCCCTTTGCTGAGCACCAACCCAACAACTATTCATGAGCACCAACCCATAGGAGCACCACACCCCTTTGCTGAGCACCAACCTAGCTACTATTCATGAGCACCAACCCACATGAGCACCAACCTCTTTGCCGAGCACCAACCCAGTAATAATTCATGAGCACCAACCCCTTTGTCGAGCACCAACCCAACAACAATTTGTGAGCACCAACCCACAAGAGTGACAACCCCTTTGTGTATACCACACACCTATCTCTCAATGTTTCTATCTCAACAAATGATAGATAAATATAACATCTCTTTCCTCTCTCTCACCTTTGCTCTTCTAAGCTAGATATACCAAATACAAATCATATTCATCTCTCACAATTGCTCTTCTAAGTTAGATATTACAATCTCAAATCAACCTCTATCTCTCATATATACAAATGGCTTCTCAAGCCTTTATTTATAGCTTTCAAAATGACCTTTGGCCTTCCCCCTTTATGACTCTTCAATCCTCATGGAAAATCATACCAAACTTGTATGACCATTCATATTGAAGCCTTTGAAAAGTCATGTTGTGACCCTTCATGATAAAAAACGTCCTTCCATCTTTTGTCCTCACCTTGGTGACTGTTAGTATTCCTTAAAGTGTCCCTTCATGATAAATTGTTCCCTTCCTCTTTTGTCTTCACTTGGTGACTCTTGGAATTCCCCAAGATGACTCTTCATGGGAAAATGCATCCCATACTTCTTTTGTCTTTATCCCATGGCTCTTTGACTTCTGCATGGGCCCTTCTTTTATCTCATATGCAAACAAAAATATATTCATTAATATTAAATAAATATTAGCTCATATTAGCCAAGATATATTTATTACAAACAACATTAAATGCAATGGGGCCTTTATCACCAATAATGCTAAACCTTTGACATCAATGACAATATTTCCAACAATCTCCCCCTTTGTCATTGATGGCAACCTCAATCTTGAAACTACCACATCCTGTCACCTACACATACTGTCATCTAAAAACATACAATAACTCCCCCTTATTGTAGCAACCTGTACTTATTCCCTGTACTTATTTTTTACACCTATACTTGTACCTATTATTCTCACCCTTTGACATCAATGGAAAAGGGCCTACCTAGACCTAACACTTAGCTCCCCCTCAACTGATGCTGAACATCAATGGTAGGAAGTAATAGAAATTACTTCCAACTCCTCTCACTGATATTTGAATGTATCCTTTGATCATGCCTTTGAGAAGATATCTGACAAAACATATACATTATTCCCTATCCTTTGAGCATCTGCAATCAACTCATTTGAATCTTTTCTTCTAATCTCACAACCTTCTTTATGAAACTTTAATGTGTATCCTTGATCACATATTTGAATAACACTCAATAGATTATGCTTAAGACCTTATACGTATAAAACATTCTTAGTCTTAGTTCTACCATAATCCAAAATTAAAGTACCTTTTCTAGTTATCCTAGCAGTAGTTTTATCTTTGAATCTCACTGTACCACCATTGATCTTCTTTAGAGTAGTGAAATTACTTTTATCACCTATCATATGCCTTGAACATCCACTATCAATTAACCATGGCTGATCTTTACCTCTTACATGCAGAGCTATCTGAACCATCATAGAATCTTTAGGTTGTTTCTTCTACCATGAACATGTCTAAGCCTTCTTCTTGATGAATAGAGCTTTGAAAATTTGATCCTTCTTGACTGACTTGAACACGCTTCTACAATACCAAGCTATGTGTATAAAGTTGTTTCACTTGTAGCATACTATGATCTCTTCATCAAAGCTTGATAGAGGAGAAAAAGAGTTGTGGCTTTTGCTTGACTCTCCTCGACTTACCTTCTCCTTATTTCTGAAATTGTTAGCTCTTTTTCTACATTCTAATCTCTTGTGACCATATCCATTACAATAAAAACAATAGCCATAAAAATAAGACCTGTCTGTATATCTCTGACCTAATTGTCTTTTGTAGCTTTGTTCTCTCAAGCCTTCTCTATTTGAAATGTCCTTTATATTTTTCACTTCTCCCTTTTTTGTTTCCTCTTTTCTAAGAGCTTCAGTATCGCTCTTTTTCTTTTCAAATCTGATCCCTGTCTTATCTGAACTTGCTTTTTTACTTTCCAATATCTTATTCAGCATATTAGTGCTATCTTCAAATTTTGAATCACTAACTACTTTATCACTGACTGCTTTCTTAATATCTTCTTTTAAAGAGGCAATTTCAATAGCATACCTTTGACATTATTTTCTTGTTATTTCCAACTATGGTGTGAGGTATTCTTCATTCTTCTTGGATTCTTCAAAGTGTGCTTGTAGATCTTCAATCATTTCCTTTGACTCATTCATTTTTCTTGATTTGGCGCTTTAATCTTAGATTCTTCTTCTGAACAGCTTCTAACTCTTCTAAGGCACAAATGAGCTCTCCTTCGATATTCACTTTAGCTTCCTCCTCTTCTTCTTCTTCTTGATCATCTTCATGTATAGCCATGAATAAAATCTCTTCTTCTTCTAAATTACTGACTCCACTATCTTCTACTGAGCTAGGATCCTTAGAATACAAGCTCTTCTTCTTGAATCCCTTCTTAGATTTGCCTTTGAAATTCTTCTTGTATGTAGGCTTTTCTTCTTCATCATCATTAACCTTATCTGGGCATCTAGCTAAAAAATGTCCAATCTTTCCATAATTAAAACATTTAAAAGGTAATTTTCCTTGATACTTACCTATTCCTCTTTTTGGCTTGCGAATGAAAAGTGCTCCATTGTCATCTTCATCATCACTAGAACTATCACTTGATTCTTGAATCTTAGCTTTCTCCTTCTTTGATGTCTTGAAAGCCACTTCTCTCTTTGAGGGTTTATCTTGTTCTATCTGCATCTCATATGCTATGAGAATACCATGAAGCTCATCTATCTTTACCTTGGCTAAATTCTTCATTTCCTCGATTGCCAAAACCTTTGCATCATATCTCATTGGTAGAGATCTCAAAACCTTTTGCACCACTATTGACTCATCCAATTTTTGTCCAAGACCTTGAATCTAATTTATGATTTGATCAACTCGAAAAAGATAAATTTTTATATCTTCTTCTTCTTCCATCTTCAAACTCTCAAACTACCTTCTAAAAGTCTACAGCTTAGCTTGTTGAACCTTTCCATCACCTTTGTAAATATTCTCAAGTTTTACCCAAGTTTCATGAGAAAATTTACATTGCATAACTTTAAAAAATTTAGATTCACATAAACCACATAGAATATAATTTAAATCTTTAGCATTACATTCACTTGCCTTCTTTTCTACTGAAATAATTGCAAATGTTTGTGGCTCTTCATACTCCTCCACCACTGATATCCATATGTCAAATCCAAGGGCCATCAAATAAACCTTCATTCTCATGCTCCAAAAAGCATAATTCATCCCATCAAACAAAGGTACTTTATTTGTAGAAAATCCTTCCTATGACCCAACCATCGTGCTTTCTCGATCTACCTTCAAGTTGTAAAACTTTTAAAAAAGGAACCTGCTCTGATTCCAATTATTAAGCATGGGATATGCTAAGAGGGGGGTGAATCAGTATATCATATATCCTATTAATCTTTTATTTAACTAAATTCAACTTAATCAAACATTCAAGATATGCAATAAAACTCAAACAAATAAACACAATAAAAGATAGAGAGAGACACTAGATATAATGCAGAAACCCAATGTGGGGAAAACCATGAAGAACAATATCAAGTATATGAATGAGCACCAATATAAACAATATTCACAAGCGAAGATTTTAGGAGCACCAACCACTTTTTTGAGCACCAACTCAATAACTATTCATGATCATCAACCCATAGGAGCACCACACCCCTTTGCTGAGCACCAACCTAGCTACTATTCATGATCACCAACCCACAGGAGCACCAACCTCTTTTTTGAGCACCAACCCACATGAGCACCAACCCCTTTGCTGAGCACCAACCTAGCAATAATTTTTGAGCACCAACCCACAGGAGCACCAACCCCTTTATGTATACTACACACCTACCTCTCAATGTTTCTATCTCAACAAAAACATCTCTCTCCTCTCTCTCACCTTTGCTCTTCTAAGCTAGATATAAAAAATACAAATCATATTCATCTCTCACAATTGCTCTTCTAAGCTAGATATTACAATATCAAATCAACCTCTATATCTCATATATACAAATGGCTTCTCAAGCATTTATTTATAGCTTTCAAAATGACCTTTGGCCTTCCCCCTTTGTGACCCTTCAATCCTCATGGAAAATGGTGCCAAACTTGTATGACCCTTCATATTCAAGCCTTTGAAAATTCATGTGGTGACCCTTCATGATAAAAAACATCCTTCCATCTTTTGTCCTCATCTTGGTGACTTTTGGTATTCCTTAAAGTGTCCCTTCATGATAAATTGTGCCCTTCCTCTTTTGTCTTCACTTGGTGACTCTTGGAATTCCCCAAGATGACTCTTCATGGGAAAATGCATCCCATACATCTTTTGTCTTTATCCCATGGCTCTTTGACTTCTCCATGGGCCCTTATTTTGTCTCATATGCAACCAAAAATATATTCATTAATATTAAATAAATATTAACTCATATTAGCCAAGATATATTTATTACAAACAACATTAAATGTAATGGGGCCTTTATCACCAATAATGTTAAACCTTTGACATCAATGACAATATTTCCAACAAAAAACCATGAATTAAACATGGAATAACTTTTTTCATCATCAAATATGTGATTTTGATGAGAAAACCTTTGCCATTTAGTCAACATGATTGACTAGGCCTATTTTGCTCCATTTTCTAGTAGACTTTCCATTTATATCAAGCTAGTAGGAACATGTTTGGGATTATTTCTAAGAAACTAAAGGTTTGAGGATGAATAATAAGTCTTATTCTTTGAGATTCATTTATTATATTCCTTTGAACTACCATGTACTTCATTTTACATATTTTTTCCATTAAAAACGTGATTTCTACCCTCATTTCTATAGATCAATGCATAAAATTGATATTTATGGAATCTTCTTTGAGTGTAATTGACATTTGAAAATGATTTAGGTTGATCCATGATGATTTGATGTTAATAAAAACCACTTTTCTCAAAACTATTTTTTTACGGGTTTAGGAGGGTTTTAAAGCTAGATGAATCATGAAGTACAAACCTCCAAATACTAAAATATTTCCATTTATGTGTGTCATATTGAATCCCATAACATCCCTAAATAAATTGGGTTCCCACGCAAAAGATATGAAAATTTACCATGTAAATAATATCTTCTTATGGGGATTTGATTGCATTCTAGGTTGTCTATGCTCTTAGAAATTATTCATAAATAAAATCCACTAAATTGATATTAATTATTTATGAACTCTAAGTACATATGGGTCCTAAAGACATAATAAGAGTGTTTAACCAAACTCTACATGTGGTGAATAATATAAGCATTTGAATAGGGGGTTTAGAAGGGTGCCTAGAACTACAAAAACTAAAAATATTCACAAAAAATAAAATAGCTCCTTAATATCTTTAAAAATATTGAAAATATAATTATGGTACCTATACCATGCTATCAAAACACTTTTAATTCATAATTTTCTTGAAAAAATCCAAAAATGCCTATTTGGCTCGGTGCCTATTTGCTTTGATAAGCCTGTATGAGCATGGTTTTCATAAAATTTGTATTATTTACACTCTATAAAGGTCTTATTATGATTTAAAACCATAATACCATGATTTTAATTCTTTTACCTAAGCCTAGAATCCTTTGTAGCACTCTATAATGATGTATGCTCTAATGGTGACGTCAAATAGACAGGCTAAGGTCTGATACAAAAAAATGAGTATTTCCACTTGAATAATTTACATTAAATTTTTTAAAATTATCCAACTCTTTATGACCTTGTGAAAAAAATTTAAGGTCTTCACTCCACTTGTAGCTCCCAAAATCCTTAATTTTCTCATTAAATTGACCCTTGTGCATGCTCTGTCTACAGTTTTGAATGAGTTTTGCATATTTAAAGTGTTTTCATGGTTATTGGATGTTTTAAAGGTCTAAAATAATCTAAAATTAGTAAAATATTCCTTTAAATATCTTTAAAATAACCTCTACCTATGTTTTCAAGCAAATCAAGAACCTCAAACAATGCATTTAGGCTTCAAAATGACTATGTTTTTGATTTCAAAGATGAAAGTTAATATATTATTAACATGTTTAGTGGTAATAATATATTAAATAAGTTACTTAATATTATTTAAATCATTTTATCATCCTAATTCACATGTTTGTAGTTATTTTATCCCTTTAAGCAAGGTTTTGTGACTCTACCTTGTGCATAGTCTATACAATGCACTTGTATTGTCATCCTCACTCTTGAGTTAACAATGATTATTAGTAGTTTTTATGTTGGTATTTATTATAAATTATTATTTATTTTCATAAGACATATTAATAAAACCCTTTGAATTAGTCTTGCTTTAAATGACTATTTTTTGCATTGCCACTATTGGTTGTAGGGTTCCATTCTCTAAGATGATTGACTATGAAACATAGTTGAGACCAATTACCACACATGATTATAAAAAAATAATATATTTCACCAACTTTGTTATCTTGGATCAAAAAAAATATTGGCCTTAAAAGAGCATTAGCCCAAACCTATATATTAGTCATAAATAGACTTTAAACTCTATGATGCTTGTAACTCTTTACTAATCTGTAGATGTTCTTTGGGCCTAGCAAGATTGTAGCACTATTATTTTTAATCACCTAAAATAAATTGAAAAAAATTCACCCCCTTTTTAACACAATCATCTCCACATGGATCTTGACTTTGTATTAGGTCCTTCACTATGCCTAAAAAGGTTGTATGTATGCTTTTGAAGATATCTGACTGTAAATTACTCCTGAGGCTCCTTTGTATTGTTAAAAATATTACCTCATTATTTTCATACTCCCTTGGACCTTAAATATTGTTAAAAAACCACTTCACTTGCTTAAAACCCCTATTTTCTACCTTGAATGAAATCTCTTACTCTTATAGTGGCCATAGGTTTCCTTTAAGGTGGTTGTAGGTGAGTATCTTGAAGTGATAGGACTCTAGGCTGTCCACAAGATTGTTGGTCTCCTTCATAAAATATAAGTTCTCTTATTTAGGTTTCTTATATGTAATCATAACCTTGAAAACCCTCACTAATTTTAACTTGTATGCATTTCATTTATAAATTATATCTTCAACATACCATACCCTTTCATCATTAAAAATACCCTCCTATGTTTGATTATGTTTTAAACTTTCTTAGCCCCTATACGAATAGAGACAAGGATAATTTAGGGATTGGATAGTGTGAATAGGCCAATAGTTCCACCTGAGTCCTTAGGTCTATTTTTATTTCATAATGGCACATCTCTTATCTCCTTCTCTAGCATCTCCCCAGGCTATCAGCCCCTTTGTTAGGTCTCCTATATTATAACGTTACCTGGATGTAATTTCCATTTAGAGGGTTGGCTATAGGGTGATTTAGTCTTGAAACCTTAATTATAACTATATATAACCATGGTTTCCTATGCATTCTTTTAAATATACCTTGCAATTCATAAAATAATATAGGATTAATGTGGCTTTCATAAAGGGCTTATAGCTTCATTTAGTGTTATTTTAGGTGATGTGTTAGCTATATATATAGCTTTTAATGTGCTACATTTAGGTCTTGCTCAAATAACCTCTAAATCCATCAAATGGTTATCATCTTCAATACCTTCCATTATTTTTATCCTAACCTCCTTAAGGTCTCCATAGTGACCACATACATAAGTGATAAAACCCCTAAGGGCAGTGATCTGCATAAGCCTATAGGTGTAGGTCAGACATTGTAGGTTTCAATAGTGTCTCCAAAAAAATAAAATGCCCCAGAACCTATGTGTCTTTCAAACCCATTTAGGTCACTTTGTAAATTCTTATAAATCTTAACATACCTAACAAATTACTTGACCTCCATACTCTCATAGTTGTCAATGGCTTTAGGCTTATTGGAGGAAGTCTTAGGGGTTTGTAGATGTTATATGCATTATGTATTGAAACCCATATTTACTATTCAAACTCAAAAGTAAAATATTTAAACTTAACAACCATTATAATCAATGTTATAGATTTGAAAACCTCCTTTAGGTCTCCTTAAAATTCAAACATTCATCAACCATACATGACCACACCTACAAGCTTATAGGTTAATATTTTGGGTTGTAGGTGTCTTTTTATTCAATTTAGGTTTGTTTAAAACACTAAAAATCTTGTTCCTCCATTAAAAATATGTATAATTTTCTCTAAATATCAAGTATATCCTTACAAAATTAAAACAAAGCTTCTTGATTATGTTTTCATCTAACCATAATGACACTCAACCTTCTTCATGAGTATAGCTTGTATAGACAAAAGCCTCTATATAAACCTAAAAATGGCTTTACATTTTATTTGATACCTATTATTTTCCTTCATTAATCTTGATGAAGATAATTGTATGGACAATAAAAGATATATTCATTGACACTCTTGATCTATGCTCTCCATAACATGTGTTTATATGTAATGTTGTATTCTCTTTTTCATGATTGTGTATGATGTTTATCTAGTGAAAATACCCTCTACTCATATGACCATGAAATGACAATGCTTTCTTAATATGAGTGGGCCTTAGAGAAATCCTATCTCACTTTGATTACTCATTTCACCTTAGGAACAATTTTTTGGCTGTAGGATTCCTTTTGACCATGTTTGGTGCTTTATAGGCCTAAATACCTCTTTTATGCTTAATAAAACCCTTTGTCAACCTTGAATTTCCTTATGTTACTGATCTCTTGATTTAGATATCCTATTAAGTTTCACTCTATCTTCAAACAACATTAGAATTTCCTTGAAACATGCTTGATCTCTTCACAATCTATTAGGGTTGTATGTGGTTATTACCATGTTACCTATACAAAAAGAATGGTCCTAGACCTTGACAAGGTCTCAAAACATGAACATGAGTCATCCTCCTTGGAGAGAGGCTTGTATTCATGATGTAAGAGGAAAGAATCAAAACCTTAAAAAGGTAACTCAAATTCAAACCTTCCTTTTTACTTTAGGAAAAGCCATTGTCTATAATTTTGGCTGTAGGTCATCATTTTAGCAAGGTTTTCAAAATCCTTAGAGTCCCTCATACTCATGATGGTATCTAGATGATCCTCACATTTTGATAGTACCTTCATGGGATGAAATAGGTTTTAAGAGTGGTGAAATGACAAAATATTATGGATACACATGAATGGAGATGGAAATAGATCAAACACAGTGGGGAAAGATAGAGTATGGTAGTGGAATGAGGTGAAAGAGATGGACATGGGAAAAGAGCATGAGAAGATCATCGTAAGGAGTAGAATACAACCAAAAACATATGTAAATCATATCATCACCATTTAGAAGCCATTGGATAAGGTTTTAGATATTGAAAATGAACCTTAGTTTTCTCCAAACCCCCAAAATATGCAAAAATTCCTTAATTTATGCTAAAATTGGCTCCCTTTGAGACACTTGAAAGCATGGAGGTGACTTATTGGCCATGAAAATTGAATAATATTTGATATTTATGAATTTAAACCATTAAATCTTGATGAAAACCCTACAAATCACAAAAAACTTGACAATTTGAGGCTACCTTCTTCTTCAAGGACCATAGAATTCTTCCTTACAAGCTTGCCAATATTGTAGATTGACTGGCTGAGTTTGTGAACTATTGTTGACCTTGAATTGGATTAATAAAACCTAAAGGATACCATGTAAAGGTATACAAATTCTTCAAGATTTTTTAACAAGTTTATTTTTCTTGAAACTCTACCCAAGTGAGGAGGAAATGAAGAAAAATAGTTGCCTTTTTGGTTGTAGTGCAACAAAATTTAAGTTATCTTAAATTGAATTGTTCATGATCCTAGAGAAAATAATTTGTAAACCACTTATACCATAATAAATCCATCTAATTTTACTTTCTTCACCCCGGATTTTATATATGTACCCTTCCCATTAGTCTGTACTAGCAAAAAACCTATAGGCAAGTCCCTTTGTGCCATGAAGTAAAGTGTTAATAAAAGGCTATTTTTGGGCCTATATGGCCATGAAATTCCATGAAAATTATGAATTGTTTTAATGACCTTTAAATTACTTCCCCTCCCCTAGATTGTACAAAATCCATATGGAATCTATACTTGCAAAATGAATGAAAATAAGCTCCTTTTTACCTTTAAAAGACTAGCAAAGCCTACTGCCACTTGGTAAAGAATGTTTTAGAAGTATAAAGTGACATAAATGAAAAAAATATACCCTTTTAATATTTTTCATGTTTTAAACTTGCAAAAATGGCACATGTGGGGGTTTTTGGGACCTTTTAGGCTTATAAAACATATGAAATGACCTTTTTATGACTTGAAACTTAAGACTTAGGATATTGTATTGTTGTAAAACATATTAAAAGTTATTTTGGAATACAATATGTCCATTTTGAACCATTTTTTGACATTTTCCCCAAAATTAGCATTTTTAGACCTTAATTGATCGATTTGACCAATTACAAAGGAGTAAGGACTAGATTTTTGAAAGTTTTAAATGATAGGGTTAGTAATTTGACCTGAAATGATAAATTAATAACAATAACTCATGTATTTACTTCTCTCATGAATCCATGAAGATTGATTCTACTTTGTGAGGATGCGCAGGTAGTTGTTAGCCAACCTCATTAATAGAATCACTAGGCTCTTAGACTCTGGTACAAACATCCATTGGATGATGGTGGATGATAATAAAGTTGAAAGGGTTGGGAAAATATTAGGGTAATATAATGGATATTTCACATTCCTAATCAAAGACATCAAGGACACTATAATGAGGGTTGATGTGTACCTCATGAGTTTGAAACTTTACCCTAATGATCAATGGACAAACATCACTAAGGCCTACCTTACATCACCCATCACATGGCATAGGGGGTAAAATTTAATATTGAAAATTTCATTATCAAGGAAATGGTGAAAAACATGCTTGAGTTTCATACAACATGAGTGACCTTGCAGTGGGGGTATATGTTAATTCTAATTATGATAGAGGTAATAACATGCCTGATGGATATGAGGACAAACTTTGGGTCTTCTCAAAGCACAAAGACTCCCTAATATTGAATTACTAAATATTTACCTACCCTTTCCTTCTCCTAAAAGTAGAAAACTAGAGTAATGGGGTGGTACACCAAGTATATTAACATTTAGGGAGGAAAGGTACATCCCAGATGAGCTCCCTTAGAATATGTTTAGAATGACAACCTTTGCTATTATGAAGCACTTATATGTATTGTGCCTAGCACTCATAGATAGTAACCAATCTAGATAGTTTAAGGTCCCCTATGAATTTTTAGCCAAATACTTCATAGATGTGCTTAGAATAATTATTAATGTAGAATAGATGAACATCTCAATGAAAATCATGGATTTAAAACAAAGCAGGTTATGACACCAATACATGTACCCAGGAGGGAAAGTAACCGAGGATAACGAGTATGAATCGGATCACATCGACATCAATCCCCTATAAAAGGAAGTCATAATCAAACATGTTCACATGTTATACTATGAGATGAAGCCAAAAAATAAGGGCATGAGTACTGAGAAGGATGATGCCCTCCCCCTCTAGATCAATAATGAATGGAAGCTAGCATTAGTAGTGTAGAATAAGTATCCCCAAAAGAAAAAGGGGGAAAAACTTGAGGATATGAAAGAGTGCATCAGATTGAATATCACCTCTAGTAATAAATCCACTCCCTCTGCACCAAATAAGAAACACATGACCTTCACACTAGGGATTGTTTCACCCAAGAAAAGGGAGAAGAAAAAGAAGTCCAAAGGGACAATTGTAACTCCCATAATAACCTTGGTGGAGATGGAGGTGAAAGAAGTGCATGAGGAATTGGAACCATAAAAGGTTATTGAAGAGATGGAGGAAAAAGGAGAGATGAAAGTTTACATCATCTAGGAAGAAGTAGCAAAAGAAAATCCTAGTGCCAAAGAAGTTTGGGAGGCCTTCAAAGGTGGTACTACCATAACACTTATAGAGGTAGAAAATATGTCCAGTGCCTCATCCAAAGATCCATCCATATAGAATCCACTAAATAAGAAGGAAAAGAGAAGATAGTGGAATAAAATAGGCCTTAATGAGAAAGAAATAGAGATGGTGCTAGTGCTAGAGAAAAAAGAGTGTCCATGAAGGCAACCATCATGACCCAAGAAGATATTGATGAGGTTGATGATGAGGAAATAAGGGATGAGGAAGAAAAGACCTTATAAATAATAAATAATTTAGATAAAAATAAGGCCTAGGAGGAAATGGCTAAGAAATTAAAGGAAGAGAAGAAGGTTGCCACAAGCATGAAACCAATGGAGGAGAAAGTAGCAAAGACAGCTAACACCCCCACCATCATAGTAAAAAAATATACACCATAGGCATTCCCAAGTAGTGAAGGGGTGCTTAAATATAAGGAAAGTGATACTGGTACATTGAGAGATAAAATAGAGAGCTCTAAATAAACCTAGAAAAAGTAGGAGGATGAGGTTGGCACTAAGGTATAAGAAATGGCCCAAGGGGACAAGTCTAAGCAAGAACCCTTTTTGGATTAAGAGGAAGGAACCTTAGAGGGAATAACTAAAGAGAGAGCTAGTGATAATGAAGAGAAATGAGAATAAATATAGTTGGCCATCACTAAGGAAGAAGGCAGTAAGCCAAGCCTAAGGAAAAAAGTGTATAAGGGGTAGACCAGAAAAGATTACTAAATGTTTGAATACATGCCCCCTAGAGTTGCCATAATAATGACGTGCCAACTAATATCATTTAACTTTGATAGCTATATGGATGAGCCTCATTTTGAGGTGCCATATAATGCCATATTGGGTGTGGAAGAACCATAAGAATGACATGATTTCCTTATTATAAATCCTTGTGTAATGATTCCAATTAGGTCAACCAACACACTCATATGGATGGCCTCTAAATTAGCATAGAACAACATTGTTAATGTTGTTACAACTTCAAGATGGAAGAATATCACACTAGAGGTAGAAGAGTAATTAAAAGCCATGAATTCAAATTGTAACAACTGACTGAATACATAGAGGAAGCTGAGCCATCCCTATTGGATGGAATTGACAATTCAAACTTCTTAGAGGTTGACAAGGTGTGTGTGATAGTTGAGTAAATTCTCCCAATGTTAAAGGTAGATTTGGTGCCAAAATAAGATAAGGACCCATTCACCATAATAAATTAGGTCATACCAACAAATATTGAATAGGTAGAACACATCTTCATGAAACTTCAAGAGGGCACAGATTCTACCAATGCCATCTCTATACCTTCTCCAACCAAGTGTCAGTCCTAGATGCATGCCTAAAAAATGAAAAAGGGGAGAAGGAGGAGCTGATGGTGTAGGTGTACATTATGAGTAGATTAGAGCATATTAAAATAATGTGAAAGGTCAATGCCTTAAGCACTCAAATCAAAGACTAGGAACAAATCTTCGAAGCACTCTTCCATACCTTACAAAAAAGGCTTATAAACAAGGAAGAATCCTAGATGGAGTGGCAAAAGATAAGATAAACCTTGAGGCCTCTAGGAAGGAATTGGAGAGGATAGATGTGCTCATGCTCAATGTCTCATCAAAAGAGATAGATAATGCCAATGAAGAACTCAATATCACCATTAAGGTCTTTGAGAACTTAATTATTGAACAAAAGGAGAGTGCATTAAAGTTATACATGCCAAGAGCATTGAAAGACAAGTTTTAGGGTAGACTAGTAATTTTGTATGGGATAAATGTTGGGCCCCTTTTTGGAGAAATATGGATCCATGCCAACTTAGTAGATATCTTAGTGTAAGGTGACCATTTAGAATTATTGTTATTCTAGTACCTTATCCACTAACTAGAGGAATATTTATAGATCTTGCACTAGGTGGTAGGCAATTACTTGGCACCCATGTTTTTAAGGGCATCTTCATAAGTGGCTTCATGTGGCGATTGAAGCACAAAGGTTGAAAGGTGTAGAGTCAATGGAATGATCAACTAAGGCTACATATCAAGACCTAATGTGCACCCTCCACCCTCTCATGAATATGCTACTTATTTATATAAAGAAAAGCTCAAACTAGTATGTAAATGAGGTGATTTTGAGATAGTGAAGCTCTATAGAATTGGCTCCATATATATTTAAACAACCACCATTGAAACTTAGGACTAGAATTTATGCCCTTGAGTCTTCCCATTGTATTAGGCAAGATCTATTATAATTCTTTTGGCCCTTAGTAGCTTTGAATAAACATTTTCTCTATTTTACTTATCATGTACTCTATTTATCTGAATAATATTTAATGAATAATAGAATTTCACTTTAATGAGTATTTATATAGTGTATATAATTATGGTAGTTTTAATTGATTATACAATTCTTGGAATAGTGGTAATGCTTAGATTTAATAGATGAATGGTTATTCATAACAAGCTTTTGGTCTAGATCATTAATGACATCTTTGTGTAAGTGATGACTTCAGCATATCATATAGAAATACTCAAGTGAAGGAAGGACCCCATGCTAAGTGATGATATATGTGCCTAAATTTATAAGCCTAAGCATGATCCCTTGATATAAAGTAATTCCATTGACCCATTTTAGCATTGAATGGTGATAAGACCAATAAGACAAAATCATGCACCCTTGAGATCTCTGAACCAACCTAATATAGGTTTATGCTCTTATGACTAGAAATAGTTCCCCAAATAGTCTTTGCAACTATAGATAGTCAAAATCCACACAGAACAACTTGAACTAATGAAATTACCATTTTTATTATTACAATGACCAAGTACCTTGAAGAATGAGTTATGTCATGACATGACTAGCCTAATGTAGGCCTTATTTCTTTCTTTGCTGCACTTTAGGTGAGATCATAAGGCTTACACCTAATGTGAATTGATGTTAGCATACTAGAGTGAGAAATGTTGATCACCACGGGTTTATTCTATTTTTGTGCCTAGTTGTAACCAGTCTAGAATCAACTTGGAAAGCCAAATAAGTTCATGATATAATAAATGACTAGATAAATAACTTTAATACAACATTTTTAAAGTCTTGAAACTCATCTATATATAGGTTATCAAGGTTCATATAGGCTTTCATAGCCATTAAATACAAACAATTAATTTACCTAGCCTAATTGGCCTAATAAAACTAACTGGTCAACTAAGAGGAATGAAGAATGGCATAGGTAGAATATTAAGGGAGTTATTAAAAATAAATTACATGATATAATTAATGATTTAAATGAGGCAAGTGTACTTTCAATGGTCATTATAGAGGAAGAAGTAAGTGGCTTAACTTGGTCATATGCTCAAAAGGAGTATGTTTTATGATGGCCTAATTACATCTCATTCATGTTTTAAAACTAGGAAGAGGAGTTATTTGACCCAAATATGGGTGTATCATACTTCAATATGAGGTTTAACAAGTCAGCCATAGCATCCACTAACCCACTTCAACACCTAAGGGCTCATTGAAAGGTCAATCAAGAGATCAAAACATAAGGGGTGCATGGCATGACTATTTGTAATGGATGTAACTATTTTATGAGTTAATGATGGTAATTTATTAACCATAATTATAATCTCTATGCCATTATCCCCTTCTTTCTCTCCCTTTTATATTATGTATTTAGGCAAAAATGCCTTAATTTGGATCACTCTCTTTAGCATGAGGAAACTCTACCAAGATCGACACTTTCTAACCTCTTAATTTAATACAAATGACTATTTAAAACTCTAGAATATGATTTTAGTGTTTTTTATTAGTTTTATTAAACATGTGGTACTATTTATCCCTTGGTAGGTCCTAATCTCACCTGATTACTCATAGATGATCTTATGCAGGTTACATATAGTGTTTGAATGTTGACTGGTTGAGCTTGGAGTTGAGATAATGATTAGTTAGTTCCTTGAATCAAGCCTTCCATCATTAACCTCATATTTTTATTTCTTATTCAAACATTTATGTGAAACACTTTTTCATAGGAGTCTTTGAAGTTGTGAGATTTAATCATTTGTATTGCTTACTAGTATTTATCGAAGTCCAAATTATATAGATGAATGTTTACATTGGTTCATCACCATCCCTTAGATTAGATTCATTTTATGTAATTTCTTCCCCTTATTTCCCAAATAGTAATAGGTTTTAGTAAACTAAGCCATAAGTTATGTACCATGGGATCTATCCCCATAATCTAGATTTTTAGTCTAGTTATAAGGTCACCCATAGCCTTTAGTCCATTCCCATATTAGTCCATGTTTGAATTAGAATAAAAAACTCTACTTTATATGGTATAACATTGGTTTTTAATAGTTTTGGTACACTTATTGGGACAATATTCAACCATTGGATCACTCGCTTATAGCCTTGTAGTCATTGTAGAGAGCTTCAGGCACTTGGGAAAGGATTTATAGTCAGACTTAATGTTGAGAGACATCAGAAAGTCATCATTATATAGGTAAATAAGGTTCTTATCCATAATTAATTTTCTTGTACATATGATCCATGAGAATTTATGGTAGCCTATGTGGTAAATTTCTATCATTCATCTTCTTATCAACCCTACCATAACCCTTATCAACCTTATGATGACCTTATCATCCTTACAATCTGACTCCTTACTCCCAAGACTATCAACCTAATTTTGAACCTATTCCACCTCCTTTTAAACCCTCTTATCCTCATAATAAATCATGACACTAACCTATTATTCCTTATAGTCAGCTTGCACTAAGCAATGCTGATTTGAACTTAGAGATTTAGAGTTTAAGAGAGGAAACAAATAGGTTGAAGGAATGTCTTAGAAAATAAAAGGATATTTAAGACCAAGCCATTTTACATTATAAAATCACTCCTATAAACCAAGAATAATAAATTAA
The DNA here is from genome assembly GCA_037957365.1 of Torreya grandis. Taxonomy (NCBI): domain Eukaryota; kingdom Viridiplantae; phylum Streptophyta; class Pinopsida; order Cupressales; family Taxaceae; genus Torreya; species Torreya grandis. The sequence goes on along the minus strand of JARHVA010002245.1, from coordinate 2,353,227 downwards.
GGTAAGCAATCCATGTCCTTTTCTCATCTCTATTATCATTGGGGATTTCTTAGTTCATAACTGCTTATTTGATGATAGGGATAGAAATTTAGTTATCCCTAAACTAGTGGTAGATAATTTGAACTTGGTGTATGATCCCACCTCCAACCATGAATTTAAATGGAATAATTCAACTAAAAGGGTATTTTCCCTTATAAAAAATCTACAACTCACCCTTGATTCCTAACCCAAGCTTTTAATTACACAAGACATTATTATTGTAGACTTATTATCTCATTTTTCCCTATGTTTGTCTAGTGACTTTATGGCCAAGATTAGGAAATTCTTATATTTGGAATTGTCTTATATGATATGAACACTTGGGTATGGTGTAGGGGTCAAAATTAGGTCTGAATCATTTTTCATATTTCATATTTAGCCTTACACATCAAACACCTCTAATGCATATTTTTTTCATTTTCATACTCCTAATCAAAAAATTTGTGTTTAATATCCCCTCCAAGATCCATCCATGCCTTCTCAAGAGTCTATAATAACTTGATCTTTGAGGCCTTCATGGGCTAGAACATCAAACTATGTCATGCCTATCCTTGAAAGAGAAAGTTTAGATGAGGAGATATTTGTGAAGCCTAGTTTAGGAGATGTCTTAAGTTCTCTGGGAATCCCATCAGTCATCCATATTGCAACCACTCATAAGCATTAAATTATATCTTAGTTTGATAAGGAAATTAAACAATGGAAGAAGGAAAATTGAGTGCTTAAGGTTGAGACTCTTAATGTTATAATATATAAGGACACATTAAAATCTATCAAGCAAGATAAGTAAGTTCATTTTCCTCCCACCCTATCCTCTTATGAAGAGGAATCAAATGCATTAAAGGTAAAACATGAACTTCAAAGTGTGAGAGACAACTTGCCAATATTTTTCAGTGAGATGATAGTTTTTTAAGAATTGGATCATGTTACAGTTATAGTAGAGTTTCAAGGACACCTTGAAGAGGACACCTCAAGCTTCTATGATGAATAAATCCATATTGGTACCCTTTATCATCCCTGTAGATCAAAATTTGAACATAAAGTAAATTTGGATGATGTGGGGTAGCCAAAATGGCAAGATGTTAAAGTTAATGAAGATGAGATATAAGAAACTTTCCTCATTAAAGATAGTTATGGAAAAAACCTACATGGGTCCATTGTTGAAGCTGAGAGAATTTCAAGTCAATTAAATGACTCTTTTCAGTAGTTGGATCATTATTTCTTGAGTAATATTGAATAACTTAGTATCACAAATTTGGGTGGTGTAGTAGGACATCAGATTGTAGTTTCACATGAAGATACCACCAATGTTTGGATTTTGAAGAATATAATGTATTTTTGGAAACACCAAAACAAGATGAGTTGGAGATTGAATGGGTTGATGATATTCCATTATCCACTAAAGATGAAGATGAGAAAGTTGTAGTAGATCAAAAGCCTTGATATGACTTTGTCAAAGAGTTGGAGATGTGTGATCAACATCATGCTTCAAAATCAAATGGTAAGAATGGTAGTGAACCCCATGTCATTTTAATTGATCATGATGAGATGGTTTTTTGTAAATACTTGGAAAAAATTTATTCAAGTTTAGACAATCCACCTCTATCCCATGAGAATATTAATGAATATCTTATAAAGGACACTATGGTAGCTAACTATTCTAAGTCTCATAGCTAGAATTAGGTGTAGTTCATGACTGAAGCATAAATCACATTGATCATGGAAGGTAGATAGATTTTAAATGATTATTATTGGGTGTTTTTCTGACCTAGCCAATCCATTCACATGGAGATAGAAGAATAAAGGTTGGCTTCTTCCCCAAGAAGCCATGAACATTCAAATGACCCTACCTGTAAGTGGGAATCTTCATATAATGATCAAAACCTGATTAGACTCAAATAAATACATGGAAACTAAACTGAATGGTGCCATAATGATCAAATAATATTTACATTTGATACTATAAGAAATAAGTTAAATATATGTTAGTTATTTATAGTTTTGTTGTCTTGTTTCAATAAGTGGTTAGCACATGTTTGTATCTTATCCATTTAGTTATTTTGGTATCTTTGTCAATTGATTATTGTCATTAGGTATGGTTATTTTATTGTGGTTTGTTATTTTTTTATAATTGAACAAGGTATTCATCCAAGTCATGAGTCATGTATAAATTTATCATTGTCATGAAAAGACAGTGGGTTCCCTTGACCAACAAGTTGGTCAACCCCTGTGAGTCACCAAAAATGTTGGTAATTTAACCTCTCAAGCCAAATGCCAACCCATATAACCAAAAAAAATTATATGACAACAATCCTAGCCTACTAATGGTGATATCTTACATGGTCATGTTCTTATTAATCCCATTTTGAGCCTTGGTAGTTTTGTTAGAAGTGTCATTATATGAGTTTAGGCCTATTTGTGTATCTATTGGGTCATATCTTTCTTTATTCTTTTTGATGGTGTGACAGTGGTTATAGTGATATTAGAATGATGAAGTAGAGTGTTAATATGTATTTTAATTTATAATGTGTTTTTAGCCTTGTTTGATTAGTTTAAGGATATTTTTACAAATTTAAGGTAATTTGGAGAAAATGAGGCTTCTAATCCTTATAGTTTTAGATCAGTTTAAGAATTTTTAGGAAAGTTAATCCTTTCCAATGGAATGTAATGGTGTTTAAACATTTTTTGAGATCATAATATTAAGGAAAATTGTCTGTTTAATTTCATTATCCATGATATACTCATTCAATCTCAATAACACCTCAACTCACCCTTAAAAGCCATCAAATACCTCTCAAATACGTCATGCTAGTCAAATAAATTACTATAAATTTGGAAAATGGTGATATTTAAAGTATTTCATGGTTTTATAAAGGCCTTAAATTAGTCTCCAAGTCATTACTATGTGTTTCATTTCTTTAAAGTTCCCTTTTCAGGTCATACACACCTCTCCACTATCCAAATACAACCCAGACATGACAAATTATGTCTCTCCAAATCCCCGTTGCCATATTTATTATTTTAAAAGGTCAAGTAACCTATGTTTTACCTATTTTAATACTTAAATGGTGGTAAAATGTTAGATATATGGATAAAATACATGAAAATAGACTTTTTAGGTGTTTTCTATAGTTGTACAGACTTGTATGATTTGATCCATATAGGGGGAGATCAAAGGTTGAAAGGAAGTATCATTTATGAAATACAAGATTAATTTCATGGAGTTTTTATAAAATATAATGGTATATAATTTATGAACATTATTTAATAATTTGGACACTCTAATGAGCTTGTTTATCTATATAATGAGTTGAAATGGCAACATTTTTATGACGATTTAAAGTTTTTCTAAAACTTAATGTTTGATTTGTGTTATTTAAGATACTCAAATCCCATATCCATTACCGTCCACTAATTTTTAACTTATGTGGATGGTGATAGAAATAAAAACTTCATGTTTTCTTCATCTTGCAGACTATAGTTTGGTTTCTCAAGTTCCAGAGTCCTTATGTATAAGATGGGAATATGAATAATGTATTGGATTTGTTTATGAATTTATTAAATAATTTAAAACCTCCTATACCTCCTAAATTACTAATACTTTCAACCATTATGCTAAAAAATCCCTTAATCCCTATTTTATTGTGACCATCTTGGATGATATTACTTCCTTTCCAAGGTGAAGTTAAAGTGACTACAAAACATATTTTAATGATGTTTGAGATATACACATCTCTTTCATTCAATACATGTTATGTTTAAATTACAAATACTCTTCATTACACTATTCACCAATTCATACTCACCTCTAACCTATTATATAATGGAAACCCTCCTTCAACCATCACAAATCTTTATATAAACTACACACATAAAGTAGTCAATGATAAATGGGAGTCTTAAAGACATTAAGGATATCATCTGGTCTTATTGAAGGAGGATATAGTCCTTGAATGTTTTCATAAAACATTTTCAATTTATGTGTTTAGTGGCTTAGTTATTTGAGAAATGGAAAGACCTATATGGTTTAATCAGGCTTAATGATAGACAAACATGTAGTTACAGTCAGACTAAAGTATGAAAAGCCTATGTAATGATGAAAGTAAGGTTTTTTTCAATAATTTCACTTTTTTATCAAATATCCTAATCTTTTTATTATTTTTAACAAATTTTGAGATGGATAGGATGACCTAATGACCTATTTAATCATATTATGCCTAAAAGATCACATATATAGGCTTACACATATAGTTCATGGAATGTATGATACCTAAGTGGTTGTTTGAAGTCTAAATACATCTAATGTTAAGGTAATAAAGGTGATAGTTTTGAATAACATGTCATTTTTTCAAGGATATTAATTTCATGAAAGTCATCAATGTCAAGGAGACCTAGATAATGAGCAGAATAAAATCTTAAACAAGAGTTACAAGGTCAATTGTAAAAATGCAATCCTCATTAAAATCTACCTACTTAGGTTAATGGATTTGTTTACTTGGGAGAGAATTTAGCATGAGAAATAAAGTTAGTTTTTTAACATGATTTAAATATCATGATATGAATCCATCAACCTCAAACACAAGCATAAATAAATAAGCATAGTCAAGGTGCAGGTAGACAGTCATAAATAAATAAGGTAACCCAATGAGAAATGTAATCTATTAGAGTTTCTAAAAGTGTTTGTATCAATGAAAGAATCCTTTTACATTATCTATCCAAAAATTTGGTTATTAAATATAATATTAAATGGTTTTCCTATGTAAATAGCTTAGGTAAACCCAGTCTTCACAATAGGGACCCTCACAATTTAGCTCTCTTAAGACCTATACTAGGAAGCTACAAGCCTATATGTATGAATTAAGACATCTATAGGTCTAGGTGATTAATAGAAGTATAAATATTTATTATAGGATGTGAGCTATATTATATAATGATTTTATAAAAATTAGGGTACCAAATGGATAAAGGGAAAGACTAAACATACCTTCATATAGTCAAGAACCTAGTTGAGACCTATAGGTAGGGTTAGAGAGGGTGGATCTATATTGAATCTTATGAAGAGGTTAATGTTAGGATATAAGTATAAGAAAGGATTATTTCTCTCTAAACTACATAAATTTATAATATATGATTGGTCCTTGAGACACCAAAGGATCCTTGGCAGACCCCAAGCAAGTCTAAACAGTGATATGCAACTAAGCAAATATGATTATACCTATCATTGAGGACCTTTTCTTATTAAACTTGGTTATAACATAAAAATATTATAAAATTCTAATTAAATAAAATTCAATAAGACATATAAGGTGTTATAATCCTCAATTGAGATAAGAGACAATCTATTCATGCATAATAAACTTATTCTAATACACACAAGCTTACACTAAAGTTGAGGACATTCTCATATGTTTGGGACCCCTCAGATTTGGGAAACATCTAAGAAGTGATATAAAAGGAATAGAGTAATAGAAAATGTTTCAAGGTGTTAAAATCTTCTTATTTAAATGATAAAACACTAGACTTAGAACTAAGGGTTACACAGTCCTAACTGTGTGTAAACCATAGGCTAAATGATGAAATGCGTAAGAAACACAATTGTGAAATATCACAGGTGTTGTTAGGCCTTGAAATAATTTTTAAAATGAGTTTATAACTACATTAACTTCACATTGGATAATAAAGGAAGAAACCATTCAAGTTTCTATATTTGCCTAAACACTCAGACTAGCATTATTGTCTAAAGGAAGTCTTAGGAGAGAATGGAACAAGGTTGAAGTATAGGCATCCAAAGGTAGTTATAGAAGGATAAAAATAGGTGGAAATAATTTATTATGACTATATTAATCTCTACAACTCTCCATAGGTCACTCACATCCTTGAAACTCAATTGAGGCTTATTAGGCTTAAAAACCTATTTTAGGCCTTAAACCTGAAACTCACCTTGAAACACATTCAGACCATTCCTAAGTAATTTTGACACCATGAGAAGGTATAGGGAGATTATTCAGGTCCAAACAAGGTGATTTCAAATAGGGTGATACAAAATAAGGTTCAACTTCAGTCTAGAAGACTAACTCAAACTAAATAGTCTAGGCATCTAGTTGTAGCCATCATCTCAAGTGCTTAGATCTCTCACCATAAAGGGACTTGAATAAATTTATCTTAATAGGAGTTAGGCATCCCTATAAAATTTATATCCATGGTAGAGAGATTTATATTTAGGACAACAAGTTTATGGACCATTGCTAAGACTAATGACATGTCTAGACTACTTGCTGGAATCTAAAAGCTTCCCAAATTACGTTCATATCATAATAAAAAAAATTCATGGGAATTCAAGACACTCAATAAATTCTAAGGGGTAAATGGACTTAAGGTCCATCACAATAATTTCTGGTTTGGATGTACATACTTTAATAACCATCATTAAGATGGTGGACCTTCAAAACCCTCCTTAAACCTTACCGCTAACCAATCCTTGGAAAAATGAAGATTTGGCATCTAGTTGTAATAGAATGACCCTATAAAAACTTGAAACACAAAGTCAATCAGAAGAGACCATGAGTAGAATACTAGTTTGAATGAACATTGTACGGATTTGGTAGAAAACTATACTTTTTAAAATATTTGGGCAAAGAATAAGGTGAAAAACTATTTGGTATGATTCCAATCATTGGAGGGGTAATTTTTGAACATTTTTTTTATCTCCTCAATCATTATATTCCAAAAAATATGCCTAAAGATACCTCTATTAGTCTCCTCTAAATAGCCAGTCTACATAGATAAAGGAGAAGGTGACCTAGCCACCTAATTTGTCAAATTTACAAGTTTTTCTTTCTCAAAATGTATTGTGGTATAATTTAAGGTGTTTTTTTAGGCCTAAAAATCATCTATACATAGGTTTTCAAGGTTTCATACAAGCTTTCATGTCCATCCAATGCCAATAATTAGGCTACTAGGCCTAATTGGTCTAGTAGACCTACTTAGTCAACCAAGAGGAATGAATAATGGTGTAGGGAGACTATTGAGGGAGTTATTATAGATAATTTAAACCATATAATTGATGGTTTTAATGAATAAATTTCATTTTCAATGGTTATTATAGAGGAAGAAGTCAATTATTTGACTTGGTGATATGCTAAAAAAGAAGAGTATGGATTGTTATATGCTTTATGATGGCCTAAGTAGACATAATTCATGTTGTAACTTATAATAAGAAGATTTATTTGACACAAAAAATGGAATAAAATGATTCAATATGAGGTTTAACAAGTAAACCACAACCTCCACTACCCCAATTCAATGCTAAAGGGCTCATTCAAAGGCCAATCAAGGGATCAATGCATAAGGGGTGCATGGCATGAATTTTTATAACTAATGTAATTGATATATGAGTTAATGATGGTCATTGATGACATTTTATTCTCATATCCATTCTATTCTCTCCTTTATCTCCTTTTTCTACTATATATTTAGGCAAAAAGGCCTTAATTTGAATCCCTCTCTTGGGCATGAGAAAACTCTGCCAAGATTGACACTTTGTAGCCTATTAAGTTAATACAAATGATTATTTAAGAATCTTTTATATAGGTTTAGTGTGTTTTATTATTTTTATTTTCACATGTGGTAGTCTTTCTCCCTTGGTAGGTACTAATCTCACCTAGTTACTAGTAGATGATCATATGCAAGTCACATATAGTGCTTGAATGTCAAGTGGCTGAGCTTGGTGTTACATCCTTACTCATTTCCAAGCAAATTTTTAGATTATTCATGGATATTTATAGTTGAAAATTTTATATTTGACTTTGCTATGAGATATATGCAAATATGGGGTAGTATGATATTTCTTAGGTTACATGATCATCCTAGTATGAGTTAGTTTTAAGCAAATATTTACATTATGATCATGTTAATTTATCATTTTAGTTAAATATATATCATGATTGTTATGGTATAACTACCTATTTTATTTTAAGGTTGACTTAGGATAATTCATTCCTTAGAGTGTGCTAAAGGGAGAGAATCATCGAAGAGGGTGATGTAGATGGAGATGTTAGAGGTCAATAGAGAGCTAGAAAAAACCTTACACATACCATGTAATTAGTTCACAATAAATTCATTGTTGATTTGTTAGCATTGACGTGTCTTTAATGATTGATTAATTTAAATAATAAATTAATTATGTTGGTTGTGTGTATGTCATGTTATTATGTTCTAGATTAGAAATGCATTCAATAACATAAATATGTCAGAATAAGCATAGTGATGTTGTGGAATTCATGTTCATGATTGGATTAAAGAATATAACTAGGTCTGCATTATTCACATTATATTTAAGTTGTTAGTATTAATTATTTTTACCAAATAATTACTTATTATTAAATTATTGGAAAATACTAAACTAAGAGATAAAACATATTAAAGTAAAAATGAAGTTATTTATTATTAAAAATACAAAAATATTTAAATAAGAAAAAAATAAGATTTATTAAAAGAATAAAGCTATGAAAAATAAAAAGGAGAAAAACTCATAATTTGGAAAAAAGAGAAAGTCTTAAAATAAAAGAAAGATTATAAAAAGTATTTTTGGAATAATATATATATCCAATAGGAGGAGAGAATAAAAAACAAAACATAGAGGAGAAGAAGGGGAATGGAGCATGAAAATTAGGAGAAGAGAAAATGAACATTTTTTCTAGGTAAGTAATGCTTTAATGTTCTAACATATGATTTCAAGATGATAGTGACTTCTAGCTTACTATTTTAATTATAAAATTTTTGATTTGTGACTATGGATATGTATATTTTAGTCTAGTGTGATTGTTACTATATAGAAGGATAATGAACACCAAAATATAGATTTTTATTACCTATAGATGATAGTCGATGGAGAGAATTTTGAGTCAGACATTGCTAGTCTAATCAAACCATGCAAACTGCATAAAAATTATTCATGCCTCTAAATTTAGTTTAAATTACTACATACTATCCACACATGTAGGAATCATTGGGAATTAAATTTATGAACTACTATAGGGTTAAGTGTAAGTCATTTTATTATTTTCCAGCCTGTTAAAGGGAGTAGAGAATTCTACCCATACAAGTGTCTAATAAATAAAGAGATGCCATATATCTTAGTGGCATTGAAACTTTTGTTTCCTAAATAAGAGTGTTATTGATTATATAATATACATGGAATCATTTGTAAGATACTATGGTTCATTAACTTATATATCTAATCCATGAGAGCTTCATTCTACCTTACATAGAGATCATATATGATAAGGCTATAATATAGCTTAATTTATATTATTGTCATCCAACATATGAATTAGCATTGAAAAGATGACTAGATTAGACGTCTATGTCTATTCTTGGGGCATAAAAATTAGCTCTATGTTTGGAGCTATTTTTGATACTTATTTTAGATATATCTATATGATTTAATCAATAATATATTAGGCTCATATAACTTTATTTCTATTTACATTTGGGCCTAAAAAATATAAGAAGGTCTTAGTCATTCCTTTTCAAATGATAGTGGGAAATCTCTCATAGGGTTAGAATTTATATTAAAGTTTATTAAATAAAAGAATTATAGGAGAATTAAATATTTTGTAGGGTCATTATTCTCTAACTATAATTATTTTGGAGATAATAAATATAAAGGCTGAGCAAAAATATTCTAGTGCACGTGTGGTGAAGGCATGGTATTTTGGGAGATATATTTCTCATATAGAATATGTTATGATAGTTTTATTGACCCAAGTGATCCAATTGATCCAATAAATAAAGAAAATAAGATATGATATCTATTTAAGGAATAAATTATAATATGATTTTAAATAGAAAATTGAATTATACCATTTGTCTTAATTTGTATAGACAAACATATTAGTGAATAACACAGGAGAGCTTAGGTGGTTTTTATAATAGCAAGTTTTTATCAAAGAACTATTATCAAAATATTAGAAGCTTCATTGAGTGTATACATCTGGTAATATGTTTAAGACTTAAATAGTGAGCTTTTAAATTAATGAGATGGAATATAATCACTTTGAACTAATTAAATCTGATGACTAGTTACACATAATTAGATATCCATAAGGGTTAACACTATTTATGAAAAAATAATGGAAATTAATGCCACTATATAGTGTTTTTATGAGGATATATATATATATATATATATATATATATATATATATTAAAGATTCCATTATTTAATAAAATGGGTATGTATATGAATTATACTTGATCTAAAAGTAATCAGATTTATATACCCTAGTATATTATATAGAATCAAACTAATTACTATCATGGCTTAGTGGTTTGTACATTCATATATAATTATGAGACTTGACCATGTTAAATAAAATTAATTAATATATTACCAAAATTTATGTTTGAAACTAGATATGATGGACTATGTAACCTTGAAAACTTATGAATGGAATGGAGTATGCTTTGAGTATATCTGGGAATAAATCTTATTTAGTTAGGGATCAAAATCATACAAAATTATTACATTTATAAACCCATTATCCTAAAAATATCACCCATATATTTTTTGATCATGAAAGCTTATAAATTTTTTTGAACCATAGGGAATTCTTGATTAGGAAGTAAAAATGAGCATTGTTATGGTATTTTCATACCCTTTGAGTACTTACATATGGTGCAAGTACAATTAATACTTGTATATATGGATTGTATCTATAGATGAATAAAAATTCTTAAGGTGTCTATAGGATTGAGATTACAATCATTAAAATAGTCTCCTAGTGGAGTAATTAATAGTTGAATTATGTTCATGAAATGTACAACCTGTTTATGAGTTATCTGATTCTCTAGAGGTTATTGACTGATAGTATATATGAAATCAGCATTGAACACATGCGTGTGGTACCTATTTTTAGAGTGTTCATTTGATCAATATTTTTAAATATACATAACATATATTGGTGCATCATGATGTTTGTTTATAGTTATGTTACATTGAATGCTATTATGAATCCTATACTTAGGTTATATTTAGGAGGTACAACCACATACTTGCTTCTTGTTATCTATGTGGATAATTTAAGTCTTGGAACCATAAGTAGATTATGTGTTAATTTGTAGTTGGGAATCTATGATAGTATGGGATGTTATATAGTATTATAGTATAGATATATGTTATACCCAGAATTGTACACATTGTAATTATTATGCCCAAAATCATATCTACATTTAACTGATTATATATATGTATTTTGGATAGTAATATGAATAATATGTTTGTGACATTTATAAGGACTTTATGAATACATGCATATAGTCTTAAAATATTAACAAATGTTATGATAGTCTATTATTGTGTTTCATGGGAACTATGTTTGCTTCATTACATCTAGTTGTTTGAATATAAGTTGTGTTTTCATGTAGTTATGACTACTTTATTATGATGGATTGTGGAAAACTAGTAATTATGTCTTATACTACTAAACTATGGAAATATGTCTTATCATGGGGTTGTATGTTTGGAAACTATTTTTGGTAGTTAAAAACTATAGTTAATGAGCATTTTACCTAAGAGTTATAAATTATAGTCATTATCTCTAGTATGGGAAAGAAAATAATGTAAGATTAATTCATATGTTTAATAGAATAAATATATTCTTTGGTTAATCATATTCTTATCATGTTATATGATGTGTTTGATAATAGGATGTAAATTAAATGAACATTTTTTTTGAATTGTATTTGACCAATCTGCATTGTTGATTCAGAGTAAGGAGTGAGATGGACTTCGCTATCTTATTGTTATCACAATGACAGATGAAGGCAATCTAATCAAGTGGTGTGTATGAATTTTATTGATTTAGATCATTATCATTTATTATTTGTAAAACTTTGGACCAAATTATGTTTAGTGAGACAATACTATTTAATGAGTATGATTTGCATGTTTGTGTGATATCTTGCAATAGAATAGTTTTCTATGATACACTACATGTTTAGTTTTATAAATCATATAACACATGAGTACTTACTTATATCTCTATATTTCAACACCATCCCTATATACATATCCATGAAGGGAGTGTAATTTATTGATGTGATTATTGTGGGGGATCATTGTCCATAGTTTGTGTGAAAAAGTGCTCGAATGATGCTCTTCCTCCCCAAAATAGTACCACTTTTGAGATGATACTTGAGATTTCCAAAGATATTAGAGAGACCAAGGAACTCATGATTTGAGCATCCATGTATCTTAATTATGTACATTTTACTATATTATATATTATTAGTATTGAGTATTGTCATAAAGAATTGTAATGACTTATTATTATATATTGATAATTGTGACTGTAGAGTTGTATCAGTTGTGGCTAAGTTGATTTATTATTTGTTATATTCATTTTATGTAGCATTCTCATTAGTTTAGAGATCAATGATATAAGATGTAATATGAATCTACTATTATCTCACTTGATTATATATATGATATCTATTTATATTTTTATGGTGAAATCTATTTACAGTGTGTGTTAATTTTTTTTAAATATCATATTTTTGTATCTAACCCAGTGGGTTTGTTACACTTGGATTGGAGATATTGACTTGTTAGTACCTTGAATCAGGCCTTCCATCATTATCCTTATGTCTTGATCACTTATTGAAATCTTTATGTGAAATAATTTTTCATAGGAGTCTTTGGTGTTATAAGATTCAGTCGTTTGCATTGCTTTCTAGTGTTTATTAAATTACAAATTTAGTGGATGAATGTTTACATTATTGAATCAACATCCCTTAGATTTAATTCCTTTTATTTATTTTCTCCCTCTTTCCACCCCAATAGTAATAGGTTTTAGTAATCTAAGCCATAAATCATATACCAGGGGATCTAGACACAAAATCTAGAGGTATGATCTAGTTATAAGGTCACTCAAAAACATTAAGCTATTCCCATGTTATTCCATATTTGAAATATAATTAAGCACTCTCCTTCACAGGGTGCAACTTGGGTTGCTAACAATATTTTCACTTTTGATTATTTATACATTAGATATTCAGGGTCACGACCAAGATAGATCCTCTAGACCTATCCAAGGGAACTCTTAACATAATAATATCACTAGGGAGGGTTCCAAATCCTCCATTCAAGTAAATATATGCAATAAACATAACTAGGTCCTATGTTTTCATATCCATAAAGTAAGTAAATGACAAGCAAAGTAAAACCCTAATCCAGTGCACACCAAACCTTGTGGCATAAATGAGGGGTTAGTAAACATAAAAATAAACATGCATAAGATAATCTTAATTAATCTATATAGGAGTAAAACCCTAATGTATGGAGAGAGTGATATATTCAAAAGCCATTACTTATGCTACTTCTTTCTACTAAAAAAGAGGAACAAAGTTAGATATACTTACCTTGAAGATGAACCCATCAAGACTCAATCTTTCCCTTAACTAAATGTGCTTAAAAAGGTTGTTACAGTTTGTAAGGATCACTAAGAAAGGCAAAAACATGTAAGTATTTTCCAAAAGACAATATTCTTCTCCACGTATAAACCCTAAGCTAAGACTCCTCAAGTAGAATGGTAAAAGATAAGATTATAAAGAAGTGTCAATGAATAATTAACTTTTGTTATCTCTAAGAAATAGTGAAATTAATATGTTTATATAGCTTACTATAACCGTAGACCTTTTTTAAATTTTAGTCAATAGGGTTAGCCCAATTGACTTTGTATCATTATTGACAAAATAAAATTAAGTCTTAGTTTAGGTCATCTAGGGGCTGACCTGACACTAAATGAGTTTTATCAAATAGAGTATAGGGTCGATGGAGCCAAAAATGTATTTTAAACCATTGGATAGCATTTTTAGGCTAGTTAAAGGCTAATAAACGTGAAAATTACTAGAGGAGGGTGCAAAAGAGGAGGAAAAGCTTAGGGGAGTGTTTTAGGAGATGGTTAGATTGATAATAAATGGTATTAAAGGGACAATAATCTTGAAAAGCACTAATGGTCTACCCATCCCTTTTCTAGTACACCCCTTAGGGAATGCACTCAAAGATAGTGAGACTCAAAAGGTTCCTATAAGAGAGAAAACATCATTAATTGATAAAGTTTGAAAATATTACATGTATATAAATTAAACTAAGTCTTCCAAGAGAAACAAGATCAACTTGGTTGATCTAGTGTAGTTTTGAAAGATATCATATAATGGTTAAAAATTTAGTAAATTGAGTTGGTTGAATTAGTCATAGAAGTGGGGAAATACATAATTTTTTGAAAACCTACTAAATCAATTTGGTTGACCTAGTTTGACAACAAAGAAGATATAAATTTCCTTGATAACCTACTAAGTAAGGTAGTCATCTTAGTTTGACAAGAAGGAAGATATAAAAATTTTTAATAGCCTACTAAGTTGACCATATCAACTTAGTTTTATAGGCCATAAAAATAGAATGGTCATAAATCCTACTAAGTTGAGTTGGTCAACTTAGTTTTACATGTATAAAAATAGAACTATACTAAGTCATGCTAGTCAATTTAGTTGAATTGGGATAAATTTTAACAATTATTTAGTTTTTAAGGTAGTAGCAAAATAGAAAGAATGTCATAATATCTACCAAAAAACATGAAATTATAATAATTTTGGTTAATACAATATATAATATCAAGAAACAAGTATAAAATGTAATTATGTAACTATTCATGATAACTAATTATGTAAAAATAAGATCAAGAAGTTGTAATACAACGTTTTTATTAATTTGTAAGCTTCCAAAGATTCTAGTCAATTAGATAGTGACAACACAATAGTTTAGAGTGATATATATATATATATATATATATATATATATATATATATATATATATAAATTATCATTACCATATCCCACTAAAATTAGATTCAAGGGTAAGGTAAAATTAACTTCTTAGTGATAATTGCAGACTGATGTTCCATAATATCAAATGGATGGTTGGATTCATAAGGTTCAATTCAAAGGGAAATCCTAGGATTTTTTAAAATATCATGAGGTACATGGAAACTAAAAACCATGTTTAGATATGTAATATATCAATGAGTATTAGAGGAATCCCCTCATGCCATGATATCTATAAATGCTAGATAAGGACTTTAAATAGAGTATTACATAACCCTACATGATAGTAGTTTTATAGCTTCCATTACATAATTTATAGGTAAACCAAGACAAAGTGAAAATAAATTGTCAAAAAACTAATTTTTCATCTTAGAAAGAAAATAAATAGGTAACCAATGCTTTTTAAAGCAAATACGAGATTAATTATTAATAAATGAAATTAAATTTCCTTTCTTATGATAAAAATTAAATAATAGAAAGGAAAAT
Organism: Torreya grandis; assembly: GCA_037957365.1. Classification (NCBI taxonomy): domain Eukaryota; kingdom Viridiplantae; phylum Streptophyta; class Pinopsida; order Cupressales; family Taxaceae; genus Torreya; species Torreya grandis. The sequence continues at coordinate 2,337,821 of JARHVA010002245.1, read as the reverse complement.
CAGCCATATTGATCTAATTTTCAAATGTAACTGAACAAATTTAGATAGGTTTATATAATATGTTGAAAAAATAAGTCAAAAATAAACATAGTCGATTGGGTTGATCTAGCTTGTTTGGTAAAGGACATGGATGCAGAACTTAGTTGACTAGGTTAACTTAGTGAATTATGTAGTAAAATTTGCTATAATTGAAAACTAATGAGAATACACTAAAAATTAAAATGCTAAATATTTTGATTGAAATGTCGAAATGAGAAATTGAAGTAGTTGACAAAATTTTGAAATACAAAGCCTGTTTAAAGTAAACATGGAAAATACAACTAGATCAACCAAGTTGATTTCATTTGTTGAATAAATGTTTTGAATTTGTGTGTGTGTGTGTGTGTGTGTGTGTGTGTGTGTGTGTGTGTGTGTGTGTGTGTGTGTGTGAGTGTGTGTGTGTGTGTGTGTGTGTGTGTGTGTGTGTGTGTGTGTGTGTGTGTGTGTGTGTGTGTGTGTGTGTGTGTGTGTGTGTGTGTGTGTATGTATATATATATGTATATGTGTGTGTGTGTATATATGTGTGTGTGTGTGTATGTGTGTGTGTGTGTGTGTGTGTGTGTGTGTGTGTGTGTGTGTGTGTGTGTGTGTGTGTGTGTGTGTGTGTGTGTGTGTGTGTGTGTGTGTAATCTAGAGTTGATTGAGTCTTATAGATGTAATTAAATAGGATCAACCACGTTGATTTAGTCTGTAGAAAATTAAAAAACTAAAAATTATAAAATAAATCTAAATAGACTAACTCGATCAAGTATTTTGAAAGCTAAAAAGTAGAAATTGTTAAGCCAAACTAAATCAACCAGCTTGATCTAGTTGAATATAAGTGATATTTTCAAAAATTGGGAAAACAATTATTTGAACATTGTGATTTCATCTATTGAAGAAAACCTGCAAATAGAGGATAAAACTAGATTGACTAGTGCAATCTAGTTAACTATAAAACCTGAATTTATGGATATAGGTTAAGACTAGATCAACCAACTTGATATAGTTTATTTAGAGTAAAAATTTGAAAATTCAATGGTTATATTTACTTCAAATTAACAAAAATGTATGAAATAAAATAATATATATCTATAACATATCTTATTAAAATGCAAGATCAAATAATGTAATCTATTAGAATCCATTGTAATACATGTTTATAATTAGAGCATGATCAAATTAGAATCAAATAAAACTAATTTAGTGCTAACCAAAGCTCGTGGAATGAATGGGGATAGTTAAACATAAAAAAACAATCAAGGGATCATGGTAGGAAAATTGGGGCCTAGATCACTTGAAATGGAAGATGTCATGAAAATAAATACATATATCTACACAAATTTTATGAATACATATAATCAAATAAAGGAGTTATACATCCATAACACATATTAACTATACAATGTCTATTTATCAAATGAAATAGTAAGAGTTAGGAATATGTACCTTGGGTGAACCTGTGGAGTCTCAATCTATCCCTTAGCCAATGGTATTTTTTAAGAACCTATTATTTATTTGTATGGATAACACTATAGATATCAATTATAAGCTAAAAGAATTCTACTTTGCATCTAAATATTCTCATAAGACAAGTAAACTTTTATCCAAGGTAAACCCTAAGTAATAGATCCTTTAACTATATATTTAATATAATTACAAACTCTAATGATGAATAAATGAATGGTAATATTTATTATATTTAATAGGCCTTATATTTATTAAAATAGGTAATCCTTAACCCTTATAGAATTTTAGCTAGAAAATATCAGCCAACTCAATCCAGTTAGTTAGAAAAAGTTACAGTTAGGCCTTGAACTAGGTAATCTAGGATAACTTAGTTTCATAATGTCTACATAATATTTTATAACAAGATTGAGCTTGTTGCCTTACTAGGAAAAGAGGGTACTTGATTATTTAATGTCTTTTTGAAAGAATAAATGCTTAGGAAAATGTGAAAATTGGGTTTATATTACTTAAGGAGATGGATAAGTAGGGTTTGTAATGGTTCTAGGCAATGATAAAGTTGAAAAATAATCTTGTGAAGAAAAAATAGTCTACCCATCCATTTCCTAGCACACCCTTTAAGGCTTACATTTAGAGATATAAAAAATAAATAGGTTCCCAAAAGAGACAAAGTGTTAGTAAATGATAAAGTTTAAAAATATTTTTAATATACATGATATTCTTAGTTTTTGATGTTGATTAAGAATAACTCATTTGACAGAGCCATGACTTCAAGTTATTTTTTGGGGTTCCATTTACAACTAACCCATTCTATAAACTTATAAATATTAGGCCAAAATCCATTGTATCTAGCCAAAATGTATTTATCAAGTTTGAAATCTATTTTTACCATAATAATGTCTAGGAGGTTGATGTATCATCACTCTCAACTATAGGGTATAGGGAAATTTTTTAGATCCTAGTTTTGGTAGTAATTGCCTAGTAGTCTATTGACCCATGAATGTATTATTTTGGGATTTTGCATGTGAAACCCAAGCCTCCACTACATGATAGCCTTTCATCTAATGCCAATTTGATTCCATATTGGATTTATTATTTTCATGTCCTTTATGAGCTTATCTCCAAGCACTCTATCTTGTGTATATTTAGATTCCCTAGTTGCATATTTTAGGTCTACATTTTCCTTCCCAAGGCTAATTTGAAATTGGAATTCCCATCCTCTAGTGTTCCACTATCACTCTACATGTTCTCCATTTAATATTTCATATGACCTAAGCATAGCAATAAGGTGCACATGACATAAAATTCACATCATCATCCTTTCCCATATGATGAACTTTTGGATGATATTAATAGTAAAATTATAATCTTGTTTATAACATGACTGATATTTACATTTGATGATATTGAAATATTAGAATATGATCCTAATTATACATCATTTTTTATTTGAGTATATATTGATTTTTAGCCTATAGATAGTGTCATGGTAGATATTGGTTTAAGGGAAAAAATATTTATAGTGAAACTTATTAATACTCTTAGATATAGACATGGGGATTTAATGGATACAACAAATATATTCAAATTATTTTTTGGAAATAAAAAACACCCACTAAGATGTATTGTGATACTTTTTAAGCTAGGTCTTGTAGTGATTGATACATTATGCCTAGTATACCAATCACATCGGTGTTTGAAATGTTTTTAGGACACATTTGAATACATAAGATTCATTTAGTACCATATTTAGTATTTTAGATACTTAATTTTGATCATTAAGTGATTGAACTTTTTTAATTTTTACATCCTTACCATCAACCTCCTATTATTTCTATAAAATTTTGTTAATGTAACATTTCAAATATTCCATTATATAATCACATGAATTCCACTCAAGGCATCACCTAGCAACTAGCAAGCACATTCTATAAAAGTTACTACACATTGAGAAAAAACACTAATCTTTCCAACTCATGTTTATATTTAATCCAATAGTCATAGGTGAATTATAAGTATATTTTATTTCATGTCAAAGATATTTATTCTAAATAATTAAATTTAATTTAATGTCTGCATTTATTATAGGGAAGATATCAAAATTCATTCACTCACTTTAGGAGGGAGAACTACATCAGCTTGAGGACCTTTGGTCCATATATACACCACTCATATTACGTTTGGTTTTATCAAGATATCTTGTATATTACCCTTGATTTATTCCCCCATTTTAATTTGATGTTTGTTAATTTTAATTGAATTAACTAAGGTTTTAACATTTTAGGTACATCTACATGAAATTTAGTATCCATAGACAACTAATAGACCACATATGATAAGAGAAATTATTTGAGTAGGAAAATATCCTGCATAGTCAACCTAGATTCAACTATGGTCAAAAGGATAAGAACATACTGAAATTTGGTCTATTATAGTATGATCCTATCCTAGTTCATTAAAAAAAAATTGTTCTCAAGAATGACACACTTTAAAGGTCATCACATTCAATTCTACATTAGTGATCTACATTTATTGTTAGCACAAATCAGATTTGAGCTAAGTTTGCACATTCTATTGAAAATAATTATTTATAGCTCATTTAAATATTTATAATTTAAAATATTTTACATGTTTATTTTTTATATTTTTTAAATTAAAATAGATTCAAATAGTTTAGTGTTTATTACATTTATTATGTTAATTTGAAATAACCATTAAATATTTGTATGAATTCATAATTTTCTATTAGAACATTGTTTGTTGTTTGCTTGATTTATGTCCCAGGATTTCATATAATTTATCTATAAATATTTTGCATTGAAATAAATAAAATTTATGTTTGGATATAAATCTGACACCACAATCCAATCTTCTTCAACCTTGGATCTGAATTTGACACTAAGGTAATTATATTGTCACCTTAGATAATATATGACACTAAAGTATTTATTTTAGACCTTAGGTTGAATTTTTTATTTATTTATACACATAAATATTTCATATTTTCTCTTTATTTTATATTACTTGTTACTCATATTTCATATTTTTTTTTTTAATTTGTAAAACTAAATCGAGACCTATATTTTTTGTCTATATGGTGACTTGTTATATTATCACCATGAATTAAAGGGTACTTTATTAATACCCAGGCCTTAGATAATGTCATACACAAATTTAAGCTTCCCCATACCTTAATGTACATTAAAAACACCTAAGGTCCCTTGTTTATACCATATGAAGACTCTTTAGTTGTTTTATTATGGTACACCTGAGAGGAGTGTATCACCCAAGGAAGTTACTGTCACCCTATCCTCAGAGATGATATAATAGGCTAAAGGCATGGTTTCTTATATATAGTTAGTTTTATAAAATATTGGACAAAAACTAATCTAAAAATGAGAAATTATATTTGAGATACCACACAATCATTTAAACCCTTCCTAAATCATCCTTTATACCTTGATTTTTTACATGTATTATATTCATAATGGGATCAATTAATGAATGTTTATTTTGTAGTTTACAAAGGATTATGCACTTCATTATCACATATTATATTAATTTTCAACATGTTATTCATTATGTTTTGACATGTATTCAATTCCAAAATCATCAACAAGCTATACTAAATAATGTCCAATCTCATGGCCTTCCCGTTTCAAATGGTTTCATGATTATATATTATTTTTATTATTATCTAACACAAACACCATAAAAATAGATTTTGTCATATCAAGAATTATTTGGGAATAAGAGGAAGAATATGTTACACATTATCCAAAATATTCAATTTTCAAATGATCTTGCATTGCTTACTCCACACCCTCTTAAAGGGAGTATTATAGACCCTTTTACATAATCAAATGCTCAATTAAAATCTTATGGGACTATTAAAGCATTGTTTTTCGAACATCTTCAATAATGTATCAAAAATATTGACTCACTTTTATATGTTTATAGAGATAAAAAAAATAAAGGTGACCAAGGTAATATTTCAATTTTGTCACTTTCAAAATTGCACCCATTCCTATTTATACACCTCCATTTAATTCCATAACATCACCCCTTTATCTGGGATCATCAATTAGTTTCAAATATTTATCCATGTCTATGCCTACTCAAGATAATTATACTCCCCACTCATCTCTAAAAATACTAATATTGAACATATACTTATTACCTTAAAAGATAAAATATATCAATCTAAGTAAAATATTTATCATGCTAGACCATCCATGGATTCATGTTCCTTATTACATAACCCTTCAGCACCTAACATTTCATCTTATCCATTACCAATTGGAATTATGGATCTGAATCTTATTTTAAATTAAGGCAAAAGTGATCTTGAAAAACATTTGTGTGTGTTCCATGTATCTTGTCTAGACTATGCAAATATTAAAAAATTATTGATAAAACTCTTTCCAAGAAGTTTCAAATGTTATGTGCTTATATGGATTTGTTGTCATGCACATAATTTCGTATGATTGAAATAAAAACATAAAATGATCAATTTTTTTTTAAGATTGAGTAATTCACAACCTTCAAAAATTACACTATCCATCATATATCGACCTTTATAAAATAATACATATAATACATTGAGATAAAAATCACATGTCTACACAACATGAATAAAAGTGCACAAATCATCGCATGGTATCTATGCAACAATGTCAATCCTAGTTGTATAATTGACCTAAATTGATTAAGTGGATCAACTATCCCCTTATACTAAGGTTTAGACTAAACAAAGTATTAAAAGTGATGAAATATTATAATGGTCAACATACAATTAAAAGATATTTTTTTGTAAAGTTTTAGTAATAAATGTCAAGAGGATTTCATATAAAGCTTTCACAAAGATTTTTTATGTTAATATCAAACAAAATATCATCAGATAAGAGTTTTAATATAATTCAAGGGTTTAAAAAATTATAACCCTAATGTAACCTAATACTTAGACTTGATGCCCTACCTCAAAATAACAATCTACATATACGCTCTTTAGAATTAGGGTTAGATGTAGTTCTCCACATTTATAAGAGGATGGTCTCCTTCTTAGGACATCATCTCCAAAGGGTTGTATAACTATTCCAAAGATATAAATAAGTTCTTCATGGTTTTCCAAATATTTTAAATCTCTAATAGTGGAAAATTAAAATGCTAAACATAAATAAAATAATCCTTAAACTTAAGTCTTAACTAGAATCATTTATAAGTTTGGTAGGTTTACAAATCAAATTATTTTATTTTTTTTTAAATGCAACCATAATATAAATCTAATCATAGGGTTTTACTAGAAAAAGGTTAATTTTAAATAATAATAACCAAAATGAGTTTGTAATTATACCCTAGTGGAAACACTATATTTAGGGACTATAAAAAGTCTAGGGATGCATCCATATTGCAAATTTATCAACTAGTGAAAATTATCCCTATGTTATTTTTTTTGTTTTTAAATAACATTAATATTTTTGAGGTGTATAACATCAACCATGATAATATTTATACAGTGTCATTTATTTTTAAAATCCAATAACAATATTCACATATTTTGAAAATAAAATTAGAATGTTCCCAATTATTGTGTTACTACAACTCACTAGACTATGGTCTCAATCAAGAATTTTTAAGTTATAGTTAAGAGGTGTATAATATAATATATGAAATTAAATAAAGGTGTATACTCCAATTTTCCATTATCCTTTAAATAATAGAGATATATAATAATAATTCCAAAATACAATGAAATAGACATTTTCGTTTTGTATATAACTCATTATAAAAGAGTGTGGCTAGGATTTATAGACTCTACCACTATATCCAAAATTTGAATTTGTGGACATCAATGAATAAATGCATTATTTAGATTAAAAAAACATTATAATATACCTTAACATTGGAAATAAAACCTATACATATTCAATGTTTATTTACCAAAACTCTATAATATTTCTGCCACCACTATCTCAACATTAGGTTCTATAATATCTGTCTTTTTTATTAAAAAAAACCAACCATTTATATTTATTCGACTTAATAATGAAAATTGAAAAATAACATGTATAATTGTATTAATAATTTTTTAAGTTGACACTTTGCCTCCAAATCCTCTCAACCAAAAATGAAAGGTAACATATAAGATGAGTCTCTAGCCATTATACCTTAATTTATTCCACATGTTAAAGTTCCATTTGTAGATCTATGACTTTAATACAAAATAATAAGTTGTTTTAATGTATTCATACATGATTGCTAAGAAATATTATTAAGCACCCTTTTAAAAAAATTAGTTTTAATAGAATAAAAACATAACCATACATTCCTCCTCAAAGGATTTTCCTACCATTTCATTGGGGTATGGACTCAAACATGTCTCCTATGTCCATTTTCTAAACTACCTTCATTCTCAAGTTATTAATGAGAGGTATAAAATGCCTATAACTTTTGGCTTGTGATTATTCTCATTTTATAATGGCATCCTAGGGACATATTTTATAGATCAACATTCCTTAAGGTAACTATTTAATAATGGGTTTATACTCTAATTATATTTCCAAGTGTGATGTTATTAATTACTTAGTGGAAATAGATATATAAAATAATTCACTTTATAGTTGATGGGTGCACATGTTTAGGTTTGTTATGTACCAAGACCATGTGTGTTTTCCCTAGTAAATAATTGGAAATATTAATTAAGAATTGTAACTATATTATATATGTATTGTGAAGATTCATTAAGTTTTAATTCATTTATTTATGTTACATTTATTTTTAATCTATTTGTTGATATTTTATACAATGGAAAATGTAGCTGACCTACAAACCAATCCTATCTCGGACAAGATAAATCACACTTACACTTCCACTTATTGATACATTTAGAAACTTAGGGTCATGACCAAGATTGATCTGTTAGACCTAACCAAGGGGTTCCTTACCATAATAATCTCACTACAGAGGGTTCCAAATCCTCTAATCAATAACACCATGTGATAACCCAAGTTAGGTCCTATGTTTTCTATTATTCACTAAGTATATGCCAATTAAAGTAAATTATAATCTAGTGTTCACCAAATATTATGGCACAAAGTTGGGGTAATAAACTTAAAAATTAAACATTCATAGAATATCTATACTTAAGATAATGTATAGGAAATCCTAATGCATAGGAGATAAGTACAAATTCAAATCTATATACTTTAAAAAGGAGGAATAAATTTATGAATACATACCTTTGAAGATGATCCCACAGAGTCTCAATCTCTCCCTTGGCCAAGGTGATTCACAATAGATTGTTGTGTTATGTAAATATAACAAGTATAATTCATCTCTAGGATACATAATTTCTCTATGCATCCAAAAGACTTCTCTATATGATAAGATGTGTATTATTAGAAATCTAAGTAATGATCCTCAAGTAGAATGGTGGATAGGCAAACACACAATATATTATTATTCTTATCCTCTTCCTAATAAATGGTAGAAATGGATGTGTATATATAGTTGGATCTAACCCTAAACCTTTGATAAAGATTAACTGACATGATTAGCACAATTTGACCTTGTATCCTTAATTGATAGAATAAATTTAAATCCCAATTTGGGTTGGCCAAGACTAACCTATACCCGTAGCGTGATAATATTAATTTGAATACACAATCGACCTAGGCTGAAATTATTCAATAAATATCAAAAAGGGTTTTTATCACATCCTGATTTATCACTAAGCTAATTTACCTTATTATCCATGGATTATTATGCTTGATAAATTGATTAATTATTATTTAACTAAGTTTTAAGTCATATGTTATGGGATAGTTGTATGTTTCTTTGATTACATGATTTTATTACTATGAGTTACTTGTATTTGTATATATTTTGCATTATGATGATCTTGATTAGTTTTTATAATAGTATTTTATGATATATATCATGATGTTATGGGCTAACTACTTTCTTGTTGTGAGTTGGATGTAGGGGAGTTTCAGCTCTCAAAGCATAATGATGGGAGAGTATCATTGGAGAGGATGGAATAGATGGAGGTGTTGGGGGATGATAGAAGAATATATAGAACCCATGCACAGAACATGATATCTAGCACTCATTATATTCATTATTTAAATTATTATCTTTAGTACATCTTTGATGTTATATACATTTAGATAATTGATTATGTGTGTTAGTTGTGATTTAGTTCAATTTAATACTTGTGAGGATATAATTTTGTGTGATTATATTATAACTATTATACATAGATTAAATGTATAATGTTACTTTTGATCATGTTAACATATCATATTCATGATTTTTAATAATAATTCTTTACGAGAAAGTAAATCTACATGACTAGTATCTATTTACTACTATCTATAGCCTAACTGGAATGTCTTTGTAATGTTTTAAAACATTAGCTAGTTATTATTATGATATTTGAGAAATATCATTATATGGCTTAACACTTGAATATATAAAGATAACTAAAGACATTATATAGTCTATATAAATTAGTAATAGCAATGGCTACATTGTTATAATACCATTATGTTTTGGTATAGTACTTGTTTGATTTACCATTTTAGTTAAAATAATATCTTTGACTTCATGCTAGTCACATTTTTATTCAAAGTCATAATGATTATGTTACTTTTTCTAAGTTATTAAAAATATTAAATTGTTATTCTAAGCTATCCTATGAACCAAACCTATTAAAAATTTACATGCATAGGCCATAGTGACTTCTGAAGTGTTATTTATCATTAGCAATGATGTTAATAGTGGGATTTTTGTGAAGTTGATACATGGTCATGTAACGTCAAAAGACCATGCAGGA
>JARHVA010002245.1:2250000-2322500 GCA_037957365.1 Torreya grandis | reverse complement strand
ATTAGCATCATTAATGATAGATGGGAGTAATCTGATCAAGTGGTGTGTATAAATTTGAATGATCATAGAGATCACTAACTATTGGAAAACTTTGGCCAATGTAATATTTAGTTAAACATTGTCATTTCATATATATGATTTTACATGTTTGTGTGATATCATGTTAGAACTTATTTTATTTATGGTACACATCGTCTATTAGATATATTATAGTTAATGAGTACTAGCTTCTCTCTAGATTCCTAAACCATCATTATCTACCCATTAATGAAGTGAGGGACATTCCATGATTGGGGTATTTTATGGGGGATCAATGGTCCTTGGTTGGTGTGGAAAAGTTCTAGGATGATTTTCTCCCTCCCCATAGTAGTAATTATTTGGAGGATACACTTGAAATTACCATAGATACTAGAGCTCGTGAGACTCATGATCTATAAAGCCTTATATCTTGTATTATACTTATCATAGAAATAATATTCCTATTGTAAATATAATTATTTACTCATTTATACATTAAAAGTAGTGTTTGAATTATTTTACCATCTATGGCTAGAAACATGTAATTAATTTCTATATGAAGTTATGTTTTGTTTTATGTGATGCTAGTGATCAGTAACTAATAGATGTTACATGTTTATTTATGGTTAACATAATTAGTGTATTATACTAGGGCCACTTATTATATTCTAAATGTGAAATATAATGCATTAATATATATAAATTAATTTTAAAAAATTATTATGTTATTATAATAAATCAATATGGAGATTTTACATTATGGTATCAGAGCTTCAGCTCAAACTCTAGGATTTAATAAATTTGATAACATTTTTTAACCTTTTATTTAGCATAAATGATAATGGTGTGAGCTATATAATCTTGTAAAGGTACTTTGAATGTTAGTGACAATAACCCTCTATTTGATCTTAACTAATTTCCCATTGAGCAAGCTACAAAGTTAGATCAGATTCTTATAGCCATAAATGAAACTAGAGATTAAATTATATCTAGGAATAGGAAATTCATGAACATGAAGAGGAATCCCATTAAAATGTTCCTAAAGAGAATTAATAAATAAATCTCTCAAGGTAAATGACAAGAGGAAGTGCCTTAGGATATGAGAGCACTTATAGTTATGGAATTGGCTAGAGATATGAAAATGTGAATACACCTAAGTTTGATATAACTATTATGGGAAATGGATATGAAGCATTGTTGAATTAGCTGGAGAAGTATTTTGAGATTTTAAACTACTCCAAAGTCACCAAATATGTTTAGGGAGCTTATCGATTAGCTAGTGAAGTAGCTACATAATGAACCAATAAAAAGTTATAAATGACTCTTAACTCAACTACCACCACATGGGAGAAGTTTATAAAACTATTAAAATCATGGTGGTTTTCACAGTTATAATTTGACCAAAAACTTATATATTTTTTGAATCTAAACCAAGGATACCTATCGATGAATGAGTACTAGGAATAGTTCACCAAAATTTTAAAGTATGTACCCCAATATTAGGTTGATGAGAGGTTTAGAATTAAGAAGTTAATCATGGGATTAAAACCCTAGATTGGTGGAGAGGTGGAGGTTCATGGGCTATCTACCATAGACCAAGTCTTTGAGAAGGTAGTCAAATAGTAACATAAGTTAAAATATCTTGCTTAGGTCAAAGATAAGTTTAAGAAAAGGTTTAGATTTTCTAAGATAACTTTTGAAAGTAATAAATAGAGGTAGAGGAGTGGAGACTCCAAGAGTCAGTTCAAGAATTAGAATATATATTCAGTTGTAGTTCAAGTAATAAGAAACGAGGTAATGGTTTCAAAGGTTGTTTAAAGGGAAACTAATAGTCTAATAGGAAATGACCACCTAGGGGTTGCTTCATTTCTGGAGCTAACCATTTTTCTCATAAGCATACCCAATATAAGTCAAGGAATAAGGCTATGCTTCTCAATATGGGACATTTCAATAATATATTCATATGATAGTTGATAATCGACAAGCCAAATTCCAAGATTCACCCATAGAGCTATCAAGTATTTTGTTTGAACATCTAGTTTCCATTTTGATAAATACATGGGATATATAATGTTTTATAGTTCCTAGAATACTAAATAATTTATCTAGAAAATTTGGAGTACTGGAAAATGCATGGTTAGTAAAATATGAAAATGAGTCAAAAGTCAAAGTTAAAAAGTGTTTAATTGAGCCTAAGATTAGGTTGCCTAAATTCACAATATTATTGGATCTTTATGTAGCACCACTAGGGTCATATTATGTGATCCTAGGAGTCAATTGGCTTGTAAAGCACAAATCCAAGGTTGAATGATACATAAATAAGGTTGACTAGTAAGATGATTTTGGAAATTAGATACAAAATTAGGGAGAGAAAAGAGAGTTAAGGCTTAGGTAGATTTTTGCAATGCAACTCAAAAAGGCTCAAGGGAAAGGATTTCAAGCATTTAATGTCAGGATATATGAAATAAAGGAATATAAGAAACCATCCCTTGAAGATTACCATTTCCTTAGGAATTTTCATGATGTGTTTCTAGGGGAATTGCTAAGATTGCCTCCTAAACATGAGTTTGATTTCTCTATTGATATCATACCTAGATGGAAACCACAATCTAAGGCACCATAAAAAATGAAAACCATTGAATTGGTTAAATTGAAGGCTCAAATTTAGGAGTTATTATCAAAAGGGTTTATCAAACCAAGTTTGTCACCATGGAGTGCACTAGTTATCTTTGTTAAGAAAAATGATCTCACTCTTTACCTTTATATTGATTATAAAATGTTGAATAAGGTGACTATCAAAAATAAGTATTTGTTACCTCATATAGATGATGTTTTAAATCAAATGTGAGGGGTAACAATATTTTTTAAAATTGATCTTAGAGTAGGATATCAATATCTAACGATAAAATATGATGACATTATACAAATAACATTTAGAAATCAATATGGGCACTATGAGTTTACAGTGTTACCATTTAGGTTGACAAATGCTCTTGTAGTGTTAACGAATCTCATGAATAGTGTGTTTAGAGATTATCTATATCATTTGTTTTGTTCTTTCCATATGACATTCTTATATATTCTAAATATGAGAAAGAGCATCTTGAACACTTAGAATTGGATTTGTAATGGTTGCAGAAGCACAAGTTGTACAAAAAGTTGTCTAAGTGTGAATTTTTCAAAATTAAAGTGAAATATCTAGGACATATTATCTATTCCAATGGTATTTGAGTATATCTAGTAAATATAAGGGCCATAATGGACTGGCCAACACCAAATAATTTCCATGAGGTAAGGAATTTCATGGGATTAGCGAGATCTTACATAAAATTTGTTCTAATTTTTTCTAAGATAACAAATCCAATTACCTCTATGTAATATAAGAACCAAAGTTTTAGTTTTTTAGATAAGTTTGAAGTAGATTTTCAACAATTGAAAAGGACACTTACTTCAACACTTGTGCTAAGAGTTCTTAATCCTAGTGGTTAATTTTCATTGATCATAAATATGTTTGGGGATGGACTTAGAGGAGTCTTTATGTAGGATGGTGTAGTGGTAGCCTATAAATCAAGGAATTTAAAGCCTTATGAGGTGAATTATGCCCCTCATCACCTATAACTTGAAACAATTATGAATGATTTGAAATTTTTGAGGCATTAGTTGTTGGGAAAACCATTTGAACTCAATACTAATTTCTTGGGACTGAAGTACATCTTCACCAAACCAAATATGAATGCTTATCAAAGGTACTAGCTAGAGTTCTTATTTGAATATGATTTTAATATCAACTATATCAAAGGAAAGGAAAATAGAGTAGTTGATGCTTTAAACCATAGGAGGTACATAGTAGTTATGGTAACTATCAAGAGCACTTTTAGGGATCAAGTGATCAAATTCGTGTCAAGAGATTAATTCTATGATTAGGTTAGGAAAGTGTTATCTGAGAATGCTCAGAATCCTAGGTATAAATGATATAAAATAGAAAAGTATGGTATTTTAAGATATAATAGAAGGGTGTATGTACCAAATAGAGAGAATATGAGGATTACAATATCAAAATAAATACACAATTCCCCATATTTAAGACATATAGGAGTAACCAAGATTATATTAGAGCTTAGATCACTTTATTTCTAGAAGGGAATCAAAAAAGATGTAGCAGACTTTGTGTCACATTATCTAGAATGTCATCATATGAATGATGAACATATGCATCTAGATGGATTATTATATCCACATGACATATATAAATAAAAGTAGTAGGTGATTAGTATGTAATTTATCAAAGGTTTACTGTTGTCATGGAACATGCATGACATGATCTTGGTTGTAGATGATAAACTAACCAAGGTAGCTCATTTTATACTAGGAAATTTGATAGATGATGCACCTACTCTTGGTAAGAGGTTTGTAATAGAAGTGTATCAATTGCATGGATTTACATAAAATATAATTTTAGATCATGATTTTATGATGCCTTATAGGTTTTGGTTAACTCTAAATTCATATAAGGGTACATAACTAAACTTCAACACTGCATATCACCCACAGACTAATGGTCAGACTAAGTGAGTTAATCAAGTGTTAGAGAATCTCCTTCATATTTATTACATGGTTCATAAATACAAGTGGGAATATTACCTTTCATTGGTTGATTTTGTTTACAATAACTCATACCAATCAACTTTGAATATGATATCATTTGAAGCATTGTATGAAAGAAGGTGCAGTACACCTATTAATTGTGACAGGTTAGAAAATAGGGGAATTTTTGGACCTGAGATTCTTTAAAAATTGGAAGATCAAGTTAGATAAATCATATAATTTTTTTTGAGGTAAATAGTAGGCATAATATTTATGTTGATCTAAAGAGAACAACTAGGTAGTTTTTAATAGGTGATAAAGTGTTCTTGTGGGTTGAATCACAAAGAGCTCGATTAAATAAGGGAAGTCATCAAAACTTTCATCAAGATATGTGGGACCCTTAAAGGTTTTGGAAGTGGTTAATATTTTAGTTTATAGGTTTTAATTTCCATTATTACTAAATCTATTTCATAATGTCTTACATGTATCTTATCTTAAAAAGTATATAGATGATCTTTCACATGTGTTGGATTGTAATGCTTTGTAGGTTCTAGATTTCAAGGTGGTCATGGTAGAACCACTCAGAGTAATTGAAACTCTCAAAATTCATTTGATTAATATAAAATTATCATAGTAGAAGGTCCTATGAGACCAATACTTTGAGGATAGTACTACTTTGGAGGACTATGATGATTTCTATAGGTGATTTCCACATTTTTTTGCTTGATTTGATGTTTCATACTATGTTATTTTTCTAATAAATAATGGTTTTTATTTATAACCTGTGATTAAATAAGTGTCAATAGGATGAAGACCAATTTTATAAAGGATGTCACATTCCAATTTATCACTAGGTTAATTTACCTAATTATCCATGGAGTATTATGGTTGGTAAATTGATTAATTACTATTTAACTAAATTTTAAGTCATATATTGTTATGAGATAGTTTTATGTTGCTTTGATTACATGATTTTATTTTTATGAATTATTTATATTTGTATATATTTTAAATTATCATCATGTTGATTGAAGTTATGGGCTAACTACCTTCTTGTTGTGTGTTGGATGTAGGGTATATTCATCCTTCAAAGCATGATGAAGAGAGAGCATCATCAGAGAGGATGGCGTAGATGAAGGTGTTGGGGGATGGCATATGAATAGTTTGAACCCATGCATACATCATGATTGATAGCACTCATTATATGAATTATTTAAATTATTAGTTTTAGTACATATTTGATGTTATCTACATTTAGATAATTGATTATGTGTGTTAGTTGTGATTTAGTTCAGTGTAATGCTTGTGAGGATCTAATTTTGTGTGATTATATTATCGTTATTATACATAGATTAAATGTATAATGTTGATTTTAATCATGTTGAGTTATCATATTCATGATTTTTAATACTAAAGCTTTATGAGAAAGTAAATATACATGAAAAATATTGATTTACTAATGTTTGTAGACTAACTAGAATGTCTTTATAATGTTTTAGAACATTAGTTGGTTATTATTATGATTTTTAGGAAATATCATTATATGGATTAATATTTTAATATATAAATACAACTAACGACATTAGATAGTCTATATAAAGTAGTAATAACAATGACTACATTATTGTAGTACCATTATGTTTTGGTATAGTAATTTGATTTACCATTTTAGTTAAAAGAATATCATTGACTCTATACTATTCACTTTATTATTCAAAGTCATAATGATTGTGTTACTTTTGATAAATTATTAAGAATATTAAATTGTTATCCTAAGCTATCTTATGAGCTAAACCTATTCAACATTCATATACATAGACCATGATGACTTACCAAGTGTTAGTTATCATTAGAAATGATGTTTTAGATTGAGGTAAAAATAGGTTTTGAAGGGGCCCCGAAACCCTATAACAGAGAGACAAATAAAGAACGTCTAAGCCCACAGGCAAAGCCTAAAAACACTACAATGAAGTAGCAAAAAACAGGTTTAAATGGACCTGAAACCATTAGAGACACATCCGGTCAAAACCCAGAAACAGAAATCTGGTAGCAACAAACAAAAGATAACAAAAGGAGAACAAAGATCAGTACCAGTTTCTAAACCAAAATGTAATGTTAATAATGGAATTTTTGTGAATTTCGTACACATATATGTAATGTCAATAAACCATGCATGAATTAAGAGATTAAAATAATGATTATTAATGTTTTGGTGGACATTTGAGAAATTTAGGGCTTCTTATTTGTGTCAAACTGGGGTTAGCCTAGTTAAATAGAGAGATTTATGGCTAATGGTTTTTATGCATGATGGAATTATAAATAAATATGTGTTTCATGACAATAGTTGAATGCAAAGTATGAATGAGGGAAGTAGACGTAAAAAACTAGGATAGGAGGAGACATGGTGAAGGTCATGAGAGGACATGGCCTAGAGAAGAGAAGGGAACAAAGAAAAGAAGAAAAGTTTCACTCTGGTTCAAGAAGTATCAATCTAGAAGTTATTATAAGGTTAGTGATGTTATTTACTTATTGTTGAAAGTATGAAGATCTATGTATATAAATGTCTCTTAGGGCTTTGGTAATTGATTTAAATTTTATTATTGATGCAAGTTTATCCTTGTGTGTGGCTCAATCATCCACATAGCTAAACCTATATCCCCTAAATCCTTATAGAATGCAAACTAATTATGTATGTGTGTAAAATGTTAAGGTTAAATGGATTTATTTTGTTGTGATGGAAAAATTCCCTAACAAAATAACTATAAGACTTTAGAAAATCATTATAATAAAAATGATGGGTATGTTTTGTTTTATAAAATCTTATTATTATTATTATTATTATTATTATTATTATTATTATTATTATTATTATTATTATTATTATTTTTACTACTATTATTGTTATTATTATTATTATTGTTATTATTATTATTATTATTATTATTATTATTATTATTATTATTATTATTATTATTATTATTATTATAATAATAATAATATATACTCAGATAAGTATAAGTAAAGATCATATATATAATACACAAGGTTGTGTGTATATTTTAAATTATCAAGGGTATAAATATGAAGTCTAAGTTAATTAAATGAATGCACAGATTGATGTAAAAATTTTGTGTACTGTTTGTTGCGAATTTCATTTAGAGTTTAACATATGTATATGAAATGTGTACATTTGTTTTTATCAAAACCATGATCATATATAGGGACTGTGAGGTTATTCTTGAAATTCCTAATACGTAAGCTAAGTCTGTGTAAAATAGTTTGAACTATTCTAGAGGAGGTACATAAAGTGCTTAAATCCTATCTCAGTTATGAGTTTTATATTTTAATGAAATCTGTTGAGGAGACTTTTATAGCTAAATTTATGCTTAATGACATATACATGAAGTGGATAATAGTGTTGAACTGGATAACAATATAAATAGAATTTCACATACACATATATATAGGGTCATATGACTTGTATATCATCTATGTAAATGAACATTAGGTGAAATTTGTACTTTAAGACATGTAGCATGTTATGGAATCATTATGTATATGAGTTTATATATATATATATATATATATATATATATATATATATATATATTTATAAGTTGATAGAGTTGAAGTAGGAATGATACTTATGTTAATGTACTTGAACTGATGCATAAACTATTATAAGGTTAAAATACATATGCAAACATGCAAGGGTTTGTATGTTATAGAGCTAAAAATGAATTTTGAATTGTATGTCAGCTTGATTTAATTGATAATTATAAAAACTTAGGAATAGCATAAACCTCCAATAAATGGACAAAGGTAAAATATAGGTCTGAGTGGTTGGTTAATTATAGTAGTCTATTTTTAATAATTCAAGATAATGTATATATAGTTTAAAGACTAAAGTTTGGGGAAAATAAGTTAATAGACATCGAATGGATTTTATCATAAATGGATTATGACATTTGAATAGAAATAAGTGAATAAGAATAATGGTTTTGGGAATGTTGAAATCGTATGATTGATCTTGAATACTATTTTGTGAATTTGTAAATTATAAATGGTTTGTTTGAATCATACGAAGTTATTATTAGAAAATATAAATTTTTTATTGTTATGATAGAATAATTATTGTTTATGTGAACAAAATATTTATGCATTACATATTATGCATGTATATTATAAAGGTGCATAAATATATGAAACATATTTGTATTATGAACTTATGTACTCATACACGTATATAGCATATATTTGTACATATTGATGTGTGCCAATAATTATAGTTTTTATTGACTATTAAATTAAAAATACTGAGGGATATGACACTATGATTATATGCATAAAACCTCCTAAAAGTAAAATAGGTTTTATAAATGGAATATTCTATTTCATGTGAGATAAGATTTTGATTATGAGATATTTGGTCTTTGAAATTATTATAACTAGATTTTTGTAATTTGATAATTGTGTACATGGAAATTAAATTATGATATTTTTATTTGTCATAGATGATACTACATTTGAATTACTTATGAAAAGTGGAAACATGCATTCTAAGTATAAATTATACTTGGTATAAATCTTACATTGGTTACACTAAATAAATAGTGAGATAGACTTCACTACCTTCCTTATCATTACCAATGCCAGATGATGATAATCCGATCAAGTGGTATGTATGAATTTGACTAATTTTAGAGATCAATAAATATTTTAAAAAAATTCTAAAGTAATTTTTAGTTAAACATTGTCATTTTATATGTATTATTTACATGTTTGTGTGATATCATTTTAGAGTGTATTTTCTTAATGGTACACATCATGTATTAGATATCTTACAACACATAAGTACTAGCTTGTCTCTCTAGATTCCTACACCATCACTATCTACCCATCCATGAAGGTTGGGGAATTCCCTGATTTGGGGATTATGTGAGGTATCGATGGTCTATGGTTGGTGTGGAAAATCACTTGGATGATACTCTCCCTCCCCACAATAATACTTATTCAGAGACTACACTTGAGATTACCATAAATACTAGATTTTTTTAGATTCATGCTCTATGAAGCCTTGTATCTTGTATTTTAATTATTATTAAAACAATATTTCCTAATGGAAATGTAATTATTTACTCATTTATACATTAATAATAGTGGTTGTATTATTATACTAGCTATGGTTGGATATATGTAATTAATTTCTATATGTAATTGTGTTTTGTTTCATATGATGGTGATAAAAAACTAATATATGTTACAATTTTATTTATTGTTGACATAATTAATATTTTATACTAGGGTCACTAATTATATTCTCATGGTGAAATCTAATAGAATAATACATGGAAATTAATTTTAATAAAATTATTATGTTATTCTAGTAAATCTCAGTGGGGATGTTACATTTTTTGGCTTATGTAAGGGCTGAATAAGGTGGTGAATTACATGGAAGAGTGTGTAAAGGAGGTAGAAAAGATTAAGTAAGTCTATAGGATATGTTTATATAGATATAAATATTAGGAATTAGATTTTACATTAGTGAGTTTGAGTATTTACAAGTTGGTAGTTATCAAGAGGTCAATAGTAATCTGGTTAGTAATTACTAATTGGTTAATCAAAATATTGTTGTATAACAATATTATGATAATAGTATATATTATGGTTTAGATATATATTTTTATATTATTATAAAAATATATTTCAAAAAGGAGTTTGTATAATTATAGGATTTCATGTGAGAGAAATCAATGGAGAGAATATCAGAATAAAATTCCTATAAATATGTAACCCCACAGATTGTTTCATATTCAGAAATCAAAGTAGAATATTATTCTGTGAGTAAAAAATTAGTGTTCAACTCTATAGTGCATGTGTCAAATTATTTTTTAATTCTTTGAATTCACAATATTGGTATTAGAGTAGCACCATATCCTATTTGTAATGGGACCCTGATAAATCTTAAGGGGATGTTTATAATATGATTTACCCCTGTATATATATATATATATACATATATATATATATATATATATATATATATATATGAGAAGTCCTTCTATGGATAGTATTATCATAGATTAGGAAAATTTAAATTGTCATTGAAGTTTTTAATGATCTATCTACATTTGGAGCTGAAATGTGACACATCTACCTCAATGGATGCAATTTTTTATCATCATAAAATGATCTTCATGAACCCTATAGAAAATAAATAGGATTCAACTCTACAGGACCAATATCTCAAGGACAAATCCATCTAGATATCATTTTGGAAGTGTTGAGACATATTCATGTGCCACATACTCATGTTTACATCGTGCACTTTTAGATCTACTTCTAATTTGAACTACAATTCTACCTATCTACATGGAATGTGCTTCTATTAGATGTTGAAGATATTTTATTTTGGATTGCATTTTCTTACTACTATTTGTTATTCTTTATTCAACTATTCACTGTGCATTGCTTGGTAAATTGTTTGCCATAGATCAT
Organism: Torreya grandis; assembly: GCA_037957365.1. Lineage (NCBI taxonomy): Eukaryota > Viridiplantae > Streptophyta > Pinopsida > Cupressales > Taxaceae > Torreya > Torreya grandis. Next base: position 2,311,400 of record JARHVA010002245.1, on the reverse strand, counting down.
TATGACTTGTATTCTCCACTCCAGTTGAGTCTCACCTATTCATATGATGGCCATAGTGTCAAAACTCTATTCTAAAGGGGATGTATTTTTTTCCATCCTCCTCTATAGTCTATGCCTAATTTTTTTGATGCATATTCAACTAAACTTAGCTCATTAAAGATATATATCATTGAAGAGATCTCCAACATAGTGTTAAATGACTGCAAATGGCTTACATGTTGATCAAAGGTGTTGATGGTAGCATACCCCATATCCATGCACAACATATAAAATAAAAGAGAAGAACATTTTCATTTAATCATGACATTAAACCATAGATCATTGCCACCACGTATCCCACCTTCCATGCAGCTAAGCTTTTATTTTCAAGTCTTTAGTCTATTTGGTATTTAATTCATAGTTATATTTTAAAAGTTTTTTTTAAATGTTTTTGGAGTATAGTATTTTTTTAGATTTTAATTCATTATTTATTTGGGAATGAAGTTAAACTGTTTTAGTTGTATATTTTGAAAGGTCTTTAAGTCATGTCTCTTTGTCTGTTATATGTCATATTAATAGGTATTTTGAGTTAAATGAGTTTTTTAAATATTATCATTTAGATAATTTTTTTATTTAAATGTTAATTTTAAAAATTTATATTAAATTAAAAGTTTCAAAATATAGAGAGTCTATCTATGTTTATATTAGTTATTATTTAAAGTCAGTATTCGATCATCAAAAAATTTAAATTGTCAAAATATCAAAAGTATTAGTTTTTTGATTTTAGTGTCCATATGTCAAAAAAAGTCAAAATTGTAAAATATAAAAAAAATGTTAGTAACTTGATGCATTATCACTTGCATGTGATGTCGTGACCTATATGTCAATAGTGTGGGGGGAGTAATTCTCTTCATGACATCATTTATTGAGTGAGAAGATTCACATATTGGAAGACAGAGGATACATGGAGGTTGGAGGTTTCTAATGACCTCTTGTCAATCACCAATGATGGGGTCGCACTAATGATGTGATGACATTGTATATGGTGTGTTTTTTTAGTTCTCGTTATGTATTTTTCAAAATAAGAATAGAAGAATATGCATGATCAAGATTTGTAATTTGTGTAAAATTCCAAACATAATTCCATGATGTGAGAATATAGTGAAAGGATAGCAAGCCCCAATGTAAGTTAGTTGATGGATCTTGAAAGGGTTTGTGGTAGAGATCTAGAAAACCACAAGAGGTGAATAGTGTTTTGGTAATAGTTAGGAGAGCAGATACTACAAAGAACTTCTGATTTCCTTCTTTATGGAGGTGATCCTTAGTGACACATCCATTGTGATCATGTAAATTAAATGCAAGATGAGTTCCATTGCATAATAGTGGTCGTGTGCATCAAGATTACATCACTAGTATGTAGAACTATGAGAATGTAGTGCCATATATTTCTATTCATGCAAATTCTTAGAGGTAGATAGTGTTATTATTTATGTCAAGGTTTTTGATAAACTTGTAAAACCATGGGAAGAGTGAGGTTCTCTTTGTATCAAGTTCATGAGTCAAATAGGGCATGCTACAAGGGGTGAGCATCCTATAGATAAGATTGTGAATGTTTTTCCACCATGTAAAAACTATGGGGGGAATGGTAGGGGATTAGATTTTACATTAGTGAGTTTTAGTATTTATAGGTTGGTATTATTGAGAGGTAAATAGTAATTTGGTTAGTAATTAGTAATTGGTTAATCAGAATATTGTTGTATAAGAATATTATGATAATGGTATATATTATGGTTTAGATAGATTTCTTTAAAAATATATATCATAAATAAGATTTTGCATAATTATAATATTTTGGGTGAGAGAAATCAATGGAGAGAATATATGAATAAAATTATTATAAATATGTAACCTCACGTATTGTTTCATAATAAAAAATTATAGCATAATATTAATGTGTGAGTAAATTTTTTTATGTTCAACTCTACATTGCATGTGTTAAATTATTTTTTTGGCTCTTTAAATTTATAAAAATAAATTGGTGTTATAGGGGACAATAATCTTTCAAAGCACCAATGGTCTACCCACCCATTTCCTAGTGCACTCTTTAAGACATGCACTCACAGAGATTAAAAATATATGGGTTCTTGTAAGAGACAAATAATTAATAATTAATAAAGTATGAAAATATTATGTGTATCCATATTCCCCAATCAAATCTCATCATATGTCATGTAGGTGTAACATGAGATGGTGCTTTTGGAAAACAACATAGCAACACACAATGCTGAAGTTAAATAAATTATAGTAATAAGTGAATAAGATAAATGAAAGAATAAAATTTAAAAATACACACCTTTACTTACCTTAGTGATGTAGATAATGAATTAAATTAAGGAAATGAGAAGGTGCCTAATGTAGGTAACACTAGGACAAACCGTAAAAATTAGCAAAAACATGATTTTTTTTCAAAATATAGATGTAATATGTGAAAAGTTTATCTACAATGTCAGGAGTCCAAAACATCTCATGGTTTGAAAAATGAGATAGTTAAAATAAATATAATGTTGAAAAATAAAATCTAATGGTAAATTTTGATAGGAAAGTAATTTTGAAAAGTAAATATAAATAGGGTGAAAATCAATTCATTTGTTATTTTAATATTTTGAGAAAATATTACTCTAAGAGACCTAGTTTGAGCCTATAGTGTGACCATGGTGAGGAGACAAAAACTATGACATGGAGAACACATAGTGCCCGTGGTGGGTGCAGTGAAAGTAAGATAAGAATTAATTTTAATATTTTAATAAATTTTAATTATAATTAACTATAGAAAATTATATGGTATGCAAAATCTAGACACCAAAACTGACCCTAGAAAATTTTTAGGTAGACTAAGGGTAGAATGGGGTACTAGGTAGGAAAGTATTAGACTAATAAATGCTTAATGCATTTATGGTAAATGGTAAAAATTCACTACAAATTAAGAACAAGGTTGGCCTATCAACTGAGTTTGCAAGGTGAGAGAAAATTAGGGGCTGATTACATAACAGTGGACCAATATAGTATTGAACAAGATGATGGCATATAAAATAGAAGTGTTAACTATGTATCAGTGGGCTGATGTAGTATGAAAAAAGTATGATAGGGCTGATTTAGTATTAAATAGGTTGATTTTGTATAAAAATAAGAAAATTAGATCATACAAGCTGATGAAGTAGTTAATTTGTAATAATTTTAAAATATTAAGTATGTATTTTATTACTATGAAATATAGATCTAATACATCCTATGTTGTTTTATATTTTGTAGAGACACTAAATATTTTAGAAACTAGTAGATGCATTCTAGCTACTAGATTTATTGGAGTAATTATCATATGTGGATAGGGATCAACTAGTTACCTTTGGATCTGGATGCATTATGGAGATGAGATGATTCTTGTTGAGTATTTAATATTTTTGTCATGTTACTAGGAGCATGGGAATGATTGACCAACACTTTATGATGAGAGGTGGAGGGGGATATTATATAGGTAGTGATCACCTTAATATATGTCCATGCATTACTTTGACTTCCTATAGATGGTATGTCGATGATTTGTGATACACTAAAGTCAGAGAATGAGAGAAAAGACCTAGATTAGTGAGAAATAGGCTCAAATAGAATCTATCTATGTTTGTATGTTTGTTTTTATCTTTCAGACATATTAGATATATATAAGGCTAGATAGGGATTGTGACAACATGAGTGTTATATCATAAGTTATATGATAAGGCACTGTTATATGTGATAGCCTTATGCTAGTAAATTTTGGATCAAGGAGTGTTATATGATCTCATTTATATTATTTGGGTCTAGCTCATGCATGGTATGTGTGGGATGCTACCCATGGATAAAATAGGATGGGACATATTATTATATTGATTGCATGGATATATGAGATATTCCTTATTTTATTGTTAGTTTGATTGCTTCATACAGTCAATGATAGGTTACCTTGGGTCATTTGATAGTGGTAGGATTATGTATCATGGGGTGTGACCCATGTTTTAGATTTGTAAACTATAACAAGAGGGTAGATTATATGGTATTCATACACTTACATAATTATTATATGGCTGAGTTAGGCCACCTTTGTTATAGGTTTAGAACATGTGTAGATCATAGTCCACTACACTTCATGGGTGGAGCCACATTGAGTGGTTCATATAACTAGATACTAAGACTTCCACATATAATAGACCCTCTAGTAGTGCTTACTTATTGGGATTACATGGTAGAGATATGAGGGGGAGAGGAGGCATAGGGGTACCTATTGAGATGTCAGTGATTAAGTCTTAGTGAGTTATACCATGGGCTAGTCAAGCATGATAGTAGGAGGCAAAGAAACCTAGATGATATGATGTGATGGATGTGGATTCAAGGGATGTGAGAGAACCATAGGGACTAAAATAGAGGTGATAGTGGCTACCATGAGCTCACCAAATATGAAGACACCATTGATGTGAGGAAACATAGGTGCTAGCTATTACATAGGGGATCCTATAGTGGTAGAAAGACACAATTGGTCTATAGAGAATCCATTGAGTAGAGGACCATGGTGGGATCAATTAGTGACTCCTATTTTTACATTGGTATGAAGTTAGATGATGAAATTGGTGATCAATAGATGAGAAGATGGTGATACTAACATTAGTGAGAAATATTTTAATTTAATTTAATTTTTTGATATAAAACGCTAATTACGACATTGATAGATAGATTATTTTAGATATATAAATATGATCTAATGTATATTTGGTTTTTGGTTTTACAAATCCTACTATAGTGGAGGTTAGATGGGGAGCCCTAATTATGAATTCTCATCATGACATTTTGGATGGGGTGTTGTCATCACATGATCCTACCGCTTTTGATGATCCTATGCTTCCATCTATGCTAGATCATGCTAGGTGGTTTATACTAGTGGGAGAGGTCACATGACATCTATAGGCATGAGGTGGCTGGCTACAACCATTGATAGGGGTAGGAGTTAGATAGGTTTAGGCATGGTAGGCATTAGCACAATAATGAGTTGTGAACATGGTGACTATGATTTATATAAGATAGTTATAGGCCTAAATGGCCAAACTATAGGGACATGTTGTTTGCTTGAGATCACATACTACTTTTTTACAACACACCATTTATAGGGGTTAGTCATAGGCTTCCATGGAAAGCATGGCTAGGCCACATGATAGATAGGATGGATCACAACCTTATAGATGTATCAATTATATTTTGTACTTTATATAGTGTATATATATAGTGTGTGTGTATATATTGATAGTTAATTTATCTTATGAGTTATACTTATATTTAGATGTGGATACATGGACATATTTATTTTATAGAACATGTATTTTGATATCGTTATATATGTTATGGGAAATATGTGATGTATGTTCTCTTTTCTAGCATTATGTGATACACATGCATGGTTAAAAAGTTAAAAGAAAAAAATGGCTTATAAAATTATAATTAATCAAAATAAATTTAAAACACACTATATCATAATGGGAAATGTGTAAAAATAAAATATGAATAAATATAATAAACTAAAGTCGTAAAATATTATCACTGAATTATTAATAATAATAATAATAATAATAATAATAATAATAATAATAATAATAATAATAATAATAATAATAATAATAATAATAATAATAATAATAATAATAATAATAATGGGAAGTATGAAAATTTGTAATAAAATGAAAGACACAAAAACCAATGGTTTAAAAATAAACAAACAATAAAGTTAGCCAATCATACTAAATCAAGCTGGGAAGTATGAAAAAAATAAAAATGTAAGTGGAAATCAAATTAATCATACTAATTCAAGATGGGAAGAATGATAAATTAAATAAAATGGTTTTAAACATAAACAAAATCAGAAAATAAGAAGATAAAAGTGAAGGACTTATGAATTAAGAATAAAAAATAATAAATCTAAATGAGAAGGATGTCAATGATGTGTAACTCGTAATCAAACAAAACTTATGTCAAATTTGAATTATGTAATTATATTCTAACTTGGTTATAGTATGACCTAGGTATTGGAATTTTTCTTTTATGAGGGTCTAGTCTTATTGATGCTCTTACACTATAACTCACAAAGGGAACACCAGTGAGATGTAAAAAACTATGGGAATGGGAAAAAATAAAGACATTTTTAATGTGGTAATTTGTGAGCAGGGGCTAGTCCTATCCATGGTCTTACATTTTAACACATAAGGGGAACACCAATGAGGTGAATGTTAGTAATTAAATGTTTTATTATGGTAATTTTTTAGGAGGGCCTTGTCTTATCTAGTGTCTTACACTGTAACTCACAAAGGAAAACCCTAGGGGGAATGCTCAATTAAGAAAATAATATTTCTAAAGGGAAAATATTAATATTGTTGTAATAAAAGAGAGAGTATAAAAAATATGACATTGTTGTCTATGAGAATATCCTACGAAACATGACGCATATTAGGTACAAAAAAGAGACATTACAAATCTAGTGACTATCAAAATACAAAGGATACTTGCTCACAATAAGCACAAATCTATATAGGGAAATAGGTGAGATACTAATTTCAATTCATGAAGGTTATATGAATAAAATAAATTAATTGGGCCTACCTTTCAATAACATGTTCCCCATTCCTCAAGACCTCTTATAGAGTCTTTGGTTTACTCTAAATACTGTGTACTTGTGTGAGAAAGTAGGTGGCACTTATAGATTTGTTTTTATTCTCCTATCCCAATCTACTAGCTTACCACATCTTAATGGACCTTGAATGTATCATGAGGCCAATTGTGTAGTTTTAGGTTCAATTATGAATAGGGTATATGTCATGAATCACATCTTTTTGTGTGATTCGACTTTTGAATTTATATGTTGCCTATTTTGAGTCATTGTATTTTATTTAAATGATTTAGATATTAACCTTTTTATGTATTTTATGAGTCCTTCTCCATATGAAATTGGAATAACCAACATGAGTGATATAATTAATACACATGAATGATATGTAGACTTTGGTTTAATAAAGGCTAAGTATATAAAGATATGGTTGACCCATTTAAAAAAATCTAAAAGAATCCAAGGTTGATTCATCATTTGAGCTATGCATGTGTATCTGTATAAATTTGATGTTTTGGACTTCGAATCACTTTTGGGTGTAACTATTTTCCATTAGAAGGACTTATTGAAAGTAATCTAATAATAGAAATTTTTAAATTATTTCCATGTATGACAAGTATTCAAATTCATTTATTTGGGTTATTTTATTCATAGTTAGTCAATTTCCTTTATTTGGAATTTTTGACATTTTCAGTCTTTGGAATTTTGGTCTTTAAAAAAAATTTAGTTAAGAACTTTATTTTAAATTTTGTTCCAGTCAAAAAAAATTTGGTCAGCAAATTTTCTTCAAATCATTTTGTTTAGAACTTCTTCTATAGAAAATTTACTTTGGAAACTTTAGTCTTCAGAAGGTTTTGGTCTTTGAGAAATTTCTCTTCAACAACTTTCATTTAGAAGGTTTTAATTGTAAACTTTCTCCTTGGAAACATCTTCCTGAACAACAATCTCCCCAGAGAACACTTGGTTTTCAAGAACTATTCCTTGGGTGACTTTTGTTTGGAGCCTTTCATTTGGTAACTTTACCTTCAGTGATTTTTAGACAAATATTCTTGAATGAGTCTCTCTAAAGATAATTTTTATCTTTGGGGTCTTTCAATTGGAATCCTAGGCTCACCATATCATATAATTTGCATCGAAGGTAAATTTTGACCTCCCAAATAAACCATATAGTGATAATAATCAAAATATAAAGTAACACTGAGGCACCCTAGATGAGTAAGCATCCTATGTGGCATGCCCACTAGGCCTAGGTGGTCAAGTTTGAATTAAATGAATGTGACAAGATCATAGATGTTGGTGATTAATGTTGCATCAACTAGAATGAATGCATAAATTTATAACATCAATCCCCTAATTGAGTTCACCTCATTTAATTTTTAATATCTCAAGTGCACATAGCCTTCTATAATTTCAAAAGCCATATATGCATATAAAATAGCTTGAAATTTATGTAATAGAGTTTTATAACACCATTTTCAAGAGCCTAAACCATACTAACATAAACCAAAAGTAATGATATCTTCATCCAAGGCATACAAAGGAGCTCCACCACCATCAAGGTTCTCCATTAAGGAATCCACAAAATACCTAGACATGGTTTTTGATGTAATAATGTTTGATGGTCTCCATGATAATTAATTAGAATTATGAGAGTTCATAGAGAAGGTAAACCCATTTTCATGTGAATAAGACATCTCATCAGAATAAAATCAAGTTGTAACTAACTTGTTTCTATTCAAATGCTAGACATTCCACTCTGCAATGATCAACCCAGAAGTCATGTCATTCATCGACTTTTTGAATGTATTATTCTTAGAATGGATAATTTTATATTGTGACTATATAAATTATATCACCAAAAACATAGTTTTAAAATACATATTAGGCAATGCATTATGAGGTATTTATGTTTTCCCATTCCAAATGTTATATTCGACTTACACAATGTGGTTACTTATAATAAAGCCAATAATGTGTAACAAGTAGTAGGGAAATAGCTTCTCCTAGGTGTGAATTTCACTATTAAGGAAACTACCAAGAGCTCCATGACCATCACCTAGATTCAAATGGGAATTCGTATTAGTATGGCATTGTTAAATTGACTATCTAGGCACCCAAACATTCTTTTCTCATATCTAGAATGGGTAAACATACTTAACCTACTTATCACTTTAGATCACACCTATGGATTGGGGGAGGTTATCAATGATGGCCTACATGAATATATATTATACAAGGATAAGAGGCCCTAAGGGGGAACTTATACATGATGTCATATATTTTGTATGCATTCATGGAGACTATTTATAAAAAAATGGGTATTTTTAGAATCCCAACCTGGACTATATCAAGAATAAAATATGTGGATTCTGTTCCTTTTTTCACATCTATGCATATGATAATAATATTTCTAGGATTGCATATGACATATATCCTCATGTTTAGATGTCAATTCATGGCTAACCTCTAGCCAAGGTATTTAAGAGCATTTCGAATACACTTGTATCTTTGGGTGATTATTAATTTTAGATTGATACTAGGGAATTAATAAGTACTTGGCCTTTTAAAAAAAATAGGATCAAAAATAACTATTTAGGCCTAGCTTAACATTTAACCATGTTAAGGCATTTGGGCCAACTAGATTAAAAAACTATTTTTTATTAAAAACAATACTAACTTTTGAGTAGTTTTGAAAATATTTTCAAATTTTTAAAAACTTACTATTCATGAAATAACAAAAGGATCAAACTTTAACAACTTACTCAAAAAATACAAGTTCTATCATTTTTCCATTGTTAAGAACTAAGTTACCTTCCTCTATTGCTTGCCCAGTCCCAAAATTGTTATCTAATAGAACATCCTAAACCTTCGCTAATAGTGTGACTCTAGCATATGTGATTTTTCTACCATTTGACTCTCCCTCAAGATGTTTAACTACCAAGAATATCAATCATTTATAGACACAATCAAATTCCTACCGAAGGTGCTTCTTCTTTTTCCACCATGGTGGTGATTTGAATGAATCACATGTGACTCCTTTACCTAGCCACTTGATAGCCTTAACCCATTCTATATAATGCCTAATATCCCACCACTCCTCTAGCCCTAGGATGGGTTTTAGAAATTCTTTAATGTCTGGCATAGCTATACCCTTTTACTCTGATTTTTCTAGTGGAACCAAACATGCCAAATACACATCTCTTAAAAAAGCAACCAAAGCTAGAAAGTGGGACTCCAACTCATGGAACATTGATAGAGGGATAAAACCTAAAGAATATATTTCTAAAAATAGGAGTGTTAGGAAGCTCCCAAGTGTAAGGGTTTATAATTCCAATATTAACTCTAGCCTATACTCTGGTCACACAAAGAATTCCACCATAGCCTGGACTTGCTCCCTATTTGACATAATCAAATAGAGATTTAAATCAAAGAGTGATGCTAGGTACGAATTCACCCTAACTCTTTTACTATCTACAAAAATTTCCACACCCAACACCTTCTTAATTAATTCTTCTACCTCTACCATTGAAATCCAAAAAATGTTAAACAAACACATTCTAGAAATTGACCACACAAAGCCCATTTCCCTACTCTTAGCTCAAAAAAAATCTATAATCCAACCTATAGATTCAACACTAAAATGATCCATCTTTTTAGAGCTCCAAACACAATGACTCCATGCGAAACAACAAACACAAGAAAAAACCACCCTACTATAATAACTCTTGTTGGGCAATCCTTATCATTATATACACACACTAAAAATTTGAGAAAGGATATTATGAGAAAGATATGCCCATCCAAACTCTCATATATTGAGATTATAGAACCATCAAAACCCATTTACACACACTTAGTCTAATGTCATCCAAAACAACTGAAAGATAATACAACTGAATGAACTAGCTATCCCTGAAAATATAATTTCTAGATTTTCTTTTTATTTTTTCTATTTTTTCTTTTTCTCCTTTTTACTTTTTTTTAATTCCCCAAAATATTAAAAAAAAAACATTTTAAAAGACCCTATATTATAATATGTTTTTATAAAAACATTTTACAATATTGATCCCATAGCTATTTATTAATATTTAAAAAAATATCAAAAAAACCAAATTTATCAAGACCATTTCTTCTACTAGAGACTTCTAAAAATGTCTAATAGTCCCCAAATATAAGAAGAAACCTTATAAAACTTATTGAAGGATCCTATTAGAAACCCAATCTTACTGAGTAGAAACTCGACTTTGCTCTAATATAATGGAGTTGATCTTCTTGATTTTTAAGGATTTTTTTATTTTATTGAGATATTATTCTAATGACAAAATTTACTCCCATGGACTTGCAAAGTTTTCCAACTGCTGGCTAATTTTCTAGAGTTAGGCACCTAAAACACATAATCCCTAACTGATCTACCCCATTGATTTACCAAAAAGGCTTTTATCTGACTATTTGCAAACTCCTTTACTAAATGGTGATGTCCTTTCTATGAATCCATTCGAAATTCCACATTTCTACCACTATTAACTATCCAGGAGACATGTTGACCTATCAATGGTCTACACTTCAACATGAAATTCTATATATGAGATCCTATGGGAGGTTCCACTATGGAAACCATTCTTTTTGGAGATTCTGAATCAAGATATTTTGCTTTGAGAAGCCTACACCACAATCTTTCAAAATTTGATATTATTTTCCATACCAATTTTTCTCCTAAAGCTAAATTTTAAATAGTAAGATTCTTGATTCCTACCCCTCCCTTTTTTTATTTTAAACACTCTCCCACTTCATCATGGAGATTTTTTAATCTTATCCACAACCTTTCCATATAAAATCCCTCATTATTTTATTCATGGTATTAAAAATATGCTCAGGAGGGGTAATTACTGAGAAGTAGTAAGTAGGAAGAGCACTTAGAACCACCTTGATCAAGGTAATTTTACCTGCTAAATAAATCCATCTTCTTTTCCAAGAATTAAGTCAAGATTTAAATCTATCCAATATATTGTTATAAATATCTTTAGATCTAGTTCCTTTGAAAAAAGGAACCCATAGATATTTACTAGGAAGTTTCCTAATTTTAAAACCAAGAATCATGCTTAAATTTTCTCAACCCTTTGAACACAATTTACAAATTAAATTTCAGATTTAACATCATTTACTTTTTTCCTAGATGCTTCTTCATAGCTTATAAAAATTCTTTTGTACTCTCGATCTTCCTCAATTATTTCTTTACCAAATAGAAAAGTGTCATCTGCAAATTGATGATGTATTAGACAATCAAAATTATCTATCACTTGCAACCTCTATAGCCTTTCTTGATATTGTGTCAATCTCACCACTCTCCTCAAGGCTTCTACCATGATGAAAAAGATAAAGGATCCCCTTGCCTCAAATGTATTGAAATGGAAAAGAATTAAAATGGACTCCCATTTACCAATACTAAAAATTTGGAATTTGAGACGCAAATGTATATCTAATCACACCATTATTTTAAAAATCCAAATTTTAAAATAATCTTAAATAATAATCTCTAATTTACTTGATCATAAGATTTAAATATACCAATTTTCATCATCATTCCTTTTTTATGGTTATGATTCAAGGAATGAATGATTTCTTGAGCTAAAATAATGCCTTATTGAATACTTATACCAAGTATAAAATTGGTTTGTTATCCATAAATTATTTTATCAAGAAGAGGTTTCATTCTTTCAACTATAGATTTTGGGATGATCGTATAAATAGTATTGCACAAAGCCACAAGTCTAAACTCTAAGAAGGAATTCTGAGACTCACCTTTAGGAAATAAATAAATGAAAGTCGTATGAATTTTTTGGCTTTAATTTTTCTTCTTCCTAGATTCTTCCACCATCTCCAAAACATCCAAGCCCACCACTTACCATAAAGATTGGAATAAATCCATTATAAAACCATATGGTCTAGGAGATTTGTCTTTGACCATTGAAAAAACCACCTTTATAATCTATTATATTGAGAAAGTAGACAACAAATTTTCATTCATGTCTTGAAAAATCAATTCTAGAATAAACTAAATAAAATCATTTTGAGAATGCAATTTAGACATGACTTCATTATCCAGTAAGTGTTGAAAGATGCAAACATCTTTCTACCTTATTTCCTCAAGAGATTCCAAGACCAGCCATTTCATAGAAAGAATTTGGGCTATCCTATTCACCCTTATTTTTGATTTCATCAATTTATGGAAAAAGGTAGAGTTTATAGCTACTTATATGAGCCAACTCTCCATTGATTTTTGTTTCCAATAAATTTCTTCCTTGTAAAGAGTTTATTCATACTCACTAGTCAAAGATTTCTTCATATGATAATTTTCCATGTCCATCTCAAAATTGAACACTTTTTTCATTAATTGAGTGTAGCTCATCTTTAATCCTACCTTTTTCTTTAAAAATATTATTAAAATGTTCTTGATTATAAATTTTTAGTTTTTCCTTCAAAAACTTTAGATGTTTAAACATCTACACCATTTTAGAACATTAAGGAATCAAAAAATGCATCCACCACTTTTTGACCAAATAAAAAAGGGATACATCACATAGACACAATAATTAAAACATGAAAAATCATATTTTAGGTGGAGAATCAAGATGAATAGACAAAAAAATTGGGAGATGATCTTACCTAGAATGTTGAAAGACCCAACAATCTAATTTTCTATTAATTTTTAGCCGATTAGAGGAAGAAAAAAACCTATCCAACCTTTCCAAACTATTATCCTTGACTAACCATATATTGTTATAGGTAAACCAACCTAATTTTGGTGAAATATCTTCAAGATTATTCTATTCTGAAAATAGACCAAAATATTGACTTTCCTAAGATATATAAAAAACTTCCTTGCTTAACCTTCTGACTCAAAATGATATTAAAATCACCTCATAACACAAAATTTTACTACTAAAAGTCTTTTATAAAATAATATATCTCTTCCAAAAGTTAAAATTTATGTCCACCCCTTATGGACCATAAATGTGAACCAACAAGAACTATAAATCTGATTGAAATCTCTAGATTTTACCTATTTGCCAAAACTGACAAGAATCAAAAATTCAATTTTGGTTGAAAAAGGAGAGCATAAAAAGGCAAGGCACCTTTATTTTCCTTGAGATTACATAAAATCCCGTACCCATCATTTCTCTAATATTTTTAAACATCCTTCATCTTCATTCTTATTGAGTTTGGTTTCTTGTAACAACAAACTATCAGGGTTTTCTATGGTTAAAAGGTTCTTAATGAGATTCTTTTTTTAGGGGAATTCAATCCCATAAAATTCCAATAAATGACCTTCATGATGATAGAGGGGGGAATCCCACCCCCTATTTTCCAATATCTACGAAACCTTATAGATTACCTTGAGTGCCTATATTGAAGGAGTTTTGCCTTCTTTTTATATCTTTCTTAATTTTTGGACCCCAATTGGGTTTGGAAATTTTACTATACAACTAAGCTACAAAAAATATTTATTTAGAATTCAAATATACTTCAAAATCCTCTTCTACCTCTTCTTCAAATTTTGATCCTTCCTCCTCAAAACATAGGGTTGCCTACTCTTCATCCTCTACATCCCTCACCTCCTTATTGTTTTCCAAGACCATTTGATTCTTTAAAACCATATCTCTAATATTAAGTGAATATTTCTCAAGGAAATCATAACTTTTAATCATTTAAGTTGGGCAAATGACTTCAGTGGTACCAATTTTAACCCACAATTCCTCTATTGCCTTGATGTTTTTGAAAGACTTTTTCCAACTACCTTCTTTTACCACATAGTTTCCTCAGATTTTGGTTCCTTTAGAGAAGTCTTCTTCCCTTTTGTAACTAGATTTAGTTTCTATTGAGGACCAAATTTTATATTTTTGGATTGAAGAGGGATTCTTTTATTTTTACAATACTTTTGAATATGCCCTAGTTGATGGTAGCTATAACATCTAAAGGGAATATTTTCCACATATACCCATTATTGACACTCCCTCCCTAATGTTTTAATAATGATGAACTCTATAATCTCTATATCCATAGCCAAATCAACCCTTACCCTCACATATGTGGCTCTATAAACTTTCAAAGAAACTACATCGATCTCCACCCCCTACTAGACTTACTAAATCAGTCAAACAATATTTTCTCCAATATTCAAGAGTAAGCCCATAAAATATTATCTAAGTAGGATAAATACCCTTTATGGATTTTAATGGATCAAAATTAAAACTCCATTTTTGAATCTAAATACCCAAGCCATATAAAGACTAATTTTTAACCTTAAATATTTTTTATTTTTCTATTTTAGACAAAAATCCCACAAAAAACCATTTTGTCAAAAAACTCACCTTCACTTTCTTGCCCCATTTATCTTTAACCAAGAGTTCAATACCTCCTACTAATGACCACTTTATATCACACTTGTAGATTAGGGAACAATCAATTAGAAATTGGATCTTTAAATTAAAATGGTCTGAAGCTAATCTAGGGTTTTTTCTTCTCCAATTTTTGCCCCATCCCCTAAAGATTCCCTAAGTCTAGAATCCTTAGTGATTACCTTGTCAAAGCCCTCCTCCTGGTGGGGTGAAATTGTAAAAGACTCTGACGTAACTAGATCCTTCAAAAAATTTAGGGCTTGGTTACTACCCTTAATTACCTCTATTTCCTATCGATGTTGTCTTAAATACTTACCTTTCCATTTGGTACCAATTTTACCCTTACTTGCCTCCTCATCCCACCACTCCCTCTCTTCCTCAATCTCTACTTTTATAATCTTTTGATGATTTTTTTTACCATGATTATCTCATGATTTTCCTTTCACATTGTCTAATTTTTGAAATTGTAATAAAACTAAGTATTTCTATTATTATCTTTATTTTGTCATGTCATGTTCCCTTTCATTTGTCCTTCTTCATCATTCCATTTTTCACTTCTCTACTCACTCCTCTACTTGCTCACACCATATTGGCTCACTGTATGAGAAACTTTAATAATATGTTGTTATAATACTCTCTTAAGTGTAATGTTATATCTTTGGGTGATTATTTTCTATACCTAAATTATACAATTATCATGGTTGTTTGGAATAAGGTAGACCCTATTCAGCTCCACAAATTTATCCCAAATAGCTTTTCCAAGAAAGAGATTGATATCTAAATATGGAATGGTATAGATGAGGACTTGAAAAAGAGTAATAAAATAAATTTCAATGTATCCCATATCACTATTGGGAGGATGAAATATACATACAGAAGACATTTTAAAGAGGTTGGTAATGCAAGGAAGGCTTATGCCTTAGCTACTCTACCCCATATGGATTAAGACCCCCATGAAATAGTGAAACAAAAGGTTCAAAAGCTTGTCATCCCATATATGTATGAACCTTTTGATCATGAATTATTATTTATTAAAGCAAAATATGATGATGAAGTAAAGGAAAGAGTTGAGAATTCTAGCCTAGGTGAATATTTGTTGAGGGTAATACAAGTAGATCCCTCCCTTACACTTGATTAGGCCAAATTTAGAATCCAACCACAAAGGGAATGGAAATCATCTAATTTTTAGAGTGGTAAACCTTTCCAATATCTAGTTTATAAAATCCAAGACCCCCAACAACTACCTACTATGATGAAAACTCAACAAGAGTAAGAGAAAGTGATAGAGGAAACATCAACTACTAGACAATATGCGGAAGAGAAAGTGGTAGGAGAAACATTAGTTTCTCATTAGTAAGAGGAAGAACAAACTCCTTAATTTCAAATATCTACTATTCACTTGGAAGTTCAATTAATAACTATAATAAGAACTAATTTAGGATAAATACAACACTATTAGGGATGATGTGGAGATCATTTTCTTGGACTCATTTTATGAGGAAGATATGGAACCTACTATGGTAGCTTTAGTGACCATATCCTCCAATATTACTCTACCCTCTCTTACCCAACAAGTGACTTCCACTTAAGATGAGAGGACAAAAATTTGTATCAAACAAAATATAGGGTAGAGAGTCCATAGACTCTATCCACAGAGGTGACAAGTAGAGAGACACAACCTTTAGTTGAAGGTGAGTTAAACCATCAAGTGGATGAAGAGGAGATACAATAAGATAAAGTACTAAGATTTCAAGTATTTAAAAAAATACACCACTTAATGATGACTATTATGGTAAGGGTGATTTTTTCACTACTCCCCTAATATTTTCTCCTTTTATGTCATTACTAGTTATTTCTTTTGTGAAATTTCTAGTTATTTCTTCTATGACATTTCCAGTTTTCTCTACTTTTACTCCTATGTCAACATTACCTACCATGCTTGTTTTAATTATGACAACCACTAATCCAATCTCTACTCCTTGAATCTCTACCTTTGCTTCAACAAACACCATCTAACCCATCGCCTAAGTGGAAGCCTCTTCTACTCAATTGGGTTCAACACTACTTTCATTAGGAGTAATATAAACCACATTAATGGTGGAATCAAAGAGGGATCCCAAGAAGAAACCTGTCTACATTGTGTATCCCATGCCACATTTAAGAAATGTATAATGGTCTAAGATAATTTATCCCTTAATACCTAAGGTAGACACTATGCCTGAGCCTTAAAAAGACACACAAATAAAGTCATAACCACTAGATATTTCAAAAATGACTCTTCCATATTGGTCCAAGGAGTTAGGAGCATCATCTTCTAAGAGTCCAAACTTAAATATCACCAATCTACGCATTGTGATCTTGCTCTTTGATAAATCAAAAGCCTAAATTCATAGGGTAAGGAAGATGAAGATAGAATACAGTAGTGGCAGAGGCCTAATTATGGAATAAAGAGAAGAGATTTACTCTCCTTAAAAAATACAAGATAGAAAGAAGGGTCAGCCCCTTGCATTGAGGACCTTAAGTCCTACATGAAGAACCACACTAAATCAATATTATCCATTCATGAGGGAATAAATTAGGCTCAAAAATAATTATAAGAAGAGTTGGATAATCTTAGAGAACAACAAGTAATCCACATTCCCTCTAGCATAGAGGAAGATGTACAAAGTGCATCACTAATATTATATGAAATTTTTGATACCGTTCATTTCTTGAGATTCCAATTAGCTCCACATGTAACTATAATAATATAATTTGTTTAACTTCATAAATATGATGGGAATA
The DNA here is from genome assembly GCA_037957365.1 of Torreya grandis. Lineage (NCBI taxonomy): Eukaryota > Viridiplantae > Streptophyta > Pinopsida > Cupressales > Taxaceae > Torreya > Torreya grandis. The sequence goes on along the minus strand of JARHVA010002245.1, from coordinate 2,293,565 downwards.
GATTGAATTTCTTGTTGTTATATGCTATTAATAATGCATTTAGTCATTTAAATTTGATTACCCCCTTAGAGGCAACCAATGCATTAAATATAGAAATCATAAGGACTAAAGAGGTCTAGTATTAGGTGATTTTTATCAATGTTTTAGTTACTAATCTCAATAAATAAGATAAGCATGAAGTACAAACTTTGGATGAGATAGAATTGATAGAAGAATGAGATAACACTTGAAATATTTCAGCCTAGGATATTTTTAACCAAATGATACAAAAGGATGCATAAATTTCCATTAAAATTTAAGGAATGACTCTTGAAGATATTAAATCAAAGCTATGTTCATTGAGGAAGAAAACAAATGATGTAGATGTCTCTAGGATAGGCTTTCAAACTACCAAGACAAATCATGAAAGGATAGTAGAATAGGTGGATAGGGTAACTACACATCCTCTCATTGATATTAGATTAATATGGCATAAAATGATAAAGGATATAAATATTATAAAGAATTAAATACCAATAAGAAAGCAGCCTCCACAACACCTACTAGTTCCTTAGTTTAGGCTCAACCTAATGTGCTAGTTACAATACAAACATCAACTTTACTCCCTCATAACTCAATAAATGCATCAAATCTACCTCTTAGTTTATCTATAGTTATAAATCCATTTCACGCTACTAATTCATCCTCAAATATAACTCTAGTTACCATGTCTGATATAATAACTAGTTCAACTCCAATCACCAACTCAACTCTAGTTACAACTATAGTTATAACAACAAAAATGAGAAGTGTTAAGTAGGAGCTAAATTAGCCTTATTCAAAGGCTATTTTTGTATAATATTTCATGTAATGATTAGTTATGTCTAGTTAAGTATTTTTACATCTATGTTGTAATTAAACAATTTTTTTTCTATCATGCACATGTTGCATGTCTAAGGTAATCTATAAGTCAGAACATGAAATTTTATATTAATTTAGAGCTTATGTTCTGTTTACTCTGATTTAATCCAAATTTTTTTAATACTTGGAGGAAGAGACAACCCATTCACCAAGTCCTTTAAATACATGTAAAACCCTCTTTTCAAAGGGTCAAAGTTTTTTTTTATCAATATAGAGGAAGAGATCAAGAAATTGATTATCATACAACTATGGTTGTTCTTTCTTCTTCCCTTTCTATGTTAATGAAATTTAATCTTATTTTTCTCTATCAATTGAATACTTTTAAAGTGTGCTAATGCTACAAATGTATATAATTGTTTATTTTAATGAATATTAATCTTAGATGTGCAATAGCAATTGAGGATTGGTAAATTTAATTAGATTAATAAATTATTATATATTGAGTTGATAAGTTAAGATATGTACGAGTATTTACTTTGGTATAGTCATTTAGGTGTGAGATATATCTACCCTAGACAACTTTATGGTCTGAGTTTTTACCTTTCAGATAAGGGTGTGTAAAAGTAACCCTAAAGAGAGCAACATTTATTTGAGATCAACAAGCTTCCTATACTTATTTTCCTAGACTACTAACCATGATTGTTCATGAGTGTGTAATAGTTTTAAGTAATAAACACTGGTCTTGGAGATACTTTTCCATTAGAGAAATAGTCTTATAAGTGAACTTTCAAGAACATAGAGGCTTCTTTTTTGCCTTACCCTTCTATCTCCTTTTTAAGTTTTATTTGAGATATAACCTTTATAGAGTAATTTTCCACCCATACAACTCACTCAGTGATTAATTTTTATTAGATTCCACACATCCATCCAATAAACCTAGTTAAACAATCCACAATCTCAACCTGTTATTCCATCACCTAGTTATTTTAATCACATACCTATAACTCATGCCCTAGAGTGGAACCTTATTCTATAGAGATCCAAAAAATTTAATAAGATACCTCATTTAACCTTATGTGTTATGTATAAAACCCACATCAATAAGGCTAACCTATGAACCATTATGTAATCTCAAGTTTCAACTATATGTATGCATAGTATGTTAAAGGAAAGTAAAGGAATAAAGGGATATTAAAGTAGATCGGTAAATAGGATTACAATCAGATGTATTATTTTCTAACTGATCATATGGTAGAGAAATATTATTAATTGAATCAAGGTTTGTATATCCAATACACATTAATAATTATCTAATTTTTTAGTGAGATAAGATAACAAATAATCATTGTAAAAGAAAAAGAATGAAAGAAGTGAAATTCAAAACCTAAGTGTGTATTCATGAAAATAACAATAAGAATCCATAATAAATATGAAAGTTAATGAAACCATATGAGACGCATAAATCATTATATAATGATCCATGTAAAATAGACAAGTGAAAATAAATTTAACACATAGTCAAGTGTATAAGATATATAAAATGGATCACAAATCCAATCTAAATCATAACATATAATAATGTGAAAGAACACCATGTTGTGTTCATAAATAATGACAAATTTGACCAAAAATATTATCCAAGATATATGAATTATCTCTATGAATCTGGATGTTGATGACAGATGGAGTTTCATCAATCTTCACAAAAACTTATACAAAATCTTCCTTATGAATCTCTTCAACTAAAAATGTTAGTGTAGAATATGAAAAATCATGCTCATAAGGGATCTTATGCATAGGATAATCAAGGATATGAATAGATGTTTAAATGGGAATATTATCTACATGGTGAGAAGGAGGTTTCACTGGTGGAGTAGGAGCCTTCTTATATGGGTGACCTATGGAAGGAGTAATGACTGATGTAGGTGTTGACTATGGGTGATCGCAAAGGTGCTATTTGAGATTATGATAGAGATTAGTATGATGTGAGCCAAATTAGTGATAAATATATTATACCTCCCCATATTTATGGATATACTTTGGTAATAGATTAGGAAGATGTATATCATTATCTTTGGGCTGAGTAGTGGCTAGACATAATGTGTCAATATACTACTTAAGTTTCTAGAAATGAGTGGAAGAGTGGTTATCTATCCCATGGAGGAAAAATATATGTTTTTTATTAGTATTTGGGGGCCTATTAGTGGAATAATTAGAAGGAGAAGTTGAGGGTGTCTGATATAACTAGAAATATTTGGTTTAATGATTGATAACTTTTTGGATATTACAATAAGGTTGATTGACCCATTGGGTGGGCATGGGATCAGATTGTAGCAAAAGGAGAAGGCCATCACCAATGGAAGGTATAGATAGAATAGAAACTATATTAATCTCATCTAAAGGTAAATTTGGCATAGGAACAATACTATGCTTATTTGAGGGTGAGGTTGGCCATGTATGAGGTTTAATAACAATAGCTAACATCTCTAGAGGAAACAAACTATAAGGATCCTAAAATCTATAAAAATTATAAGGGCTTGTCATGGAATGATCTATGGGCATACTCTTAAGGGTTATTTTTTTGTAATTTTAGGCATACCATGTGATAACTCCATCTATACCCTATGAAAATTGCTAAGAAGACTAGTATTAATTACTATAAAGGAAGGAATGCAAAAAGATGAATGAAAATAGTGAAATAAAGAAGAGAGATATCAAAGAATTTTGGCATTTATATCTTAGATTAGTCAAGATAAAAATGGGTCATCTAAAGCATAGGCATCATAATAGTCAAGTGTATGAAATTTGATGGTAGCTGTAAGTATGACTTTATCATCATAAAATGAATGATGGATAGAATGTCTAGTCTTGGTTAAGATAATAGGTATATCATTGACAGGTTGTTGATGGGATCAAGTTTTCAAAGAGGGAAAAAATTGGATGATAATATGAGGGGATATATTAGAGGTATTTATTTTGAGGCTAATCTAATTTATTTCATCATCATCATAATCTTGGAGGTTAGCTGGAATGTTCTTGATTAATTCATGGTGACCATTATAACCTCAAGTGGAATTCATGGAATAATTGAAGATTTGGGATTCCCTAAATTGGATACTAGGTAAACTTTCAAGGTTAGGAATTTTAAAGACACCACATTCTTGAAATTATTCAAAATTCTAATGGTCTATGTCTCCTTGAATCTTGTAAATAGCTCCAATATGTGGGAATTTGATGCAATTTCATCTGGATGAGGTAATTACTCTCATATGATGAATCCAAGGTCAAAAAAGGAAGATGATGTAAGAAAGTGGAAAGTTAAATATCATAACTTTCATGTGGATGGTGACAAAAAAATGGTAATGGGAAGCCAAACATAACCTAGAGGAGGCATTTGCCTTATATTGTATATGTGACATGTGTTACATGTGGATTTGAGGTTACATTAAAAATATCCAAGTGTCTTAATGAAATAAAGGGAGGCAATGAAAGTACCTAAACAATCATCAATTAAGTCATGCTTAACTTGGATATCATCAATTCAAATGCTAATGAATAAAAGAGGATCATATGAATGAAGTATTATCTCATTAAGAATCATGAAAGTGATAGGAAACTTAAGTGAAAGAGAATTATGCATTATTTCATCAACAAGTATGGACATTTCTTAGCATTATTAGAGTATATTATATTTTAATCTAGATAAGGTAGCTTTGCATTCTATCATAGGACAAGGGATGTTCATTGTAAACAATAATTTTGTTAGATGGTTTTGGTGATGGGGATATGTTTTCATTAATTATAAGAAAGTAATTTTATATAGATATAAAAAAGTTACATAATGGGATCCCATTCATCATAACCCATGAGAGGATTTTTAGATAGAGTCACATAACATTATAAGAGCTCATGGGAAGGAGGGTTTAAAGTCTAATTTTACTTATGTTGATAGGGTGTAGTCAATCTGGGTTCATCACAAATGGGTTAATTGACTTTAGGAGGTGTGATGGTTGGTTGAGGTATTTATTGTGGTTGGGTTGAATAAGTACCATTTAATGTTTGGGGGATATTATCTTATTGTTTTGATGTTGAAAGGAGAGTATAAATAGTATGAGACGTATAATTAAGTTGTATAGTTAAGAGTGGTGTTTTAGTGTTTATATGTTCCTCTTATCCCAATTCCATTATATGGGATTGGGAAGTGTCTTAAATGATGTATAATGTTTGAGAGGTGTGTTTTGTATGTGTTATATTTGATTTAATAAAAACAATTACTCTTCACATGATGTTCATAATAACCAAGGTCTATAATATTTTTGACATTGTTTATAGAAGTATTAAGCTTGTTGATGTTATCTTGGTGGTTGGAAAGAGGATATTTCTAGATAGAAAGATGAGAATTAGCTTGGTTTAGAACTTGGTTTTTAAGTTACATTTCATGGTATTTAAAATATATGCCATATGCTTGTTGATGATTTTAAATAAGAGTTTTGTTATCAAAATTTAGACCAAGAAGAAAATCCATAAAAAAATTTCATGGATCATACCATGATTTCATAGGATGAGTGGGTTCAAGATCTCATGGTAGAAGTCTTGGAAGATCTTTTTGAATCTCTACTAATGATAATGGTTTGTACACATTAGTATATTTGGGTTTAGTAAATGTAGTAGGATTGTTGTTTGTATAGTTAGCATGTTCCATAAATTTTTTTAGAGAAATTACTTAAATGTTATGATTAGTGTCATAGGTATCAATAACACCATCATAAATGTGCTTGTTGTAGGTTGAGATGGTTTGAATTGACACATAAGGAAGTATTATCACTTAGCTTTGTCAAGTAATTCTTCCAAAGTTCTTGAAGAGAGATTCTTAACCCAATGTTGTAATTTGGGGTATAGAGCATTAGTGAATAAGTGGAAGAGGTTTTCATCTAGCATATTATGCTCACATTTTTTAGACATGCTCATCCATTATTTGATGAAATCTTGTGTCAGTTTAGTATTAATTTGTTTGAAATTTACTAAGTGGGATAAGTTGTTTTTGGGAAGACAATTAATTTGAAATTCTTGGACCAGTGAGTTAACCAAGTCTTCAAGACTAGTGATAGAATGGGTTTTTAATTTATTTCACTAATCTAAATCATATCTTGAGAGTGTTTATCCAATATTTTTGTAGCATCAAAGGTGCTAAGTTTGACCCAATATTTATAAAGGTTAGCCAATGTCTTTAAATGAAATGTGGGATTGGTGGATCCATTATAGGTGATGGTGGGTGTGATACCTCATATGTCAATATTATCAATTTGAGGTATAATAGGTTAATTTTTTAGATGTTTGATTATTTTATTAATGAAGGGCGGTTATGGATTAAAGTTACCATAGGAATCCCTAAGGGGAGGTGGGGTACATTTGGATTTTATACTCCCAATGAAACCTATTAAGATTGGTTATAAAGATGAATGAGATGGTTTTTCATCTACATAATCTAATTTTCATTATCGATTTTGAAGGTATGCATTTGATTATAAGTTTCTAATATGAGTTTTTTAGTTTTGGTAATAATTTTATTGTGGTGTATGGCATGTGACGCATTACTATTAGTATTAATCGTTTAAACTACACTATGAGTAGTAACACGTGCTACACTGGATGCATGAGAAGCATTGGTAGAAAAATATGCTCAATATCATGGTTAATGGGAAGGGTATTTTGAAGAGGCCCACTAGAAATTAAACCTACCATGTCAATAGATATACTTGGCATGGAGGTTTAAAAAGTCATAGAATAAGATGTCATGGTGTGTGAAGGAGACACAATATATAGAAAAGGTTGAGATGAAAAGAAAGTCGTTCCTCCAAATCTATGTGATAAGGTTGGGGAGGGTTAAGGAGGTTCTTATATATGAGTACCTATAATAATACTATAAATGGTTGCAAGGTATTTTCCTCTATGTTGAGGGAATTCATTGATAAAAAAGATCATTTCAGTTGTGTACTCTAAATAATGCTCATCTTCTAGTGAGAACCAAGGATTATGAACTGAGGATGAATGGGGAAGAGTCCCATAATTGGTAGTGTGAGTTGTAATGTGGACATTTATTTTAGCCAAGGTGTGTAACAAAAGTTGTCTTTGGAAACCTATTAGGATTGGTAAAACTCATCATGTTTATCTGACTTAACTCTATATGATCTTCAAATAGGAAATTCTTGATGAAGGAAAGAGATTAACAAGTTAATGGAAAGAAATATCAATTGGTAAGATACATAATTGAGCCAATTGATAATGTTCTATAAAATAGGAAACAAAATATGGAATAAAGGACAATCATATAGGTCAATTATGTAGTATTAATAAGAAAAAATAGCATAAAAAGACACACAATCAAGTCGGTTGATTGTGTATTCTATAGGGATAAACTAAACAAGATAAAAAGACACACAGTCATGTAGGGAAACTATGTAATGGAGGTGAGCAAGACTAATAGCCTATAATAGATAGTTTTGACAGGGAAAATAGTGTTCTAAAAGTAGGGAGTTTTTTTTCAAGATAATAGTTAATAAAATATAATGAAACACACAAGAAATTAAATCAATGTGTTTAATATAGCTAGAGAACACAACATAAACCTTGCACTAAAACTAGCTAGTACAATTTTTGCATTAAAAATACAATGATCAAAGAGAAAACAATTTTTTTTAATGTAAATGCTAAGCTAATTGGTCATTCCTGAATTTTGTTATGTTATAATAAATTTTAAAATTAATGTGATAGAGAGTTGTCTATAAGAAGGAACTATAAAGTAATTTATGAATAGTTTTAGGCAGTTTAGGATAAAAGGGATATGTATTGGTTATGGTAATGGCTTGGTATTGGGGCGTACCCCCTCACTTCATAATCCTATATAGATAAGGGTGTTAGGTGCATTTATAATATATACAATCAATCACTTATTTATACATGGCTAGAAAACCAAGTTAGCTTCCCCCTTGGTGATGAAATCCAAGTAGGCAAACCTTGGGAAGAAAATATTTAATGCCTTCTAGTGTTAAGTTATTTGGAAGTGTGTGCAAAAGATAAAAATAATGTGACTAAGTTGGTAAATTGGAAACCACCTAATTAGTCTATGTTTATTACTCTAATCATGAAAGCAACTAAAATGGAAAGTGAATTAATTACTAGGAAAATAGGTTAATTTTTTTGATTGTGAAGAGCACAGAGTTAGTTTAGGTGACACTATATAAAAATAATATAAAAGAGAGTTGATAGGGTTTTTATTATTCTATAGAAGTAAGATCTAGAAGAACATAGTCAAATATGTCAATTGTGTCTCCTAAAGAGAAGACAAGATACATAACTATGTCAATATAGTTAACCTAGTTCACTATAGGTTTATAGTTTTATAGACTACAATATTGTAAAAAATAAGACTATAAATAATAAATATAAATGATAGAGAAGGTAAGAATGAACCTTGATAATTTTTAAGATGATTAGTTTGTAAATTTTATGTTGTGTTGTTTAAATTCTGATTTTAATATTATAAATAGAGTTGACTGGGTTGACAAAGTTTGCAAAACCTATGTGATGAAAATAATGTGTGAACATAGTCAAATAGATTGACTATGTTTATAAACATATATGCTAAAAAAATAAGAACTATGAACATAGTTGACTAGGTCAACAAACATTTCAATCTTATAGCTTAACAATAAGACTATGTTGAGTTGATCAATCCAATCACTTGTATTTGAAGAAGACCTACATAGATAAAATAGAGTCATTTTGGAGTGATTATGTGTTAAACCTATGTACAAAATGCTAGACTAGATCAACAAGTTTGATACAATTAAGTAAATATGAAAATATATAAAATGATAATAAAATAATGTGTGAAAGAAAATCTACAAGGGTTAGATTTATGTTAGGTTCGCTACAATGTATACATGGGAAAATATAGATAACTTACAAATTAATCCTAGGTTAGAGAAATATATCACACTTAGACTTCCACTTGTTGATACATTTAGACATTTAGGTTCATTACCAAGATCAATCTTCTAAACCTAACCAAGGGGTCCCTTACCACAATAATCTCACTAGAGAGGGCTCCAAAGCCTCTATTAAAGTAACACCATGTGATAACCCTAACTAGGTCTTATGTTTTCTATTTTTCACTAAGTAGATGCAAAGTAAAGTAAAAGCTAGTATAGTTCTCACCAAAGCTTGTGGCACAAATTGGGGGTGATAAACCTAAAAAGTAAACATGCATAGAATACATACTTAAGCTAGTGTATATGAAATCTTAAGGGATGAGAGATAACTACAAATAAAAATATATCTACTTTAACAAATGAGGAAAAAAATTATGAATAATTAGTGTTGAAGATGAACCTACTGAGCCTCAACATCTTCCTTGTCCAAGGTGATTTGCAAGAGATTTCTATGGTATGTAAGGATAATAAGGATAAGTAAACTCTAGGATACATAGCTTCTCTATGCATCTAAAAATACCTCTCCACAAGACAAGATCTAGTCTTCCAAGTGTAGTATTGGAACCTATTGAGGTCAACCATTTTTTAAAAATAGGGACCCTTTTTCACACTTTGAACCTTAACACTGAAATCTTGATATTTTGCACATTATTAGAATTTGAAGATCATCCATGCCTAATAATTTGGCCCATTTTTTCATGGTTTTACTTCACCCTTGCCTAATGTTGCTAAAAATTAGCCTTCATGTTTTAGGTTATAGGTTTTATGAAGCTATTGTTAATGGATTATACTAGATATTTTCACAATTTTATCATCATTTAGGTTCTTACTAGCCTTTAGTCCATGAGATATCATAGTTGGATTCATGTTCTAAATCCCTCCTTCAAAAAACCCTATCTTAGACCCTTAGTTTGAATTCAAGTTTGGTGGGAGGAAATTTGTTGGGAAAATTTACAAATTTACTTTAGATTTAAGCCTAATTTTTATATTAAGGCTTAGTCATATTTCTTAACATGACCAAACCTTAGCCTAAAAAATTATGCTTGGTCCCTTTATATTTCCCCTCTTTTTTCCTCTTTATTTTAACAAGGTCTAACATTTATGTTTGTAGGGTCCATTATGATCCTAACTCAGTCTTTTTATTTACATCATATGGTCCTTTTTGTTACATAATTAACCTAAAGTCTTAGTCGTAAGGCCACGTTCATGATTACTAATATGAATGAGACCTTAGTCTTAAAACATTAGCCTGAGTTCTATATTGACTAGAGCCATAAATCAACCATCTAGCCTTTCTATAGGATCAATGACTCTCAATTCATCATGAAAAATGATCAGACAGAGTGAAGGAGACCTGATGAATCCAAATCCTTAATCCATCATACCAATTCCCACATGATCCTAGGATCATGATCAATGATCAACATTTAAGTAGGAATAGAGATTGAATGGCACATGATCATCCTCAAGATTGAATGGCTCTCTTTATATTGAATATATACTTATCCTAAGTTTTACCCTAAGGTCTACTTATATTTATTAGCATAACAAAACCTTAGGATAAAACTTACAAAAAGAGCTAATCATGTGCAAGCATCTAAATCATGATCAATGGTCCACAACTACCCACCCAAAAAATATCCAATGGAGTGAATTCGGTGTTGAAATCTTAAAGGCTTGATAAAACCCTATGACGATGAGAAGTTTCACCATCTCGAGAACCTAGATCTTGATCAATGCTTTAAAAATCCTTCCCAGGGTCAAATGGAGTCAAAATGTCAAGAGTCTCATAGAGTCACCACATGGTAATCTCGTATTTGAGATTAATGCTAAAAGTGCCCCATGCATGAAAACTTATACATAACCTAAGTCTTTACCCTAAGGATTATTATATTTTTTAAATACAATAAGCCTTAGGCTAAAACCTTAGGTCATGAATTTAATATTCAAAGGGACCTATTTATTATGATTTGAAGACTTAAAATTTTACTTAGTGTAATTTCCATATGTGTTGATCCATGAGATAACTTGATCCTATTTATGTTTACAGGTACTAATGGAATGCATGTGCTCAGATCTTAATCAATGGTTTGTGCTTGATCATGACTAAGTGATTGGGTGGAGCATGTTAAATCCACAATATATGGACCTACGAACTTCATGAACTTAAATTTGGCATTCTTGTGAATTTAATTTGATGCCCGTGAGGTCTTCATTGATGTCCATTAGCTCATCGAATTTAAGCTCATCTATAATATTTATTAAACATAAAAATATGATATAAAATGTTACTAAAATCTTATTACTTGTGTTGTAATTCAACATGACCCCCCCTCTTTCTAAAAATAAAAATGCTTAAGGTCTTTAAACTTTAATGATAAAATGATCTTATGGTTTAATATCTACAAACATAGACTTAATATAAGTCTCTATCCTAAGTTTATAATTTCATTTATTTTAATACAATAATCCTTAAACCAAGGACTTATATTATGCTTTATTTAAAATGAGGAGTCTTTATGCCATAAAACATAGCTTAAAAATAATAATCTAAAGTTTTATCATGTTTATTAACATGATAAACGTTGAGGTTAAAACCTTATATGAAGTCCACTTATCATCTTAGGGGACCTATTTATGTGTTATAAAACTTAGCTTAAATATTTTAAGCCTAAATTTTATGTCATGTTTATTAACACAGAAAAAAATTAGTCTAAAGTAATTAGCCTAAGTTCTTCACCATGTCCCAATGCTAATTAAAGTTTGTGCACTTATAGGATTAATGACTCACAGTTAATCAGAGTAAACTAATAAGATGGATTGAAACCAATAGAGAATATTCAATGAGACTCCAAATATGATTTACATGTGGTGAACACACATTCACTAAAGGAATGCATAGCCTTGAAGTCCCATGAAGGTGCCAAGTGGAACAATCATAGAACCTAATACAAAGACAACTAATAACATGCAACCCCTAGGATCATGATCAATGGTATATGTTTATCCCTAAGAAAATATATGATGGTGAAAATAAAAAGATGGATTTTAAAATGAAATGACTAGTTCCTTTAAATAATTTATGAAAAATACCATGAAAGCTGCCACATAAGCACCACACAATCATAAAAATTAAAAAATCAAAGATCTGATGGGCATAAAAAGGTATAAATATAGTGGTCTAAATCAAATATTAGGCATGAATTATCCTGAGTCTGAGCATCCATCTCCATTAAATCTATAAAGAATCCCTAATCTCCCTAGAAAACCCTAATTTAAACTCTAATCAATCATAGTAAAGCCAAAAAGTCCAATTTTTATCTAAGCAAGAACAAACTAATATAGAGGCTAATTAAGGACCATTAGTGACAAATTTTAAAGTTTCATAGTCATAACAACTTGAAGGCAACAATAAAAGGATGACATAGAGTTGTATTTAGCTTCAGATAATGAGGGAAGAGTATTCAAGAATACTAACTTTGGTGCTACAACATTAAACATAGGAAACAAAAATTGGTTTGAGTTTTTCTAGACTATTAAAGAGATGTAAGCCATCACAAGGTAAGAATATAAGAATACATCAATCCTCCATAGGTACAATGACATAGTCTCCATCCAGATGACTAGTCTTGACTATGTTACTTCAAATCTTGAGGTATTACACTGTATTAATGTTATTGCCCCCATTTTAATAGATTGTGAAATTGATCAGGATTGGATAATTCATGAACTTAATTTTAGAAAGGTATCACATATTTCCCCTCTTAATTTTGAAAGATACTACAAGATATGCAAGCCCTAGGTAGACTTGTCTACAATTAGGGCATGAATTAGTAAGAATGACTTGAACACTATCCTTACCTCATGTTTACTTATGGAAACCCATATAATCCAAGACCACAATGAGAAGATCCCAATTTTCCAATTTAGGGAATGGATCAAAGTAATCATGACATTATTGAATAGACTATTTGGAACCCCTTCCATCACACATGTTAGTAAAATTTAGGTGCCCTATGTGTACTTCATGGTAGAAAAAAGACTCACTACCTCAATAAGTGAGATGATTAACATTTATTTGAAATAATAATTCTCAACCATCAAAAAGAAAACCAACATGCACTTATTCATTATTTCCTATCTTCTAGATGGCCTCTTAGCCACCACCAAGATCCCTGACATAAAGAATTGGTCACCTGATGGGAGACACACTATTTCCCATCACTATTCCAAATTTCACATATTCAAATATAGACACACCGTATAATTCATTTGTGATTATGTATATCTAGCTTTGGTATAATCTATTATAGGCATCCCCATGGGTAGAGTCATACCTCTAGTTAAGAATTATGTGGAGTTGATTGGGAACATTTAGTTATATCTAGATTGCATAGTTATGAGAATATAAGGGATGTTAGTTCAAACCCTCAAACTACCCATCCATGTGCCAACCAAATTGGTATTAAAAAAGGTTGTATACCAATTTTTTCATGGCATAGATGGTGTGTGCAAGTATAAAAGGAAATGAATCCTTCACCCCTTTCCTTTGACTATTATCAAGACTGTATTATAGATTTGGGATCATGTGGATGTCATCACCAAATAGAGATACTCCTTTAACTTATAATTAGATTATTTGAGGTAGTGGGACTCTCATGATAGGGTCACAAAACATTTGAAATCAAAAATAATGAAATACCCCTATGAACATAGGCTTGGTGTTCATGACATGATGTATATCAAGGCCACTAATTTCATAGAAGTATTGGCTAAGTTAAAAAGACATAATATCATACCTAAGCCTAGGCTAGCTAGAGATGAGAAACATAGTGAGATATGGTAGATTGGGCTCCTAAAATTCCACTTATTACCTAGACCCTATTTTAGCCCCCCTCTAGAATAAACACTACAAATAACCCATGCACAAGTTGCATAAGGACTTGAGAAGGAGAAGTTGGAAGAAAGGCATGGTGAGGTACCATTTTCTTCCACCCAACTTGAAAGGCCAAAATCCCCAATTGAGTTTATTGACATGATCGTACTAGGTCTTGGGGAGACAATAGAGATGCACTTAAAGTGCTTGCTAAGGCATATGGATCAGATGAAGAAGAAGAATAGATTAAGGTGTCCTAAAATCAAGCTAAGGAATTAGAATAACAAAAGAGAAGGAAATAGTTCTAGACCTATTTCTAATTTCACCCCTACATAAGAGGAAGGTTGAGTTGGCATTGGTCCCAGTTATAAAGAAGAAGCCAAATTTAACCTTTACCCATCCTTTGAGTGAGGTTAACATATTAATTGATAAAAATCCCATTCATGGGTTAATCATCCTTGAATGGTTCATTTATGGGAATATGTAAAAGATCCCAACATTTCAACATTCATGGGCCATGATGTAGATAATTAACATCAGTATTCATGTTGAGCTAAAGCCATGGATATTGTCTCTAATGAAAGAAGAAGAGGAAATAAGGATGAGCACCCTTAGGGGGTCAATTAACACACATGAAGAAAACCTTGGAGCCTCAAACAACACACAAATTAAATTCTTAGAACCTCCAATGATCACAAAGTCATTATTAAATGTCTAATTCAATCTATAGATAGTAGGCCTAGAGAGAGTGACTACAAAGAAGACCATGGTTGGGAATGAGGAGTTTAATAATTAAAGAGTTAAACCTTTTATGGGATTAACTCTAGTAGGAGGTCAAACACTTGATGAACACACAATCCATTAAGAAGACATAGTTATGCTAGTTGATGCCCATTTAATGCAACTAAAATGAAACATTGAAGGCCTATATCAAAAGATAGAGAACCTATAGAAAGAAAAAGAAAATATTGAGACACAAGATATCTAGTAAGTTCTTGACGAAATGATAAAGATGCTTGAGGTATATTTTCATGATATGTCTAATTCCTTAGAAAAATGAAGATGAGGCAGAGTCCATTGGCCAACCTAGATGTAGTATCCAAGGGTTCAGTATCCAAATGGTAGAATTCAAAAGACAAATCAAGGAACTAATCAACATACTAATGAAGTACTAGATTCTTAGCTTTAGGACCAGTAGCCTAGCCCATTTTAATGAAATTATGGGAATACTTATTGATAAAATCTAGGGTATGATTACTTGGTTGAGGAACTTAGAGAGTGTCCTAAGAGATGATAAGGAGTTGATAAATAGAATTGAGTAGTTCTTTTGAGCCATGCTTGCCATGCCTATCACACTCAAATCCATAAGCATCATTTTAGATGATAATTAGAAACATAGGGTCACCTTATTTATACAAGATATTAGGTGCAAGATTTAGGTTTAGTCTAGGAGTGACAAATTTAGGGTCATGGGCATGATCCTGATTGTAGAAGAGAGAATAGTTGAGGTAATGAATATCAAGGAAGCAATGGCGAGGAATGATAGAGACTTTGATGACTTGGTTGACCAAGAGGATGAATTCATCTTAGAGCTAGTTTTCAACTTAGTTATAGTTGATTAACATCATTAGAAAGCTATGAATATTATTTAAGAATAGTAGAGTAGTTATTCAACACAGGTCCCACCAACTAGCTAATAATATTCTACCTTGTTAAGAAACTTTGTAATATTCAAAAGTAGAATATTCTTTTTGTAGAGGCATGATCTATTTTATTAGTACATTTTCCTATAGGTTAGTCTAATTTGGAAAATGGAATGTATTTTATATATTTGTAAAAAGGACAATGGTCCTTACCTTTGTACATTTGTAATCCCATGACTAATAGATGTATTACCTTAGCACCTTATAAAAGACAAGATTACCATTTTTTAAAAGGACAAAGTTTTGAGAAAAAGACTTGGTGTAAAATTTGAGAAATTAATACAAGCAAGGAATTCTAAAATATTATCCAATATTTGTTTGTGTGTTTGCTATTATGTCTACTTTCTCAACTATCTATTTTCGATGTTCAGATTTGAATAGTTTTCATTGATTTTTTATGTGCAGATATGAATGAGGAGTTGTTAACTTATGATTATGATAGGTTAATTAAAATATCCTAGGTTAATTTCATTTCCCTTATTTCTCTTGTAGATGTGCTAATGCAATTTGATTATGAAGTAAATCTTTAAATTGAATCTAGTTTCTTATTTGCATTATTCTACCCTTTCCTTAGACAATTGCCTAGTACATGGTTAGATTTGTGTTATAGCTATTTCATGTCATGTATTGGTTTAAATGTATGTATTGATGAAATTTAAGCTTTATCATAATGTCTAGACTAAAAATAAGAACACTTTCTTTCTACCCTACTCTTCCCTTTGCTCCTTTTTTAAAACCAATTCACTCTAGTTTAAATTCCATTATAAATCTTCATCTAGATTAATCTTTAGTTTGTAACTTAATCACAAATTCATTGATAGTAGCAAAAATATCTTACGTTTCATTTATATTGGCCCTGGTGGTTCCCAACCACTAATCAATATAAATATTGTTGAACAACTTATTACTCTACCACTATTTCACCATGGGTAACCAAATTACCATAACCTACTACTTGTTACGACCCCAAGGAAGCACCATTGATTACCATATACAAGGAACTGAATATGCAGAATTAAACCAGAAGCAATAAGTAACTAGAATCAGAAACAACATAGAATATGAGAGACAATACCCAATTGTATTAATACTCATCCAAAAAAGAATACAATAAAGAAGATGCCACTTCTTCTCCACACATCTCAGAGGCTTCCCACACCTCAAGTGTATAGTAATTTTTTCCTCAAAGCTCTCTCTCTTACGGTCCCAACACACAACTCAAACACAGAGTTGGTGTTCACCTCCAACTAGTCAGTATCCACTACTGCCAGTACCCAAGTGCTCCATGCACTCCACAAGTGCTCCACACACTCGAAGTACTCAACGTACTTCAAGTAGATCTCTGCTAAACTTGAAACAACCTACAACTCAACTAATCTTACTTATGGAAGGAATTGCCTTCCCTTCCTCTTTGCTCTCCAACTGAGTACACACCATACTCCAAGTAGATCCTTCCTGATCTTGCTCCCTATTGTGTTGCTGTCACCTTGATTTTGCTGCCACCTATAGATCAACCTAGTTTTACACACCTGTAAACCTAGAGCTTGCACATAGATACACCTGCAGATCAATGATCTTACTTACCATGTAGATCTCCAAACGTGGCCTTGCACACCTACTGACCAAAATCATACATACATGAAGAACCCTTCTGATTCTCCAAACCAGCACCCACACTTGGCACTATGGCACTAGGAGGAACACACCATGCTCTCTTCACACATAAAAGGAACTAATATTTGCTCTCTTACTCTCTATCACAAATTACAATACAGCCCATGAATCTATTATATAGATCTCATGTAAACAATAATTAGAGATCTAATTACAATAATTAGATCTGTAGCTCAAGACTATAATTGGACTCTCAACATGCAAACACTTGGTTTGTTAACTAACTGTTCATGCAACTGATAGTTTTAAAACAACACAGGCGACCGACGTCAGTCCCTATCAGGCTAGAGATGACCAACGTCAGCTGATACTTGACTGATGTTGATTGCCTTTCCCATTATATATGACTAACATCGGCTGATCAGACCGACGTCAAATTCCCTGCAACTTAGCAACCTCTCAACAACCTCCTCCATGTCTACAATAGTGAAGCTTTTAGCTCCACAACCTAACAATCTCCCACTTGGAGATAAATAGTTGCACTGTACCTATACTTGTACCCCATCTATTTATTTCTTGGCTTTTATCCCGCTTCAAGCTCAACCTTAAAGACCAACCATCACAAATCCTGTGGTGCACCTCCTATCATATGAGTAACCTACCACATCCAAACCTACAAACCCATGTAGTGAAGTCCTAATCCTGCATAGCATGTATACCTGTTGCTAGTCCCTCTCAAATACCTAAGAACCCACTTCCCCAAATTGGCTTCTAACTCTCTGACATCACCCACTACTTGGCCAAACTTAGGTCTATACAAGACCTCATGTGATTTCAGACACTGAACTGTCTAGCCCTTGGTGTGCTCTGATTCTGCATCTTGCGTATTAAACCTTGCCAACACCTAATTCACATCAGCTCCCATGAGAGACAAAATCAACCTGTGATATTCCATGTCTCTCATGCCAAAGAATTTTGCTGCTCTAAATTCCTCATGACATGCCACTAAACTAACCTTACCCTTAGCTTAGCAAAACCCTGTATGTCTAAACCTTCATCATGCATACCATCCACATATAGTAACAGGATAATGTTGTAATCATCATCCACTTGGTAAGACAAACACAATGGTTACACTGACATTGACTAAAGCTCTACTTTGTCATCCACCTATCAAAACCTGTACCACTATCCTACAGCTTCCTCAAGACCATATGACCTGGCCTTCCATCTCATGTGTCCATTCTCTCTATTCTTTAACTAAGGTATCCATTTGTCTCAGTGCTTTCATACTAGCTGGCAACCCTACCAAATCTCTCGTTTAATTATGCATCTTGTTCATGCCAAGCTCCCACTATTTCCTAGATCCTTCCTACTCTACAGTTAACAACTAGTATAAAGAAGAGGAAAAATGAATTTGAGGCTTACTTACACTTTCAGTCCTCCCCATGGGTGTTTGAGACTCCTTGATAGCTTGTTGTCTACCCAAAATCCATCTTAGTGACTGACCTCGGTCACTACATAGTCTGCATCTGATCGACGTCGATTCCATGCGACTGTCCAGGTCACCAATGCCGGTTATCCTACCGAGATCGATCTCCACCTGCCCGACACCACCAACTTCTCTAGTCTACACATGACTGACATCAGCACCTATTTCTTCGACGTCGGTTACCCTTGACTGACGCTGGTACCTATGTATGCTTGTGAGTGTTGACTTTTTACCCATGATCTTTCCATGGATCAAAACCCTATCCAAACCACCCTACTTAGAAGTATCTAGCCCCATCCACTGGTCTCTATCTATCATCTCCTCCAAGAACACCAAGGCTTTCCAGTTCTTAAGTCTGTCAAAGACATCTGACTTCTGCTTAAGAACATGCATCTCCTTCTTACTCATGTGACCAAGCCTAGAAAGCCACGTCTTCACAATAGAAGAAGAATTAGTAATATAAGCAAATAGATAAATAGTACCTACTTTCTTACCACCAGCTAATTCAAGTGCATCCACTGTGAGAGTTTTTGTGCATCTCTCATCACCCAAATTTCCTAAAGAAATTAGCCACATCTTTAAGCCTAGGACCTGCATGACCTCTTTCAACACCCATGTGTTGGGCACCTACAATTCCAGCTTCACTTCCCCTTTGCCAATTCTTTGGCAAGGCTCACCAACCCCTCTACCTGGGGCTGCATGGAAAGAGGCAACAAAAGCTATTAACCAAGATTCAACTTTATCCAAGGAACATCCCAGAGCATCCTGTACAACAACACCTACTACATTTACTTCTTCAATTCGTTCATGTTGATCTGTTACCAACCAACAATCTATCTTTACCTACTCTTTCTTTCCATAAGACTGTAATTGACCATTCATGCTTTTCAATTCCTCCATTCTTAGTGTACTTTCTTTTACCATTGTTATACTCCCACTCAATCAGAAACCCTTGAGAGTGACCTGTAACCAAACACAAACTTGGTCCCTACAACCTTAGCTCTGATACCAACTATTATGACCCTAAGGAAGCACCATTTATTACCATATACAATCAACTAAATATGTGGAATTAAACTAGAAGCAAAAAGTAACTAGAATAAAAAAAAACACAGAATATGAGAGACAATACCCAATTGTATTAATACTCATCCAGAAAAGAATACAATAAAGAAGATACCACTTCTTCTCCATACCTCTCAGAGGCTTCCCACACCTCAAGTGTACAGTAATTCTTTCCTCAAAGCTCTCTCTCTTATGGTCCTAACACAAAACTCAAACACAGAGTTGGTGTTCACCTCCAACTAGTCAGTATCCACTACTGGCAATACCCAAGTGCTCCACACACTCCAAGTACTCAATGTACTTCAAGTAGATCTCCCCTAAACTTGTAACAACTTGCAACTCAAATGATCTTACTTATGGAAGGAACTGCCTTGCCTTCCTCTTTGCTCTCTAATTGAGTACGCGCTGTACTCCAAGTAGATCTTGCTTGATCCTATTCCCTGTTGTGTTGCTGTCACCTTGATTCTGCTGCCACCTACAGATCAACCTAGTTCTGCACACCTGCAAACCTAGACCTTGCACACACATACACCTATAGATCAATGATCTTGCTTATAATGTAGATCTCTAAACATTGCCTTGCACACCTACTGACCAAGATCATACATACATGAAGAACCCTTCTGATTCTCCAAACCGACACCCACACTTGGCACTGTGGCACTAGGAGGAACACACCATGCTCTCTTCACACATAGAAGGAGCTAATATTTTCTCTCTTACTCTCTAGCACAAATTACAATACAGCCCATGAGTCTATTATATAGATCTCATGCAAATAATAATTAGACATCTAATTACAATAATTAGATTTGCAGCTCAAGACTATAATTGGCCTCTCAACATGCAAACACTTAGTTTGTTAACTAACTATTCGTGCAACTGATAGTTCTGAAACTACACAGGTGATCAACGTCGGTCCCTGTCAGGCTGGAGATGATCGACATTAGCTGATACCTGATTGATGTTGGTTGCCTTTCCCACTATATATGACCGACATCGGCTGATCAGACCGACATTGGTTTCCCTGCAACTTAGCAACCTCTCAACAACCTCCTCCATGTCTGCAACAGTGAAGCTTTTAGCTCCACAACCTAGCACTACTCATGCTTTGAATTCCCTGAATTCTAAAATGAGAACTGTACTTTAAACACTAAGAGAATTTATGATACACCTAGAGGCATCAATAGAACCCTATAAAATTATCCTCAATTAGAATGGTGGATAAGAAAATGCATAATATAATCTCTTTCTTTTATTCCTTAAAAATGGCAAAACTGGATGTGTATATATAGCTGGATCTAACCCTAAACCTTTTTAAAAGTTTTGATAATAGGTTTGATCCAATTTGACCTTGTATCATTAATTGATAAAGTTAAATTAGGTCCTCATTTTGGTTAGCCAAATATGACATAGACTTGTAACATGCTAATATTAATTTGAATATAGGGTCAACCTAAGTTGACATTGTTTGATAAATATCAAAAAGAGTTTTTTTCTTACGTAATGGCTAAATAAGGTGGTGAATTACTTCGAGGAGTGTGTAAGGGATGTGGAAAATCTTTTGGAAGTGTATAGGATATGTTTATGTAGATATCAAGTGGTGGTAAGTAATTGATAAAGTTTTAAAATATTATGTGTATGTAGATATTACACTAAGTTTCCCACCATTTAATAATCAAAGTCCTAATATATCGAGAGAGGGGGAAGAGAGTGTGTACTGTAGGAGTTTTAGGTTTTGATAAATAAAAAGGTAAAGTTTGTATTCCAATTTTTTATTCTAATTGAGCCTCAAATGAATAAAAATTATTATTTCCATGAAATATATGGAGGTTAGAGAGGGAAGACTATTATTATGAGTACATAAAAGATTTAGAAACAAAGATCATTCATGATTTTAATTTTCTTATAATTTTCAATCATTTATGTGAGAACATGAGAGATGGAAAAAGAATTTTCATGGATTTTGGAAATTAATGTTTTTAGGTACATGTATAAAAAAAGAAATATAAAGCACCAAATATTATAACTTGAATATATAACCATAACAATTATGATATGTAGTAAGAATCTTAACCAAGTTTAATAAGAAAATAACCAATAATGACATAGATTAACTATGTCATTTGAAAGGAAATAAAACTACATCATTGATATTATAAAATTATTTCACAACACTTATAGAGAAAATAAATATCTTTAAAATCCTACTATTTTCTCCTCTAATGAACATAAGTAAAATAAATAATTAATGGGGAAGCCTAATATTTTTGATAAAGGCACATTAAGTGATGTAATTAGCACATATATCAACCTAATAAGGAATGTGTCAATGACTTGTCTATTTTGTAGATGGTTGTGACTTGAAACAAGGAAATAGGCCTTAGCACTTGAAAATATCACCATTCTATGTTAGAAAACTAATGTTAGAATGAAGGGAATTGGAATATAATATTATAATAGTAGTGACGGTAGTTAGATTTGAAAATTACAACATGATGATAAAGTTTCGTAAGTGGGAGATTAAAAAGGAAGAGAGTGGCTATAATCACGCCAATATTGAGTCTCTATTGAGTAAAAAGTTGAGAAAGCACTATGGTGCATTTCAAGGAGGATGCACAAGGAAAATAATATAAAAACTTATGGACACATTATTTTATTTCTAATAATCATAGTATAATTAAATATTTCATGTGTGGATTATAATTTGAAGGTCACCATGATTCCTTCAAAGTCTTATAGCCTAAATTATAATTCAATAATTTTCTACTTTTTTCACTATACATTTGACAACTTGAATTTAATGTGAGATGATAGAATTTTATTTCAGTACATTTAGAATACAATGTATTTAAATTAAAATAGATTCATACTAATTAAAATGGAAATCTAGTATATATACATATGTATATGTATAAATACATAAATGTGTGTGTGTGTGGGTATTGAGAAACAAGGAGAATAATATGGGAAATTATGGATGCATTATTTTATTTCTAAGATCATGGTATAATTAAAGATCTCATGTGTGGATTATAATTTGAAGGTAATCATGATTCTTTCAAAGTCTAATAGCCTTAAATATAGTTAATTTTTTTGCTATTTTTTTCACTGTACATTTGACAAGTCAAATTTCATGTGAGATGATAAGATTTTATTTTAGTAAATTTAGAATAAAATATCTATAAAATACAATAGATTAATAATATTTAAAATGAATACACACACACACACACACACACACACACACACACACACACACACACACACACACACACACACACACACACACACACACACACACACACACACACACACACACACACATACATACATGTATGAGGGTAATCATGATTCATTTAAAGTCTTATATCCTAAAATATAGTTCAAATTTTTGCTACTTTTTCACTATAAATTTGACAACTCGAATTTCATGTGAGATGATAATATTTTATTGTAGTATATTTATAATAAAATATATTTATACTAAAACAAATTCATAATATTTAAAATGGAAATATAGTACACACACAGGGACATGTGTGTGTGTGTGTGTGTGTGTGTGTGTGTGTGTGTGTGTGTGTGTGTGTGTGTGTGTGATGTATATACACACACATATAACATTTAACATGAAAATGTATATGTATAAAAACACACATATAACTATATTTTATCCTAGTAGTAAACTAGTTATACATTTAACATGAAAATGTATATGTACGTGCGCGCGCGCACACACACACACACACACACACACACACACACACACACACACACTTACTTGATTTGTGTTAGTTGGGATGAAATACTCTGTATAGTTATAAAACCACTCTCCTTATAATAGGTTGGGGTAATCTAAAAAATTCATCCTATAATTATAATTTATATCTTAAATTTTTTTCCTTATCCCTCCAATATGGTGTGTAGACCCATGGCATACTTAATTTTTATCACCCCTTTATATCTTGTTGTATAATTCAACCAAATTTATTAATTATTAGTTAACATCTTCTAGAGGGTGTCAAAAAGTTTATTTTATCATCAATGTTAAATTATAGTTAAAAAAATAAAACCCCCATGGACAAGATAAATTCCTAATTATTATTTAGATCCCTTACTTGAAACTTTCTTATTAACTCTTTGTAATAAATGTTATTAAATCACATTATGTGGCAATGCTAAAAATAAAGTGCATAATTAAAGTTTATGTATATTTCCATCAAGTCATGATAATAAAATAAGATTTATTTTATATTAACAAAAATTTAAAACTATGAAATCACAAGGCACCTAATTAAATTTTATAAATAGTTAAATAATGTGAAAATTTGATTTATATGGATAATATTTTCCATCGAACTAACTGTTGATAATTTTGCCACCATTGGTCAAAGTTACTTATGTGAAGGTTTTCTAGAAGAATAAATTAAATTATTAAATATAAAAAATGGTATTAAATTAATAAATAAAAATTCATAAGGCCAAAATAATTCTTATTAAAAACTCACAAGTCCAAATTTTGATAGAGGTTTCTTTTATTCCTCTAACTAACTATTTGCAAGCTAGTGAAGCCAATTTTCAGATGCTCGGTATGTGAAGGTGAAGAGGATTTGGATGAAAATATATTATGGATATTTCTTATACCATATTAAAAAAATAGTAAATTCATTTTTTTCAGGTTATAGTGTCTTAACCTTATGAATAATTGTTAATAAGAACAGGTGCTCTAAAACCCTTTTTAAACCCTCATTTACTCCGTTTTAAACAATATGTTTGAATTTATTTATTTATTTTTTAAAAATAAATGTTTTTTGAAAAATTATGGTTAATATGGGATATTTATAAATCATAATAAATTAAAATTTTAGGTAAAATTATGGATAAACTCTAAGGATCAAGCATCAGGGTTTTAAGCAAGCAAGAGAGACAATAAAAAAGGCAATTTTTGAGAGGTTTAAGTGATTGTTTGAGAACATAAAATTATTTTAATGATATTATTGGTTTATAAATATGATAATTAAAAAATAATTATATAATAATTACTCATAAAACTTAAAAAATTATCAAAACATAGACCTACATGCATTCAAAAATGAAATTGGGCAAGCTAGTCAACACCAAAAAGTGCATATTTTGAGTTTTATTAAATTAAAACCCTTGTAATTTTATATGGTTGTATTTTTTTATGTATTTTAATATTTAAAAGTGTTTAATATATTTAATTTACCAAATTATATATAAAATTTCAATATACAAATATGATCATGAAGGGAATGAACGTTTCTTCACTTTTTTGCTCACAAATAGAGTTGGAAACGGGTGTTTCAGGCCCCTCCAATGGAAAAAATTAATTTAAGAGTGTTAATAATTTATTTAAATTTGTAAATAAATTATAATTCAATTAAAAATAGGCTCATCTCACTGAAAAACATCTTCAGGTCATCCCCATGGTAGCAAGCAAACACTTTTTTGTGAATTTTTCTTAGGGAGTTTGGTGAATAATTTTGGAAATCTTAAAAAATTTACAGGTATTAAAAATTTATAAATATCCAAAAATAATATTAAGAGTTTTTTTATATATCCTAGAACACATTTTATACCCTTTAATCCAAATCAGGGTTTCTTGAGAACAAGAGAGCATCACAGAGCATAAAATAGTGTTTTTTAAAGTTATACATGGAATTTGGAGCTAAAATTTTATTTGAAGGTATGTTACAATATTATTATTATTTTTAAAAAAATTATCCTTTTTTATTATAATTATGGATATTCATAAATTTTTTGGCTCTCATAGTGCATTCAAGAAGCTTGTCAAAGTTACAAGTCAAGATAAGTGGAGTTCATAACATACAAAAATGGAAAAGTTGATTTAGATTTTTGGTAAATATTTGAGGCCATATTTTCATTAAAATAATTATTATAAAATAATCATGAAATCCTTATCTTATTACTCCCCCCTTTGGGCTAAATTTAGTAAAGTCAAAAAGTCAAGTTGCATGCAAGTTGCAAGTGAAGATAAATGAAGTTGAACTCCTGATGTGAAGTCAAGATAAATACAATAAAAAAAATATTAAAGTGAAGGTAAATAAATTAAAAATTTAGGTTTCATTAAATATAAATATTATTTAAATAAATACTAAAAACATTTAACTAAAGAAGATCAAAATTTGTATGCAAGATCACAACAAGTTAACTCAAGATTCAAGATGCATGAAGAGCCGTTTGAATTTCCAAACATGAAAGAATAAAATTAATCTCTCATAAGATGAAATATTACATTAAATAATATTTAAAAATAAATTATACATGGGATAATATTTTTAAAAAAATTGGAGTTGAAGGTGGAGTTCAATTTTGAGTTGAATTTTTAGTTAAAGTAGGAATGAACTAGGACTTACATATGAACTCATCTGGAAATGTTTGTATTCTCTCTCTTATTATTTTATAAATGTACATTATTATTATTATTATTATTATTATTATTATTATTATTATTATTATTATTATTATTATTATTATTATTATTATTATTATTATTATTATTACATAAAATCTACCAAAACTTTGTACTAAATCACCCTTAAAGAAATAAAGAGCTTAATTTTCATCCATTCTCAAGTTTTCATGAAGTGTGTGTTTATTATTCATTGATATAACTTAGTGAATTACTCTCATTACTAGGTTTATGTAAGAATATCTCACTTTTATGAAAATTATTAAAAATATTATAGGTCATATAAAGATTCTAATTATGATTTATACCTAATATAGAAGTGAATTTAACCATCATTCATTCCTCCCAAGCTAATGTGAGTGTTAGTCAATACCTCTATATGAAATAATAATTCAAGAGTCATTGTATGTAGATGAAGTGAATGTATGTAAGTTTATATGGATTCTAAATTGTTTTATGTCTCTACATAATTAATCCAAACAGTGGTACATCACCCTAATTTTTAGTTTTCAATTCCATTTTCAACTTTAAAATTGCTCATTCTACCCTTTTCCTAGTCAATAAAACATATAATCAGATAGTTTAAATAGAATTAGGTGAGTGTACCAAATTTGAGAAGCCAATTATATAGATATTATATCCAATTATAATTTTCCACACCTTGTAGAGTTTTAATTTTATCAACAGAAGTGAGAATAGGCATGCATTCTTAGTGTGGGTGCACTTTTGAGTGATAATAGTTTTTGGCACACCTAGTGGGACATAGATTGAAGCTAAAAAATACATTTGAAATATAAATAAGTATCAATTTAATTCTTGAAGTCATTACAAATCAACATGTTTATCCCAAATAATTAGGTATGTGTTCCTTTCAATGATGGAATCCCTCTCAATTTGATCCAATATGATGATATTCCAACCTCAACCCTCAAAAATATACCATATTTCATAGGTGCAGATAAAACTACACCCATAGAGCATATTAAAGATGTGGCTAACTTATTTTCATTCCACCATGTTACCCAATAGAATTTTTCCATTCATTTTTTTGATGGATCCTTCAAGGAAAATGTGTTGCAATGGTATAAGAACCTTCCCTTTAACACCATAACCTCTTGGGATGATTTAGGTGCAATATTATGTAAATAGTTTGAAGATAAATTAGACCATTTATAACTTGTTGAGAACCTAAGTACCATCAAGAGATCATCACATGAATTTATGATTGATTTTAATTTTAAATTCTAGAAAACATGAAACAAAATCCCTCCCATGATAAGGCCATATACTAAACATGCTTTCCTATACTTTTTAAGAGCCTTGAATTTTGATATTTTAGTTATGATTGCATCCATGGGTGGTAAGACACTCCCAGATATCTATGAGGTTTCCATTAATGTTTTAAATAGTCTAATTCAAGTTGGTAAACTTACACATAGGCCTCTAATGTCATTTTGTTATATTGTAGTCTATTATACCTCCTCAAGCACCATCAATGGCCCCAATTATAACCCTTACAAATCAAGATCAAGGTCCTCATAGTCAATATGTTGGGCTTGATGAAGTAAAAACTATGCTACAATATTTTGGTAATTAGTTACTTGAGTTGAAGAGGCAACAATATCAAGCTAATAGGACTCCATATCAAGATCAAGGAGCCATTATACCAGCCAAACCATATGTTGTAATTAATCCTAATGTTACTTCCTCAACCAAGGCCCTTATTCCAATAAAAAATAATTTGATACAAGGTTCAATTTGGTATCCTTATAACATCAATGATGTGCATAATCAAGCTTTAGTAGCACAAAATATGGCAATTCTTCAAAAGACACAAGAGGAAGTAAATCATGGATAAGTGCAACTAGATGCAATCTTGGTGAATTTTTAATTTGATTATTATTTGGTATTATATAATATTAGTGAGCCTATAAATCAAATAATTTTGTTACAACCATTACAAGATCCAAAAGAAGGGCTATAAATGATCCCCAAGAGAAAAATTGGCATGTTGAATCAAACAAGCTTCACCAAGCACCTTAATTTCAAGATCATCCAATAATGACTTATATTCTTATGCCACAAAATGAAATATATTTCCCTCTAAAAATCTCCATTTTTAAATGAGGACATATTGTATGGAAGGAAAAATAAGAACATCTAGGTGAAAGGGAAAATTTGTCAAGAGAAGATGATCAAGAGTTGTGTTGGTCAAATGAGCTTCAATTTGGTATAGAAAGAGATCATATTGTATCCCTTGAAGAGCCATTATGAAATAAAATTTCAGTAGTAAGTGAGCCTCAATAATCCTATCATTAAGATGTTCTAGAAGAAATGGTAGCAGATAGTGAGATTGTAGTAATGGTTTCACATGGTAACATTCTTAGACATGAGCTAAATAAAGGTACAAAAGAAGATGTAGTGACTCATAATAAACCTAAAGAGGATAAAAGTGAGGAAAAAGAATATTTTGATTAATTATGGTAGTATAAATTTGAGTTGATTCAATACTTTGAGAATATTTATAAGCCTACATCTCCTTGTGAAGACATTGATAAAGCAATTGTAAAGGTAAATCAGAATGTTGTTACATTAGAAGCTTTTTTTAGTGTGAAATAACAACATGAGGTGAGTATTGAATTACATGATGAGTTTTTATATATTTAATATATGTTTTATTAATTTGATTCACTTGGAGATAATCCTAATAGGTTTAAAATAAGGAAAAGAGTTGATCCAACTGAGATGGCACTCAAATAGTAGTTTGTTCCTCATCTTCATCAACCACATAGAAAGGACCCAAGAGGTTTTTGTTTTCATCCATGTGGATATTTAGTTATTTTACATATTAGTTTTAGATTAAATTTTAAAATAAGTGTTTTTATGCACATGTTTTGTATTAGCTTTAGTTTTCACATTCTTCTAATTGTAATATTGCACATCTTTTAGTTGATAGTTGTTCTAGTTTTCAATTCAATAAGTGATTCTACACAAGTGTTATGATTGATTGAATAAGACATTTTTAGTTTCATATTTTATGATATTTTCATGAAACCATAACCCAATGGATAGATATACTGGTCTTGAGTGTTTAGTGGGAAAACATCCCAATAAAGTCACCAAGAATGTTGACAAATTTACCACCATTGGTCAAAGTTGTTTATGTGTAGGTTTTAAAGAAGATTCCAATCACATATTAAAGGTAAAAATGGGTAATATAATCAATAATAAAAAATTCTTTAGGACAAAATCATGCTTAGGAATAACTCACAATTTGATGTAGAAAAAATAGGCCAACCTTCTAGAAGCCATAACTTTTGACCCATAACTCCGTTTGAGCTCTTCCACATGCCAAAACAACCATATCAAAATTTTCATTTTTGTCCTAGGTATTTATACCTAAATAAAAATGTTTTAAATATTTTTTATATGACATATGTGAGCATCTGAGCATCCAAAATTATGATTTAATTATTTTTTAGGTTTTTTTTATTTTCAAAAATTGTATATTTTTAGGACTAGACGTTAACTTTAGTTGAATTTCATCCCATAGTCTAATTATAGCATTTAGGATATTTTGGGAGATTTTTGTAATTTAATGAAATATTTATATAAATATCAGCTCCTAAAAATAGTTTTCTTTTAGGTTTCAAATTTTTTTCAAATTTTGCATGTAAACTCTAATTTTGAGTTTAAGCTTATTTAAGAATGGTTTGGGTTTGTAATTATTTAAAGTCATTAAATATGAATAAATTTTGAGTTATTGTTTCATATATTTTACTATCAGTAATTTTATTATCTTTATATTTTTTGGGTTCATTACAAGTCCATATTTTTATAGAGGTTCATTTTATTCCTCTAACTAGCTATTTGCAAACTAGTGAAGGTTATTTTTAAATGTTCGGTACATGAAGGTGAAAAGGATATAGATAAAAAGGTATTAGGTGGAGTTTTGTTTTCATATTACCTCAATATTAAATTAATTTTTTTAGGTCATATTATCTTAAAGTAATTAAAAATTGTTAATAAGAGTAGGTTCTCTAAAACCCTTCTTAAACCTTCATTTGTTCAGTTCTAAAATATATATTTGTATTTTTTAGTTATTTGTTGAAAAATAAAGGTTGTGTTATAATTTATGGGGAATATAATACATTTATAAACATTCATAAATAAAAAATTTATGGAAAATTATGGACAAAGACAAAGGATCAAGCATCAAGGTTTTAAGCAAGCAAGAGAGACAATCAAAAAGATAAATTTTGAGATGTTTAAGTGATTGTTTGAGAACATATAATTATTTAAATTATAATATGGATTATTAAATTTAATAATAAAAAAATAATTATATTTTTATTCCTCATAAATCTCAACAAAATGGCAAAACATAGACCTACAGGTGTTCAAAAATGACATTGGACAAGCTAGTCAACACCAAAAAATGCATATTTTTAGTTTTATTAAATGAAAACTCTTAAAATTTTATATGGGGGTATTTATTTATTTAATTTTTTTTTAATATCATTAATTTACCTTATGAAATATAAAATTGTAATATAAAGGTTTGATCATGAAGGGAATGAAGGTTTCTTCACTTTTTTGCTCACAAATAGAGTTGGAAATGGGTGTTTCATGTCACTCAAATTGATAAAATTTATTTAAGAGTGAATAATTAATTTATAGGTATAAATAAATTAAATATAAATGAAAACCAATTAAAAATAGGCTCAGATCATTGAAAAATATCTCTAGGTCATCTCTAAGGCAATAAGCAAGCACTTTTTTGTGAATTTTTCTTAGGGAATTTTTTGAAGAATTTTGGAGTTTTTAAAACTTTTCCAAGTATTAAAAATTTATACCTATCCAAAAATAATATTATGAGTGTTTTATAATTTAGGAAACTCATTTTAGACCCCCAATCGAAATTAGGGTTTCTTGAGAATAAGAGAGCATCACAAAGCATAAAATGGTGTTTTTGGAGTTATACATGGATTTTGGAGCTGAAAGTTTTTTTGAAGGTATTTTAAATTATTATTTTTATGTTAAAATAATATTTTTTCTATTTATATATTCTAATTATGAATATCCATAATGTTTTTGGATCTCACATTGCATTCAAGAAGCTTGTCAAAGTTGCAAGTCAAGATAAATGGAGTTCAAAACATGCAAAAATAGAGAAATTAAATTAGATTTTTCGTAAATATTTTAGTATATATTTTCATGAAAAATAATTATTATATCATCATAATTAAATCCTTCTCTTACTACACCCCCCTTTAGCTTAAATTTAGAAAAGTCAAAAAGTCAAGTTACATGCAAGTTGCAAGTCAAGATAAGTGAAGTTGAACTCCAGATGTGAAGTAAAGATAATTAAATTAAAAATAAATATAAAATTTAAGGTGGATAAATTATAAATTTAATATTAATTCAATATAAATAGTATTTAACCAAATATCAAAAATAGTTAACTACAGAAGATCAAAAGTTGCATGCAAGATCACAAGTTAACTCAAGATTCAAGATGCATAAAGAACCCTTTGACTTTTCAAACATGATATAATAACCTACCTCTATCCTAAAATTAAATATTAAATTAAAAAAAATTAAAATTAAATTATATATGGGATAATATGTGGGAAAAAGTGGAGTCGAATGTGGAGTTTAATTTTGAGTTGAATTTTCAGTTGAAGTAGGAGTATACTAAGACTTGCATATGGACTCATCTGGAAATTCTTATCTTCTCTCTCTTATTATTTTATATATTTACATTAATTTTTTAATTATTATTATTATTATTCTTTTTAATTATATAAATTATATCAATTTTTTTTCTACATCGCCTTTAAATACATAAAGAGCTAAATTTTCCTCCATCTCAAGTTTTTATGAAATGTGTGTTTATTATTCATTGATAGAACTTAGTGAATTACTCTCCTTAATAGGTTTATGTATGAATATATCATATTTATTTATAAAATTAACATTTTTTTAGGTCATATAAATTTTATAAGTCTGATTTCTACCTAGATTATAAGTTAATCTAACCATTATTCATTCCTCCCAAGCTAGTGTGAGTGTTAGTCAAGACCTCTATATAAAATAATTATGTAAGAGTCATTATATTAAGGTGAAGTGAATGTATGTAATTTTATTTGTCTTCTAAATTGTGTTATTTATCTACATAATTTATCCTAACATTGGTTCGTCACCCCAATTTTTAGTTTTTAATTTCATTTTTAGCTTTTACATTGCTCCTTCTACCCTTTTCCTAGTAAAAAAAACATAGAATTAGATAGTTTAGATAGAATTAGGTGATTTTTCTAAAGGTAACCATCCCTTTATATATATATATATATATATATATATATATGTATATATATATATATGTATATATATATATATATGTATATATATATATATGTATATATATATATATGTATATATATATATGTATATATATATATATACATATATATATATATATATATATATATAATGTCCCATACCTTGTATAGTTTCCATTGTATCAATAGAAGTGAGAACAGGTACATGTTCTTATTAGGGTGAAGTTATAATTGATATCACTAGCCTAATGAGATGTAATATAAAAATATAAAAATATAAATGACTAAGATAACTCAAAAAATCCTATAGTTGACATCGGGGAGAGATATATTTTTATATACATTTTTAAAACTTGAATATCATCTTCACCAAACATAATGGTTTCAGGACAAATGAGCTTACTCTAGATATAAAATGTCTCAATTTCATGATTTAAAAAATGTGAAAATGCATTTTGTGTTAGATTAAAATTCAACAAGATATATCTAAATATATCACTCAAGATGCCTAAACAAGGGCATCACACATAAATACAATAAAAAAAGATTCATCAAATTTCATGCTAAGATTGATGAATGGTGGTAACTTACCAGGAGGGGTGTTACACTCTCACCCTATTAAATTAGAAAAATCCTCAATGTAATAACTAAAATTAAGGTAATTAAAAAAAAACTTCCTGATGACTCTAATTATGAAAACTAAAATGAGATAAAATGCATCAAAAATTAAACATTGATTCATCTTATAGATTCTACTAGAAGAAACATATACCCAAGGTTATACCATAACACAAATGAAATATAACTAACATATAATATGATCATGCAAGTATATGTACCACTCTAATGTATATCAAACTAGTAAAAATGATGAGTGCCACTCTATGGAAAATGTACAATGTGTTATGATAAGTGTTATTACATGGAAAAAGTATAATGTGTTGAGATAATTTCAATTCTATGGCAAGACGACACTAAGAAATATCAAGCAATATTGAGCCCCATCTAATGGTGAAAGTAATATAAAGAATGAAAGTACTATTTAAAAAGCCTTATATGAAAAAACTACATAGAAGAGATTAAGAATTATGATTCCACCAGTCAATATCACTACACATTAAAAAAACACCACATATAGTGAGGGAAGGATGGTGTCATTAACTCACCCATATATGGTCCTCATCGTGACCCTATAAGTTATTAAATAAGCTATCTTATTCTACCTCATACACTATATAAGGTGATAATTATGCACATTAATTTACATTTGATAAACCATCATTTACACTCAATAAATAAATAATGGATTTAAGACCAATTAGCCTAAAAAAATTAAAACTATAAAATAAAAATTCATAATTGAAACAAAATAAATTAAATAACTTATTAAATTTCAAAATAATAAAAATGTGTTAGTTTCAACACAACTTAATTTTACAATCAAATTAAATGAATTATCAGAATAATATTTGTAAATATTTCACATCATGCACATTATGTGGCATAATAATCCACCTAAGGGGATAAGGACATAAGTAACCATCATACAAGTATCAATTACCTCTTGAAAATAAGATAAATAGAGCAAAAGTATCAAATAATCCACATGGTTCACATAGAATAAAATAACAAAGGTTGTCTTTTGAGAACTACTAAGGTGATTGGGGGGACACTATATTCATAAGATTACCATAATGCATGAATAAATATTGTTCTCACTTGAAATATTTAGGGCACTACTTCATACAAAAGGGTAAAAGTATGTTTCCATCTTACTAAAATTTCCACTTCCTAGCTTGTAACCTAGTTAGACTAGTACAAACAAGGATACACACCTCCCAATAACCCCGCACTTTCTTCCATACTATATCATAAAGAGATTATGTAGGGTTACACCACTTGACACTAAACCAACAAGTCATAAATTCACTAATAAACAATTTACATAGATGAAAAATATTAAAAACATATCACAATTATGAGCACATTTACATAGGGTCAAATAGATACATAGAATAATAATAATTTTCCACCATTACAAACATCATGATTACACAAAAAAAATTCTACTTAGAGAGCATGAGATTTTTCAAAGATACTAAAAAATTATATGATCATTTACGGGTTAATAGTTTAATATAATAATTAACAAACATAAGCATACATATGTTTCCAATGAGCTAAAAATTAGGGAAAATAATAACTTTATTAACATTAAGACATAAGCTTTTAGAATAGTGAGTAGGGAGAGTACAATGCATAAAAACATAACAAAGCTAGATCATTGGCATAATTTTTTTATAAATAGTTATATTTATAGTGATAATTATAGAAATCGTGTCACTGTTGTAATTATAAATTTCTAAAATATGTCTATTTTATATTAAAATAATGATGTCAAATAGGTATCCTACTAAAACTTTCTTAGTGTCTCAAATTATCTCATTAAAATATGTATATGTATTCAATGTGTCTCTAAATGTCTAACTAATATGTTGTCTATTTATTATTAAAGATAATTGAACCAACCATAACAATTTGCCCATAGTTCCTAGTTCTAAACCCAATATCTAATACCAAAATTCCATACCTAATATTTTGTATGACTGAAACACACACAAAAGCTGATATTAAAATACTTAATATAAAAGTTGCATTATCCATCACCTATCCACCTTCATGGCATGATACACATAATGCATCCAGATAGAACTCATGTCTACATGACATGAATAAAAGTATGAAAATGGTCTCATGGTCATTATGTAACCATATCAACCCACTTTTTTAATTGACTACAAATGATTAAGTGGACCAATCATCCACTTGGTCTGAGGTCTAGACTAAACAAAATATTAAAATGGTCATAATTTGATAGTGGTCAACATATAGTTAATAACCATCATTTCTCTAAAAGCTTAGTTATAAATTTGAAGAGTCTTTCATATAAGTTTTACATAAATGATTAATTACATTAATCTCAAATTAAATAACATTAAATAATAGTTTTAGTCTAACTCAAGGGTTTATGAAACCAAAACCGTAATATAACCTAAGACCTAGACCCAATGCCCCACCTTAACATGGTAGCTTACATATATGATCCCTAAAATTAGGTTAAGATACAGTTATCCACTTCAATAAGAGTACAATATCCTCCTTAAGACATCATCTCCAAAGGGTTAGATGACTAATCCAAATCAATAAATAAAATTTTTGTGGTTCTCTCAAGCTAGTAAAAGCTCTATCAATGGAAAACTAAAATTCTAAAAATAAAACAAATAATACTTAAAACTAAGTCTTCACCAAAATCACTTATAAATTTGATAGGTTTAAAAATCAAATTATTAAATGATTTTGATAAATGAAACCCTAATCTCCAACAAATCATAGGGTTTAGACAAAAAATGTTTATTTTAAACAATAATAACCAAAATGGGTTGCTAAGTATACCCTGATGGTAAGATTGTATATAGGGACTATAGCAAGTCCATGGATGCATCCATAATACAAACTTATAAATTAGTGACAATTTTCCTTATGTTATTTTATTATTTTTAAAGAAAAATAATATTTTCAAGGTGAATTACTAAATTCAACCATGTTAATATTTAAATTAATGTCATTTATTTTTAAAACCCAATAATAATATTCTCACATATTTTGACAATTAAATATTATTGTTCTCAATTATTGTGTTACTATAACTAACTAGATAATGGTATCAATAGATAACTTTTAATATGTAGTTAAGAGGCATATAATGCAATTTTAAAATGGTCTAAAGGTATATAATCTAGTTTTCTTTAAGACGTGCAACTATATAACAATAATTTTAAAATACATTGAAATATCCATTTTGGTTTCAAATGGAACTTATTATAAAAGAGTGTGGTTATAATTTATAGACCTTGACACTATATCCAAAATTATAATTTGTGGAAATTCCTAAATTATTACATGTTTAGATTGAACAAAATTATAATAGTACTTAAGCTTAGAAATAAACCCTATATTCAATGTTTATTTACCACAACTCTATAGTATATTTTCCACCACTATCTCAACAGTAGGTTATATAATATCTCTTTGTATCTCTCTCTATTTTTTTGATGTATAAAATATCATATTACCCACTTTTAGATGGTATTTGATAAATCCAAAAGGTATGGTATCTTGTTGAATCTAAAAAAAGTATATTTAGAGTCATAAAAGGTAATTTGTTGGGTCATTTTATTACCAAGGAAAGTTTTTATATTTACCTTGAAAGAGTGTAATATATTTAGAAAATTTGACATCATAATAGTAAAAAGTTACTTAAATCCTTCTTTGGTAAGATCAATTGTGTTTGGTAAATCATTTTTGGCTTGTGGAAATTGTAAAACCATTGAGTGTTATGTTTAAACATGATTCAAATGTGGAATACAAAACTAAAGTGAATAAATAATTTCAATACATCAAAATTACCATCACCCAAGCCCCATTTATAATCATCCAATTGTTCACCAAGGACTTCTTCCTATATTCATTTGTATCAGAATATATTATAGTAATGGTACTCACTCAAAAGGTTCAAGAAAATGAGCATCCTATTTCCTTCATGATCACCAATTTAAAGAAGTATAATTTAAATATTATATGATTGAAAAAAATTATTTAACTAAAGGAGTGAAAAAATTTAGGCATTATATCCTACATAAAATTATATATGCCATTATCCCAAAACCATATGTCAAGCTTATGTTTGGATAAAATGAATTAGATGAATAAAGAGGTAAGTGGATGTATAATTTTCAAGAGTTTGATATAAAAATCAGACTTAAAAAAATGATATGAATAATAGGCATCATTCATTTGATTTTAAATACTGATCAATGCATCTCCATTAAGCAAGTCGACTAGTCTCAAATAGGTGGTTGTAACTAGTATAGATAGATTATTCACTACCTACTCATAAGCACATGTACTTATGAATTCAATATAGAATAAATAAAAGAACTAAACATAAAATCAACACATTATATGATAACTAGAGAGTGTTGTATCATAAAAATTATGAAGGTATCTACTTGAGATGCATTTTTAAATAAGAAGTAACAAATATTCTTGAAAAAAAATATTATAAGATTGGTAGTGGACACCTTTCAAGAAATTTCACAACCCATCAAATACTAATAATGGGATACCACTAACTTATTTTTTTCAATAATGCACACAATCATATCAGAACTTGCCATCAATGTTAGGTATTTGTGTAGAGATAAATGCACATAGTTATGCCTCTATAACCTATGATTGAAGGATACCATTTTACATAGTGGGGTCTATATTTTTTATAGGTCATTAATCCCAATTAATTGGTTGGTTGTAATTTTATTATAATAATAATAATAATAATAATAATAATAATAATAATAATAATAATAATAATAATAATAATAACAATAATAATAATAATAATAATAATAATAATAATAATAGATTATATCACCAGGTGGATTAAAGAAGTTGCTTACAAATAATTGTAGAGCATAGGATGCGATCAATATTTTTAAAGAAAATATCCTAAATATGTTTGGGATGCCAGATTATTTAGTGTGTGATATTTGTCTCACTTTTTAATCAATATAATTTAATAAATGAGTCTATAAAAAATTATATTACTATCAAGTTTTCTTAAATTTATTATACCCAATGGAATGGAATTACTGAATCTACCAATAATAATTTTTTGGATGTAATAAATAAATTTATAGAGAAAAAACTAAGATAATGAAACATGTTTAAGTATGTGTTATAGGTAAAAAAAATATAAAAAATCAATCCTTCAAATATTCAAATTTAATATTAGTATATGGGCAACATAATATTTTCCCCATTAATCTTAAATTACCAACATACCAATTCATGCAAGATTATATAAAGGATGATGAAATAATCTAGTCAATATTAGTAAACATTTGTCAAAATGGAAGATGCACAAAAATAGGATTTACAAAAATTTAGCAAACATCAATACATTATCAAAAGATGGTTTGAAAAAATATCAAAAATCAAAATTTTTAAAGCTTCAAACTTAGTCCTCCTATGGGATAAAATGCATGAGAAAAAATATAACAGGAAAATTTCACTCCATTATGGGTACCAATGCTTTTGGGTTGAAAGGTATCCAAGATAATGATGTAACTTTTCTATTTAATAGGTAGTTCTCAAAACATTATTTCATGGACACTCCAACTTAAAGCATATAGAAATTATTGTACGTTATGATTTAATAGTAGGATTATATTATATTTAATAGTTTCCTAGATTATATTCCTTGATTTCATAGATTAGATTACCTATTTTTATAGATTGTATTTTTTACTTTCCTAGATTGTATTTGCTCTAGTTAATTGTTTTTTTTAGATAAGGTTCTTCTAACCACTTACAGATATTTTTCCAAAATTTATCCTAGAGGGACACTAATTAAAATAAATTATATACATGCATCCTTGAAATTAAGGTGCACATCATGAACCAAGTGGAGTATTATATTTGAATCAAATAAGCTTATCAATTTTTTGGAAGTTTCTTTGATATTTTCATGTAAATTTTAGATAGACTTATCATTTTTAAAGATCAATTACACATTTAAATAATTAGATATTACTTTAGTGCTAATATACCTTAATAAAAACAAAATTTGAGTTAAATGTCTAATTTATATGGACTATTCCTATACATGCATCTAATGTTAGTTCCCAACCATCATTCTAAGAATGTTTCTTACAATATGTGTATGTATGTGTGGAATAAAGGTGATTCAAGTAGTATTTATTAGGGTTGTGGATGCTTGGATGATAGTAGATAAATTCTTAAAGTGGAATCAAAGATATATTTTTTAAGGATATGGACACCTAGTTGGAAGTAGAGTAATGCCTAGTTTCCCATATATTTGTACTTGAAAATATAAAATAATCTAATAGAATAAAAGGAAAAAAGACCTTGTTTTTTCCAATCTTTGTAAAAAATCTCATACAAAGGGGAAAGAACCTCCGATAATCCCACACAATTTAAAAAACAACAACGTTTATAATGTTTCATGATTATGTTGAAGTCTCTTTCAATTATATGTTATGTTTGTTTCATTTCTATAAATTTTAAAATCTTGTTATGATAGTTAAACCAAAAATCATGGGTTTGGTATTTCCCCATTAAGATGTCATTTATTGTGAGAAAACACCCAATTTTAAAAATTTCAAATAGGTACCCATTATTGTATAAAATTATTATATACTCAGTATCCATCGAGACATACATTGACTTTGGAACCTAAATATAATACTAGGTTTTAAACTCACTTTTCATTTCATGAATTATGGATTAAAATCATGACTAAATTAGTTTTAAAGGATAGCCTTTGATCCATATCATTTTATTTTAGTAACTTATTTAACCTCATTTTACCAAGTTTGTTGGGTTTTTGTGGCTTTACAAGTTATATCTACTATATATCTCAACCTTGAATTGACAATTTTCACTTTATCATCAAAAACTCACAGACTATCAATATCTATTCAAGATCTAAATAAAGTTGCAACCTATCACCGAACAAATATTTAAATTAGTTATATTTAAAACTTATATTAAGATCATATAGAGATTCAAATACTAACTAATTGCATGATATTATCGTATGGTTTTGTAAAAATGGCTAAGTCATGTAAAAAAGTGATGAAGTGATTGAGCAAGATTGTGCCACACATATTCATATTGACTTATTGTACATATTTTATTAGAGTTATAATCATTATATCCCAATGTCCAGCTAACTAGATGATATTTTTCCATATTCACTCATCTTACTTTATCATTTTTTAACCAAATGATAGATTATTAAGATAGGAGACTAATTGACAAAGAGAGATCATACCATGTTTCATCATCTCACTCAAAAAAATCCCATATACAAAATAATAGAATAAAAATAAATAGACTAAGAAATGAAATGATAAGACAACATGTGTAATCTATATGCACAATCAGCTATCATGTGTGACTCATCAATTACTCCACATGTCCATGTGGTCCATAATCAATCACCACATGTTATCACTTTGATACTTCATACACTAAAATAATTCATAGACTAATTAAAAGGAATATTATATCAATAAAAAGAAAGGCCTCCATGTGTTTTAGATTAGAGGTAAAAGCAGGTTTTGAAGGGGCCCTGAAACCCTTTAACAGAGAGCAAAATAAGAACAACTAAGCCCACAGGCAATGCCTAAAAAACACTACAGTGAGGTAGCAGAAACAGGTTTTGAATGGTCCTGAAACCATAAGAGATACATCCGGTCAAAACCCAAAAATAGAAGTCTGGTGGTACAACAAACAAAAGCTAACAAAAGAAAAACAAAGATCAGTACCAGTTTCTTAACCAACAAGAAGGACCAGCTTATTCATCCAGTTCCAGTATCAAGTTCATGGCTTCTTTTTCTTTCAAAGCAGTTTCCTGGGTGGTAACCTCCAGCAAAGCTCCTTTTTGTGTATCTTTCTTTCTGGAACTTTGCCTTGTCCTTTTGCTGGGACCCTCTAGTGCTTTGGTCTCCTCATTGGCTCATTTACCTATATTGATAGCAGCTGCACAAATGTGTTTTATGAACATCGTAAACTATAAATAATAAGATAAATATATTGTGACTAAGTGACATATTGACATTTAGCAAAGGTAGATGGACACATTTAAGCTTACTGAGATAACTAAGTAATCAAAATTATTGATAGAGTGACATGTGTCAAATTAATCCATGTGAAATCTTACGACATAAAAATCAAGTTCAAAAAATAAATTTAGTCGATAAGAAATGTTATGTTGTAATAGATTCCCATGAATGGAGGATTCAAGCAATAAATTTGTTGTTAATAAATAGACTATATGTTATGTTCCAAAATCAAATCAAATAGTTTGACAATTATTATGTAGATCTCTAGGTTGACTAAAATACCTAATTTCCAATTTGAACACAAAGCTTAGTATGAAGAATAATGGTGATCAATAATGAAGAACCAACTTCCTCACTATTTTATTTTAGTACCAATCAAGAGTTCAAAGATATAGTGTTTAACCCAATTTCTATGCATAATAAATTTCATCATTATTCAGAGATTT
The DNA here is from genome assembly GCA_037957365.1 of Torreya grandis. Classification (NCBI taxonomy): domain Eukaryota; kingdom Viridiplantae; phylum Streptophyta; class Pinopsida; order Cupressales; family Taxaceae; genus Torreya; species Torreya grandis. Next base: position 2,252,035 of record JARHVA010002245.1, on the reverse strand, counting down.
ATACATAGGTTGAAGTTATTTGACCATATAAGGATGAAGATAATATGACTCTCAAGAAGATGGAATACAAAGATGACTTTATCTCCATTAAATTCATTGAACTCCACAAATTAATGGCTAAGCATGAGGTATTTACATATGCATAACTAGAATTTAATTTATTTTCATATCGATTATTATGTATCAAAAGTGTACAAATAACATATTAAATAACCATGTGCTTGTTTATAATATAAATTGAATATCTAATGTTACTAAACCAAATTGAGAGGTAGAATTGTATTCGAAAGAGTATTTTTTGTATGATGGTTTAATGATTTATCAAATTTTGATGTACTTTATGCATCTTATTTTGAATATCTAACAGTGCAAAGGAGTGTCATCATACATGTATTTTCACTTCAACCATTTTAAATCATAACATTATGCATGGGATATTTATTGATATAAGCTTGAATATAGAGTGCATGTTTGTTTTAATCCTCATAAATTGTGATCATAAGATGGGATGTTGATATTCATATAAATGTACTAATTATACCATCTATTGGATGACGAAACCTTGAAGGAGTATGTAAATTGTATGTTTGCTTGACCTGTGAATTGTCTCTATTTTATAATGTATCATGGATTGTAAATGGATTAAAAATATTTTTAGTATTACATTGTCATTCTATTTTGGTATAGTTTTCTCTAAATGTGTGATTAAATAAATAGTATTTCCATTGATTATTCTAAGACACTTATTTAAAAAATACCAAATACACTTTTGGTATTCACAATATGTGTTACTATCAAAGTGATTATGTTTAGTCTTAGTAATGTTATAATGGTGTAATAGAAGATATATTATTATAATCAAGGTAATTTTTGAAACAAGACATTAGGAGGTTGTGGTAACCTCATAAATTACCTCCTTGGTGAAGTTATCAATTGAACATTTTTTTTGGGTTGTGATATTGCATTGATTGTTACTTTTACTTCATTCTTGATTTTATTAGATTTGACTTTGTAGTTTAGTTTGATTTGAAACTTGATATTTTTAGTAAATTAAGTAGTTGGTGAATATTTAATCTTGTTCAAAGCTAAGATATTGACTTCTATTGCTTTGAATATATGACATAACTCATCAAAATATTTGAATAGGTTAAACATAATAAACTCATAGAGTGGTGCTAGACAAATTTACATGAAGATATATTATCTAAAATAGAATTTGTCATCTTAACTAGCATAAGTTTTTATAAAATAACATATTCAATGATTAGATCATTTTACCTTTACTTAATTTTTGAAAATTTTCCATAAGATAGTTTTTCACTAATGTTGATAAAGAAGTGTGCTAGAAATTTATCTATGAAAGGTTTGAATGATTTAATGGATTGTAGTGGGAGATCATAGAACCATGATAAATAAAAATATTTGAGGCTTCTTAGAAAGACATTGGTTAGTAGTTTTTATTGTATGCATAATCCAAGCATGTTACATGTAATGGTTAAAGATGTTATATGGGGCTACCTTTACCTTCATAAAATGGTAAATTATGAGCTACAAATATCATTTTAATGGATAAAATGGTATATTATGGTCCAAAGTATTATTAATTAAAGTATGAGAATCCATTCAATGACTATCTCTAGATACACCTTTCTCTAATTATAAAAATTTAAAATGTAAGGCTATAACAGTTTACTCAATAGCGTATGCATTAAGTGGGATTGGTGGCAGACCATGCATAGTAACCAAAGGAGGTGTTTATGATTCCTTCATAGAAATAGGCATATGATTTTTTTAGAAATTATGTGATTCCCCATACCTAAGTATTATGTCACATATTTAATTGGGGTTGTTGATATAGGAATTAAATAAGTAGTAGAAACTAGAACACCTAATGTAGAAGTGGAAGCTTGAGAAAATATATTTTGTTCATCTCTCGTTATGTATCGTAATGTGTCAATACTATTTGGGTTAGAATTAATGTATTTAGTGAATGCTTTGGCATTAACTTCATCTATTTTCTTTGTATTAGTTTTTT